>BDMV01000007.1:50914388-51425267 GCA_008326285.1 Oryza officinalis | reverse complement strand
CAGCCACAGAATGTTTCCAAGAATTAACAACAACAGAAACAGTCCTTATTTATTATCTGAAAAGGCACCCAAAGGGCAATACTGGAAATATGCCAATATTTGGCAGCAGGAACACTAACATGGGATGCTAGCTTCTGTAGAGCAAAAAAGAGAAGTGGCTCAGGCTAGTAGAGAAGTGCATAGCTGCATATGCAGGGAATTAACCAAGTGATGGAGGAATGTTGCAAACAATGATTGTACTAGCAAGCTCCTTTGGCACACGTCTCGCTAGATTCTGATGCAAAGATTTAGATCTCCAATAGATAAAAGCAGGCAGTAGTAGTGAAAGAGGGCAGGGGAAAAAGGAAGAAAAGCTAAATGGGAATCATTAGAAGTTGCCAGCTTTCAGAACCCTGTGGGTCCAGTTTGGATCAAGGAGAATCACACACAAGGCCCAAAGAGCCCTCCCTCCAAAGATGAGGAGTTTTCTAAAAGCCTGTATGAGCTCCATATTGTAACTTATCTACCAAAAGAATGTTGTGTTAAGACATGCATGGTAGAGAAAGATGGAGGCTGTCTTTATAGGGAAAAGGAGTACTGCCAGTACTGTATTGCTACACACTTTTTTACCATGGACAGCAGGAATCCTAAGTAGAAGGATCGAATTTACTTGTAGCTACACAGTGAAACAACCAGCTACTGATTGCCTACTTCAAAATTCGCTTTAGGTCAAACAGATAGGACAGACAATGAAAAATAACTAGAAAACCTTCAGAAAGCAAGCTGCTAAGCATTCCACATTTCCTCCCTACACGTGTATTAATTAGTGTGTATATGCTCGTGTATGAATAAGATTTCTGATGTATCCAGACAACAATGGACAACTCCTGATCACTCTACGTTGTACATACATGCATACACGATGCAGATTTGTACTGTATAGAATTCAGATACGTACATACCTGGCACAGTGCAGTCAGTCGTCGATCCAGGGAGATGGAAGAGGCCAAGGACATAAGATCCAAGCAGAACTGGTAGATTCCTCTAGCTCGGACGTCCTCTCCTCGTCTTGGCCTGAAGCATCATAAGCAAGCAAGATTAGACGACCGGCTCTGAAGCCTGAACGTGAAGCTAGTGGTAAACAAAACAAACAGCAGGTAGCCTGGCCGGCACTGCAACCGTCTCGTCGAGCCGACCGGTGGACAGGGGCGCCTGCCACCGGTCATGTGCGCCGCGCAGGACATCTGGCCATGCATCCCGTCGTTGATGCCTCCGACCGACGATCGAGCCGTTGCAACGAAGAGTTGACGTTGTACGGCGAGATTAGCTCGAGCCCGGCCGGCCTCAAACTGAAGTGAAGCCTTCAGAAATGAAGGAGAGAAACCAATCATCACATGCATGCAGCAACGTACGATTCGTCGTCGTCAACGGAGGTTCAGGCGTGTTGCCGGAGCTGGGAGGGACAAGATGGCAAGGCCGGCAGGTACAGCCACAGCCACACCCACAGGCAGGCTAGCCGGGATGCCGGCCGGCAAGATCGATCGGCTCCAGCTAGCTTAGCTCCCAGGCCAGTCAAGGTAGAGGCAGCTCAAAGTGTAGTCATCTCTTGATCGCTGATTGCTCCAGTCCTACCCCATGCTCCTCCTCGAACTCCCAATCATTGAGTTCTCGGATCCTCTGCTCTTCTCTGAGCTGAAGCTCTGATCTGGTGTCGTTCCAGTTTCCAAACATGTTGCAGAATGATGAACACAGAATAACAATATTATAAGGTAAGTAGTTGACCATTTCAGTCTTCCAGAGATGATAAAGCAATTACGGATGCATGCACACTAATGATAATTGTACAAACTCCAAGCAAGTCAGGTCCAGGTCCAGGTCCATTAGGTTTCTGTTCATTTGAAGTTGGTCTCAATCAGTTTCAGACAATGCTGCTGTAAAGATAATCTCTCAAACTCCAAGGCTATATCATTGCTGGCCATACCGATCGAGGTCGTGTTACCTGAAAGGTTGTCAGAGGACACAAACCAACTGTCACGCCGACCATCTTTCGTCCTGGGAATGCGAGGCTACCATTAACTCCCCAATGATGTCATTTCTCTGAGCAAATAAATGGTACCTCATGTGTCTCCAGGAGGACCAGGATAGCAGCAAGGACTGCAGGAAAGAATGAAACAAAAGCCAAGAGGATGAGCCAATCTCAAATTATCACATGATACTTTCAGCAAGATAAGCATACCAAACTTACAAGTTAATTGATGAATATTCTTACAGGATTCTACTGGTTCTCACAAAGACCATTGAATACTAAGATCTATAGCTTCAGTCACTACAGGAAAAACAACAGTACTAGGTAGCGTTCAGCAAACCAACTGTACATTTGTCTGGAGGACGCATGACAAATGCAAGTGCGACCATAATGAAAGGAAATGATATGTGAACAGAAGTAGACCATCATATTTGGCATCCTCATTGTATTCTCCAGTTCTTAAGACTCGGTGCCTGTTGCCTCATTTCCTGCTATTCTTCCAGTTTCCCTTGTCATCAGAATCGGTATCTGAGGCAGAATCAGCTGCAGATGATGCTGACGATGTGCTGCTGTCCCTTTGGTGCCTTCTCTTCTTCTGCTTCCTTTTGTGCTTCTGTTTCTTGTCCTCAGAGTCCTCTGAGGAACTGTAACTTGAACTGCTTTCAGAGAATAATTTGAACTGCTTTCAGTGTCTGAGTCAAACACTGAAGCCGGTGCTATCTGAATCACTCTGAGAACGATGTTATCTCTTGCTCTTTTTTTTTCAGATTTTTCCTCCAAATTTTCTTTCATCAGCTTCCTCTCCTCCTTCCTCTCTCTTTTCCAGATCAGGATTTTCAGAATGATAGCGAACTGGCAGAGCTGGCTTCTTCAGCTTGGGGTTCTTAAGTTGCTGCGTCCTTGAGGGCTGGGATATGTAGAATTCTTGCACTCGTATGTCCAATGCCCAGGCTGGAAGAACTTCTTACATTGGGTATGTGCAGCAAGAGATGAAGTTGCTGAAACTTTTGGTTTCACACCCAATATTGCAGCCTTCTCTGTACTCATCAGGTACATCTGTTGCTTAGCTTCCTTCCTCTCCTGCCAGCAGCTTGGTTCCTCTTCCTTCTGCCATAGGCATTTACATTACGGGCAGCAGCTGTGGCAGCACATTCAGCTTGAGACCTGTTCAACCCTTTAGCTGCTGATAATGTGGCCGCCTGTATTCGGTCAGCTGCAGCTTGAAATTTATCATCATTTCCGGACATCTTGATTCACCCAAATTAGGGAAGATTATATCAGCGAGGAACCTCACTATCCTGCAAGGAAAAAAAAACTATATTGGTTAGTTATGCGCAAGGGATAATTTCAACTTTAGTAAAAAAACTAAAACATCTGGCTAGGTAATTCACAAACGTGTTCACATGAATGCAGACATAAACTTTTCTGTTTACTTAGCCTTAACACCCCAGAGATAAGAAACTCTACATTAAACCCTGAAAAACACTTGCAAATGGCACTGCTCATAAACAAAAAATCAACCATATGTTTTACAATTAAGCCTTCGTGTATTTACTATTTAGAACTTCTTGTACAATTAAATCAATGAAGTCATGGTATATAAATTAAATGACATAGAACATTAAAGATAGATTTTAAGCCAAAGTAAGGCAGCGGAAATGCAAAATTGTATCAAATGCTACAGTTATACAAAAATGTCCTTTTCATGAACAGAACCTCTAATAGAAGACCACACCAGTTGCATACTGTCACAGTACTACACAAACATAGTCCGACGTAACCATCATAAGGTTTGTGAGAATACATAGGAAACCACCCTCTTGACAATGGTTGTCAGAATCTAGCAACATATATAGCTATTCGTAGGTATAAACATACAAATCACAAATGAATGATCTGAATGATGTTTATGGAAATTACAACAGCACAACTCGACCTCATTGATTTAAACTAGAGGTTCCACTACATCCATTTCGTGCTGCTTGAAAATCTAACAAAATAAGTTATAAACTCAATTAGACCCATAATTTATACTAGTAGAGAATATTACCCAAAATCAACTAGACCGCGCCAAAACAATACAACAACGAAATCAGCAAGCCACTACCACCCCCACCACAACCAACCCCTTCCCTTCCATTGCCTCGACACGCCGTGCCTGCGACACCAAATCGCCCCTCCAACTGACCGCCCCAACTCCCAGGCCCCCAAAACCCCTCCGACCACCCACCTCGTCGACTACCTACAGCAAATACGACTCCTCCCCACAACGACTACTCGCCGGATCCCGGAGGCATCCTCCCACGAAGCAAGCAACGATACAGGAGGGGATGAGGAGGAAGCTCGATTACCAGTTGGATCGGAGCCTCGGAGTCGGAGGAGATCGCCGGTGAAGGAGCGGTTGCGCGCGCTAGGTTTGGCGGTGGGGGGAGGCGAGAGCGAGACGAGACAGAGGGGCCGTGGACTTCATGGGAAAGGATGGGCCATAGCCTTGGGCATAACATGGGAAATGAACTAGGCCTGTTTGATTGGACCAAATTTCTATGTTTCCAACTTTGTGATATCGCCCTCTTTTAATTGGAAAAAAGCCCATAAACCCTCCCTATGTTTCCAACTTTGTGATATTGCCATCTTTTTATTGGAAAAAAAATTCATATACCTTCCTAAACTTTGGATAAGAATCTGTCTAGTATCCTGAACTTTAACACCGAACATTCAACCCCTTAAACTTTGCAATACTTGAGCCTAGGTGATTTTGGATGATGATTTTGCATAATTGGAAGCTTATAAAAAATCGGTTTTGAATAGCTAGCATCACATATTTACATATCATCAATCATTAGTCATCAATTTATACCCTCTAGTGACATCATACTAATATTATATCGATATCCATTTGTAAGTGAGAGCTAAAAAGGATAAAAAAGAAAGATGTAGGTGAAGATTTTAACATACATGTCTAATGCATATGTCACATCAATAAACTCATCCAACGTATATATAAATTAGATATAAATCACTTTGCAAAACCACCTTAGAATGTTATATGAATGGTGTTGTACAGTTCAGGAGGTTGGATGTCGTTTAGAGTGCTACATAGACTTTCAATCAAAGTTTAGGAGAGTATTTGGACCCTTTTCCCTTTTTAAAACTGACGATGTAGATTTGCCATATCAAATATGTTTTGACATGAATTTTCATATATTCAATTAAAAAAAAGTGGTCAAGCACAAGCTTGACATGAATTTTAACACCATTAAGTCTTCTTAACAGAAAGGGGGCAAACATAAGCTTTAGTTAAAAAAAACGAGGATAAAATCATAAAATTGGAAAAGTAGGAAGATGCCCCTATGAGAATTTAAGCTACCCAAACAAGTTTCATCTATGAGAATTTAAACAAGCTCTAAAGTTTCATCTAATTGATGAAGAGAAAGAACAGCCGAGTTTGTTTAGTTGGCAACTTTACAATTGTTATTTATTCCGTGCACAAGAACATAACATGATCTTGATACACCACTAACTATATATCATAAAGTTTCTACCAATGTTTTTCATTTCCCTTCTAATAAGGGAGACTCAACGCAGCAGCTTGCAGTGCTGCTGCCTACGCGCGCCTAATCTTCTCTGCCTACGCGCGCCCAATCTTCTCTACCAGCCGCCTCTCAATCTCCATCCTCTTCCTCATGAGCGCCGTGTACTTCTCCAGGAATTGCTTGTCTTCCACGCCCTCTCCGGCTGCGACGGCGAGCTTTGCACCCAAGGAGGTCTTCTCCAGGTTACCCTGGTACATGCAGGAGATGGGGACGAAGCTCCCTTCCTCGTTGCACAGCCAGCCATGGGCAGCTCTCAGCGCCGCGCCAAGCGAGGCAGAATCTGATCAAGAAGCAGCATAAGTTTTTTGCTTGAATTTATGGGTGGCATTATTAGTATCAGCAAAAAGGAAGCTGTGCAAGAACAGAAAAAAGGTGGAGTTTTGGTGCTGTACCAGGTCTCTGAACTGTAAAGACAGGACAGCCAAAAATCTGCGCGATCGAGTGGAGGATGCGCTCATTGGAGGATGCGCCACCGGTTGCGATGATCCGCTTGGGTGGGTTAGGCATGCCAAATCTCTCAGCATGGCCTCGCATGGACAACAGTTGACCTTCGATGATGGCGCGGACCTAGAATAAGGAGAATGATGATCAATAATGCTGATGGGTCTACCACATGACAGAAACAAATTTGACTATTTTTTGCGAACCTCAGATGGAGGATCAAATTCTTCCACCTCACGTTCGATCAGATTGTTGGATGTGGCATCATTGAAGTTTTCAACAATGTATCGGTGGAAACCAACTGCATAGAACATACCAATTTATTTTCTCATGTTCTCTAATGTAATAATCCTGTGAAGAGATGAATAAGAACTAACATGATTACCTGGAAGTGGGGGCAGAATTTCATGGTCTTTGTAGTAGAATCCTAATTTTCCACCTATACGTCAAAAGAAAGGTGAATGTCAAGATGTCAAAAGCACAGTTTTATCACTGGACAATCCACACAAGGAAAAAAATGACAGTATGACAGTGTATTTTAACAATTAGCAAGTTCGAACAGATAATAGTTACAATTGCAGAAATTTCTCAAATTGCTGGTTTGTATGCACCAAAACTATAGAAATAACTTGCTGGAAAAGAAACTTGCAGAACATAAAAGACCAAGACAATTTCATTAAGAGCATACCATTAAGAGGTAGAGTTTTATCTAGATAGTTGTTGAAAACATCCCAGGATTTCTCTGCACAACGGTTCCGCACATCTGCAACCACGTTGAATGTATTCTAAGTATTACACTAGATTACATGAGAAAAAAGACAAAAGCTATTATACCTTCTCGGGTCAATGAACCATTTTTATAGCATAGCATCACCATGTAACCATCAGGTTCAACAGGGTTAGGGAAAACATGGCCTTCAAGACTTGGTTTAGCTTCAGCAGTTATCCCAAAAACCTAAAAGACAATTCAGAGATGGGTAATGCAGGAGCTTGAGAAAAAAAACAATTGTACTAAAAGTGGCATCTTTACAACTTACTGTATCACTAGTACCAAGGCTAATTGCAAGATCACCAGGAGTATTCAGAGTTAAACCTAAAGAAGACACATCAAAATAAGAATAATTTAATGGCTTGTTGTTAACAAATGCATAGAAAATTAGGAACAAATACAAAATCTCGTGAAATAAGCAAGAGTGAAGCACCTGCAAGGCTATTGGGATTGTCACCAGACCATTGGATAACCAAACAGTTCTTATCGAACTGAAGCCTGCAATTTGATAATACATCACTCACATTACATTACAAAATTATAGTGCAACAAATCTTTGTTTCTTCAGTCATCAGGTGACATTTGCTAAAAATTTTGACCAGCTAGCTTTTCAATTCACATATTATATCTTTTCTATATGTTGAGGTAACTTCACCCAAATCCCCTTGACAAGAAAAAGGTTATGAACAGAGGGAATGCAATCTCAATCTGTCAACTATGACAAAGATGTGATCGAAAATGAAGTAGATTATAAGTAATGTTTAAAGAAAGTAATTCGCCTATTTGATGCCATGTTAGGGAACAACCAAACACCTTACGATTATTCAATTCCAGATTTCTCTTTTTTCCCTGACTTTTTCAAAGATAATAAACTATCTAGACATTTAAAAAAAACATACAGTTGTACTGAATGCAAGGGAAATGGTGAAAAAGGCTCACCTTTCTACAAAATAAGGAGCAATTCGGCCAGCTACTGCATATGCTGGTGCCAACTTTCCAAGCTTCTCTTCAAGCCCAGGAGCTGTTGCCTTCAGAAGAGAGGGCACGATTTTGATATCTTTTAGTATTACAAAGATCTTGAAGGTAAAGTTCTTTAGTTATGTGAGAAATCTTGAATGCATGATAAAGGAGCTAACAGGGGCAAACCTCTAAAACAGTCTTTGACCAGGTTCTCTGGTTTATATCCATCAAGTTCATCCCAGCACCATCAGTCTCATCAATACTTGCATAGTTTCCCACCAGGATTGATGCCATGAACGAACTCACCAAAGATATTCTCTCAGTATCATCATAAACTTGAGGAACTGTTTGGTAGATCTTCCGGATCTGAGGCCCAGTGAACCTCTCATAGGCACGAGATCCTGTCAGCTTTGATAGCTCCAATGCTCCTCCTACTGCACTTTCTATTTCTCTGCATTGCTTAGTTGTGCTACTGTCCATCCATATTGGTGAGTCCATTGTAGAAAAGGCATCCTTCAGCTGGGATAACAAACTCTTAGTAGGATCCAAGGAAGACAACACCGCATGACTACCCTTCTTCCAATAAACACTGCCGTGTTGTTGCCCGCTCCCTGAAATGGCCACAACCTTGCTAAAGTTGATCTTTGGCTTTAACTTCTCAAGTAGCAATTCAAAGGCCTCAACCCACATTATTGTTGGTGAAAATATGTGGCCATCATCCGCAGGATCTCTGTAGACACCACCTTCAGTATTGTAGTGTGGCAAATCAGAATCGAAGTTAACAATCTCAGAAGCTACTATTATCAATTCGTTGTTCAGCACAGTAGCTTTTAGGGACCTGTAACAAGAGATTAACAATATTATATTCCACTCTGATGGTTAAAAAGAACAGCATGGAATACACAAAGCAAATATCGATAGTATGTAAGGTGATGGCTATCAATATGCAGGGTACTGAAACAAAGCGAGCATATCAATTGGAACTGATGCCTATGGTTGGTCCAAAATGTGGTGTATCTTGTTTCTTTAAATTGAGCTTTATGGATTTAGGCAGACTGAAAATGAAGTGAACTCTGGCGGTGCTCGGTTCAATGAAATTACCTCCACTGTCAACATAAAAAATAGCTAGCATGGGCAAAGACTTGATCACTTGAATACAGGAACTCAGACATAAGGCTGAACTTCGAAGATTCAGACTATAACATGAATACAGGAACTCAGACATAAGGCTGAACTGTGAAGGATTCAGACTATAACACCGCTAGATATGAAGTTCCATAAGCCCTGTTCTCCCTATAATTCTCTAGTTTCCAAATTGCATGCAAATCGTCTTTTTTTTAAAAAAAAAGACACTGAATGCAACTATAACGAACTTAATCTACTCCAAACCCTCCCCGCTATCTAATCTTCAAGTAGAATTCCTGCGCCCTTGCTCACCTATACATCTCCCTGGTTTGCACAATGCAGATGAACAAAATAAACAATTTTTATCCTTGAATAACCGTCGTCATTTTGCCAATCACCTCAATTCTAAGCACTCACCAGTTTCCCTCCAATTCGAAAGCAGCCTCCACTTACACTAACTAGTAGTAGACATTAAATTCCTCATCTAGAACACCGATCAATTCGCAAGAAACAAGCACCCGCACCCGCACCCGCACAAAAGCCAAAATACGAAAAGATCTAAGCCCCCAACCAAAACCGAGAGAAACAATCGGGCTTACTGAGTGGAGCTGTCGAATCCGAGGAAGAGGGAACCCTCCGGGAGGGAGCTCCGCCCCACCATGGCTGCCGCCTCGCCTCCCACGCGAATCCCTCTCTCAGATTGGAACCGGAAGAAGCAGCAAAGCAACAAAGAAAGATGGGGTACTACGGATTAGAGTGAATCAGCACGAACAAACGGCGCGGCGGTTTATATACTGATCTGGAGGTGGAGTGGACTCGTTTCAAACGCGCGACCGATTAGTTCGTCGGGATAAGGATTAGCGGCGTGATCTATAGTGGATTAGCACATAAATGATGATGGATTAGCAAGCGCCCGCGCAACATTCTGTTGGGTATCGCCATGGATCATCGCTACGTTCGTTGAGAAGTCTGTCAGGTAATCTATCCAAATACTACTCACTTGCAGGTGGGCCCAGCCTTTTAGTTGGTAGGAGTAGATTCCATATATCTTATCTTGCTCTAGGCCCTCTCCTCATGTTTGACATCGTAACTTTTGTACTGCTATTTCAAAGCAGGCAAGCATGGAACAACTGAATTGTAATGCCATCTGAATTCTTGATACTTCACAATCAATGTTATTAAAAATCGCGGTCTTCTTCGAATTGGAGCCGATTTATAGAATTGTATACATAAAATATGTAAAATCGTTAATTCTACCTATATACAATTTTATATAAAATCAGACATCTAAGAATCGTAAAGTCGAGATTTTGACAACCTTGTTCACAACTACTCTCTAATGCCCTTATCCTTGCCATTTTAACTTGAATTGCTAAGCAAACATGGGGCATCTGATGCAATCTGAATTAATATAATACTTTTTTTGTCCCATTTTGATTATCCTTTAAGATTTTTTAAGATTTCTGAGATCTTCCAAAATAATCATCATACCCCTTTGTTTATTTGTGCAAATAGTAAATGTATATCATTGAATATGTTACATGAAATAAACCAAGATTAATTTCTATTGATGTAATGATATATAATATTTAAAACATAAGTAATCCACGGGACACGAAACGATAGAACACTTTAACCAATAAGAATTAATTTGAGAATAATAAATGTTTTGATGTTTTGGATCTTGATATCCTTTTGATATCCTTTGCTTAAGAGAGGATCAAACTGAGATGGAAAAGGTACTTCACAACTACTTGAGTATATTAGAGAATGGAAACACTCACTATTATTCCCATGGCCATGACCTTTTATGCTACAGATTAATAAGTGTTAATATGGAATCAATGAATTCACGAGGTGCGAGTGACGGACCGGTCATGTACTGGGTACGTGAGCCATTGAGCAGCTGCACACGGTATGAACTCATGAACATCAACTTTGCAAAGTACAGTCTACAAGTTACAAACAATTCACTAGCAGCAGCGCCACACTGCGCAGATGATTGAAGGATCAAGCAGAATAATAAAAAGATTCCAGTGATAAAACAATTAAAGCTGTGGGTTCTCAGCGTCTTATTCAGATCACTTCTCGAGTATTACTGAAGGCTGGGGAGTTTGTAGCACAGATTAGGAGTAATTGCTGGTGTAGAATTTCTTCAGGAAGTCTGAGGTCATTTGGTCTTTCTCCATGTCCTGCACCAGTCCCTTTTGGCCGACCACATATTGCCCGATGACGTGATGGCGCTGCTTCGCGTGCTCGGTGATGTTGTTCAGCTCCTCCATCCCCTTAAACAGGAGCATATCAATGACCTGTTTGCAAACAAAATTAGCTTAGATGAGGTATGCATATCAGTAAGGATTAAGGTAAGTGAGCAAATACAATGTGAATGACCAAATTTTCAAGTCATTCGTTTCAGTAGTGATGGTTTTCCTTTCAAAGACCAATGACTTAGATGCATCATGAGAAGCTATAAACAACAAAACAATTCTGCATTGGTAGAAAATGTGCTGAACATTCTCTATAACTAAGGAGGGGCAACATAACACAGGGATCCCAAATGCAACAAAATAACATCACCAAAACAGGGGGTCTGAGGCGAAATTTTGAATTTTAGATTGTGATGATCAATGAATTCAAATTAGTATTTGATCAAAACAAGCATTCATCTGAATGTTACTGCACTCAGATGCAATGGAAAACTGGACAATACGAGCAAGGACTGTACCTAACCAGTACCACAAGAGGTACGGAAAAGAAGTATTCCCAGTATTCATGTGATCTTAAGAACTCTAATCTAACAAACGACAAAAGGTATCCAAAAACAAAACATGAATTTGCTCCGTTTGGTTACATAGTTGAAGTTACTTCAAATATTGGCTCAAATCAACGCATGCAATCACTGATCCTTGCAACTCAGGCTGATGCAACCTTGGATTATCCAAAATAAAAATATAGATCCCTTTTACTGACATTAACACTTAATAGTTTAAGCGCATGCTTCAGGTGAAGTCTCCTAAGGGCCTGATCAAACGAGTGTAATTCCAATTGAAGTCAGCAAACACAGCTAGTCTACAAAGATGCAAATCATAACAAAAGAAAATGTTTCTTCAGGGGATCTAGAAACATGTATATGGAGAGGTGGTATGGATCTAATATTAAGTGCATTGAATCGTATTCATAAGCACTTTTGCTCAATTAAACTGGCAAAGACCATTCTCAATTTTTACTTATAAAAGGCAAAGGAGGCCAGCCAACAAAACCATTCTCTCTAGTCTGAACTGAAATGCCAGAAGATTCCTATCAAAAGATTGTGCAAAGGCCAAAAACCTCATTAGACTGTCTTAACTGTGAGAACCCGCATTGTACAGATATCCCTAGCTACTACCACCATCGACAAATGTGAATCGCATAGCTGATACTCGTAGTATAAATTAAGAAGCAATGAAGTTCAGATGATTATGTGCTATGTCACCAGTAGCAGCAGAAAGTATATCACTAAATGATATCTAGATGTCTATAGATATAAAAATTGACCAACCATCGGTGAACAATTTACGCCCACATAGCACCAAACCGGCAGGAATACTACTGTCCATGAGGCAGAAGGTTACTCTAAATCCCCTGTTGCAAACAAGAGGCTATCAAATCCTAGGTTAATCAAAACCTACCGATCCAACACCTAATACCAATGTATCATCCCTAAGGACCGGAAGAAATCAGATCGGAGAAAGCAGCAGGGCAGTTGGTTAAGCCCTAGAGATTAACACTCGGGAGGCGCAGATCGACGAAATCGAGGCAATGGATGAAATCGAGGGGATGGGCGTGCGAGGTGCGACCTTGGGGTTGGTGACGCCCTGGTTCTTGCGGATCTCCTTGGCGATGGTGGAGCGGAGCTGGGACGGGGTGACGACGTCGTCGAGGTTGTAGATCTCCATGATGGAGGGGATGGCGCGGCACGCCTGCCTGAAGAAGTCGAATACGCGGTGCCGCGCCTCCTCCAGCGACGCCGAGTTCGGCGGCACCTTCACCGCGCGCATCGTGAACGCCATCTCTCCCTCCCGGCGAATCAGCCTCTCACCCCCGCCCTTCCCCTCCGGCCGCCGCCGCCGCACCTCAGCTGCGCCGCCGCGCTCCGATCTCCGGTCGGCCCGATTGGTGGTGGTGGTGACTGGTGGCTTCGAGCTCTGGGAGAAAGAGAGGGGGTATCGGAATCCTCTCGCGGCCTGTTGCCAATCACCCGCCGTCGGTCTGCCTCGAGATTCGGTATTTGGTGGGTAAAGAACTAGAGATGCGCCGCGCTGTGTTCTGAGGCCGAAAACGCTAAGGCCCAAGGCCTTATTAGCTATAGATGATGGGTTTCAGTTTGTCTGAACTAGCTTGAAATTTGTTCCCAAGTTTCAATGTTTCAACAAGAATAAAGCATAGTACGTAGTACTTATTCAGTTCATTATGCAACAAACTTACGGCGTGACATTAGCAGAGACAGCCACACCGACGATTAAAAGATAGCGCGACCTTCAGTTTCACATCAACCGAACATCTTACAGAAACTAAATTGAACTGGCATCCAAATGAATCTGAATTCTGAATTCATTTGTAAAAATACTGATACATATCTCAAACATCGCTACAAACAAGATTATATCTTCAGTTCACGTGCAGATGTAGCCAAAAAAAAATCTATCAAATTACAATGGATCAAATCATTCTCGATCCCATAAATTTTTTTCATCCTGACCATTCCACCAACCTGGCCTGTTTTCACGCTCACCATTGCACAAAACCTTAGTGGGGATGCTGCTCTGTTCCAGCACACAGAACTTGAGATTTGAGAACCCAATCAAAAGCAAAGCATGTCACAAAATTTATAGCCAAAGGTCTCCTTGGCTCGTTGCTCACAAGTTGAAGATCTGAACAGGCCAGCTGCGCTTCCAGCCATCTGAGCTGGTACCCGTAGTTTCAATCGATATATCTATGCTACGGTGTTCAGAGGCTCTCACAATGCTGATGCGGGATCTGATCATCACAGCTGGGCACTCTTCTGTGCCAACTGATGCAGATGAGCCAACGGCTGATTCCTCCTTTGCCATCGCGATGGGCTCTTCGAAGGTGAAGATAGTTTGAGACCAGTGAGTCGGTGTGGAGAAAGGAGAGGTGGAGAGGTTGACTGGCTTCTCCTTGCAGAATCGGTTCGTGAAGCCAGTGTCAAACCATAATACAATGCCATAGCACCAGGTTACTCCAGATTGTGATGCACCACTTTCACTAAGCCTCAGCTCAAAACTTGCAGTGAAATCCATTTCTTTTTCCTTCATAGTTGCCAGATCAAAGGACTGCACAGAAACAGAATAAACACGAGATGTCAAGTACAAATCCCTGAATTGCAAGGACATTTAAGCACAAAGAAAGTAGTGTTCATTATGAAAGTTATATCTAGACCTCCAGACAGTCAACCAGATCACAATTTATCTCTTGCTCTGTATTTCAAACTTCAACAGCAAACAATACTGAAGCATAACCCAGTTGAAGCATGTAGGACTTACATGGAGAACAGCTGTCTCTGTCACAATATCTTCAGAAGCCAATATATCGACAACAGGAAATCTAGCTGAACTCCCTGTCACTTCTTTGCCAATACATGACATATCAAAGCCGTACACATTTTCCCAAAATGGCAAGCTTGTTCCACCTTTCCCAAATCCAGCACCAAACTAGAAAAAATAGATCAGACCAAACAAGTGACCAAATAGCAGAAAATGGCAGACAAAGAATATAGACAAAAGTTGCTACTTACAATTGTTGCAGTATCTGGGAGAATAGCACCACCAGGTTTTAGAAAATGATCACGTGCATACAGAACTGAACTGAGCATGGATTCATAGAGTAGGCAATATCCCATCCATTCGCTCACCAAAACATCAAATTTATTTGATGGAACTTGTATTTTATGGTTTAGCTCTTCAGCCTTGGTATGAACAACACTTATCACTTGAGTATCTTGCTTTTGTTCCATCTCCACACTTCCATCATACAGAAAACCATTATTTTTTGCAACCTGCATTTGTTTAGTATGTATGAGAGAGAAATCATAGTAAGCAGGAAAGGTGGTCTGATTTTTTTAAAAAGAAAAGAACATACTTCGGTAGCCACAGAAACCATCTTTGCACTCCCATCAACAGCAATAACTCTAGAAGCACCAGCCTTAGCTGCAAAAAGACTATATAAACAGAAAGCATCCATCAACAGCTCATTCAACATCGATTTACTTGTTGTGCATTAAGAATATTAATAGTAATGATCAGTTTAGCATCTCAACAACATTATCGTTACACAAGCAACTTATATTATAAAAGATACTCATGCACCAACCCAGGGTTGTAACAACAATCTGCATAGTAGGAATCAAATTCACCTTCCGATGCAGAAGGAGGTCAGAATTTCTCCCAGTAGGTTATTACTTGAGCGCATTAGATCTAGCCAAGCATTCTCTATTTTTTATTATGTACTGCAAGTTTATGATCGTTGCTTATTTTCTTACTTGCCATACATAGTATATAGACTTTTAGTGAATCCAGAATTGAGAACATCAAGCTCATGCTAAAACAAAGTAACCAAAAATTATTTTACACATTATGCTACATACCTTAGAATTCCCGTGCCACAACCAACATCCAGCACAGTTGCACCATTCATGAGGCTAGGATTACCTAAAAGGGCATCCCTGTAAGCTTCTGTTCTTACCTGAAAAAGTCAAGTCAGAACTGTTATTAGCCATTGAGCATTTTGGAAAACAAAGCGACAGTATATGTAATTCATGTCAAGATTTCACCTACTTTGTCACCAAGCATCTCTCTGTGGATGCCAAATGAACTATACGACCCAAAGTAACTCTCATCCACACTTTTAATTCCCCTAGCAGCAGCACTAGCACGTGCGATTTTTAACTGCTTGTCACTTGGCTCCTGAGCAAGAGACCCACTGCACTTCCCATCTGTACTCTCAATAGTGCATGTTTTCTCGAATCTACCAATGACATCAGAACCATCATTGATAATAGAGTTCAGATTGCTCTCACATGTTTCAGCTAAACTCCCATTGCCTACTGAACACTCTCCCCTTTCCACTGGCATTCCACAATCCTCCTCGTCATCATCATCAAAGACAGATAAACTGTGCAAAACAGAGTCATCCTCCATGAATGGTTTTAAGTAAACATCATCCCCCCATGGAACCTTTCCCTCTAGTTGGGGAATCTCTAATGCATGCAAATGGCCACATAGATCACTGTTGCTAGAGAAAGCTTGGCCACAGCTCCAACATTTATTCTCCGCCACCTACAAATCAATAATAATAAGTTCATAAGGTTCATAATAATCCATGAAATGGAGTAAACAAGCACAGAAATTAACGAAATTGCAATCTAAATCAAGTGAGGTCTAGCTCATGACCACGCAAACAATTAGCACACCAAACAAATCAACTATACACAGATTGTACAGCTCGATTTCAAGCTACTGAAGTTGAAACTCTGAAGCACCTTGGACCGAACGAAGTTGATGAGCTTGATGCACCCGTAGAAATCCATCCCCGTCTCCTTCACGACCCTGTAGAAATCAAACCTGTGCTCGGAGGCGCAGTGCGAGAAGAGCGAGCTCTCGGAGTCGAACCGCGCGCTGCAGAACAGGCAGAGGAGCCCGCCGCCGCCGGCGGCGGCCGCGTCGTCGCCGTCCGACTCCCAGTCATCCCACCCTTCCTCCCCCTCCTCCTCCTCATCCTCCTCCTCCCCATCCTCGTACTCCTCCCTGTCCTCTCCGAGACGCTCTTGCTTGGGAGGGAGCTCGTGCTCTCGGGTCGCCATGGCGCAGCGCAGCGTAGCAGCAGAAGCAACAGCAGCAGAGCTCGGTTAAACCCTAGACGGCGATGGCCTTGGCGGCTTAAGCCCTTGGGGAGAGGAGGCGAACCCATCCATGGGCCAGGCCGCGCCGGGCCGAATTCTGATGAGGATGACAGCTGGGCCCGGCCCATAAGAGGAAGAGTGAGCTCACGCCGCCCCCACTCCAATCCCCGATCGACTTGGCGCTCCAGTCAAAACCCTCGACCGCGGCGACCCCCGACGCCTCGCCGCCGGCGATCCCTCCGCTACCACCTCCGTCTCCGGCCGCTTCCACGACGCCTCGCCCAGGTAATCTTCCGAACCCCCTATCCATCAACGGAGATCGGTAGCAAGCTATAGCGAGGAGTGACCACCCCTGATTCACACTGAATGGTTGGTTGGGTGTGCTGCCATGGCATTGCTCTTCTACTACAGATATCACTTGCTTCCAGGATATTAGGTTTGGGGGGACGAGAGTAAGTAGGATATAACCAGGTTGTGCATGACTGCGTTAGCTTGCCTCGCCGGAAAAGCAGCTTCTTGGAGCAGGTGAGACGATTCTCCCGAAGTTTTTGGTACGCTAGATTGATGCCAGTGTGGTCTCTGTTTGGTCGTACTGTGCGTGCAATGTTCTGCTTTGCAGGGGTGTCAAAGCAGCGGCTGGGTGTGGTCTCAGCTTGATTCCGCAGCGGCGCGGCGTGTTCCAGAGTGTGAGAATGGACAATGGGAGCTCTCAGAGTGGGCGTGGTGCCTTCATAGTCCTGGAAGGGCTTGACAGGAGTGGGAAATCTTCACAGTGTGCTCGGCTTCTGTCCTTTCTGCAAGGTAAAGGTTGCCAGGTGGAAGGGTGGCGGTTTCCTGATAGAGGTACTAGTGTTGGGCAGATGATATCCACGTACCTTGCGAATGAGTCAGAACTTGATGATAGGACAATCCATTTGCTCTTCAGTGCAAATCGCTGGGAGAAAAGGTTTGTTCTTTTCAACTTGTAAGATAACAATATGTCGAACAGCTTATGTTATAGGTGGAAAATTTTCTTCAGTGATACACTATGTACAGTGATGCAAGGTCTGTGTGGTTCTAACTTGTAACTGTGGAGCTGTTGGTTTGGTTTGCCATTTTCAGAGCTTTGATGGAAAGAAAGCTACTTGGTGGAACTACTCTCATTGTTGATCGTTATTCTTATTCTGGAGTGGCATTTTCAGCTGCCAAGGGACTTGACATTGAGTGGTGCAAGGTGAGTGGGGTACCTTGTGGCTATATGATGATTTTTCTTTTCTAGCCGTAAATTGCTTGGCAGTGATCCCTCCTTTTTCTTTTTGCAGGCACCTGAAATTGGACTTGTAGCCCCAGATCTTGTAGTGTATTTGGATGTACAACCAGAGGTATGCTATTTGTTTTCATTCTATGGCATTGAACAAGGCAATGTTCTAAAATCTTGATTGTTATTTTGGGTAATCCTTATAGGCAGGATTTCTTAAGTGCAGTTCAACAAAACAAAAATAAATATGTATACATAGTGTAGTGATGATAGCCACGTTAGGACCCTAAGCTAATAACATAACCATATATATAGAACACCATGGTGTTTTACACTCTAGGTATGTATCTGTCTATTTCTGCATTGAAACACTAAAAAAAAAATCTAGGCAACTTCAATTCGTCAGCATGTGGAAAACATGAAAACCTTTCCACAAATTCTTTGCCAACCCCACTTATGATGTGATATTGCATGACATAAATATGATAAATATGTTTTTACCATTTCAGAAAGCAGCTGAAAGAGGAGGCTATGGGGGTGAGAGATATGAAAAAATTGAATTCCAAAAGAAAGTTGGTGAGCATTACTATTCACTTCGTGATTCGACTTGGAAGGTAACTCGACCAGCATACTTAACCAAGTTGGGATCCTTCTATTTTGTTCGCCTATTTTTCTAATAATATCGATGAACTCACGGGATTGGATGTGCAAGTGAAGTAATCTGCCTATTATTCATTTTCATTTTTCTGTATCTATGATCTACACACCAGTTCTGTAGTCAACCAGTTACTAATAAATCTGATTAACTTGTTGCATTGTTTGTTTCACGTAGGTTGTTGATGGCTCCCTTCCCATGGAAGTTGTGGAAGAACAGCTGAAGGAACTAGCCATGAGTTGCATTCTGGAATGCCAAGACAAGCAACTTGCCACACTGGCCTGGTAGTGTATGCGTTTGCTGCCAATGCCACATCAGATCTTGCTTCGGCACCTGCCTTGCCGATTTCTGTACTCCGTGTGCACATTTATGGAGTTATCATTTTAATGAGAGCGCTTGCCGATTTCTGTAATCCGTGTGCACATTTAGAGCGACGTTTTGCGAGAGATTATATGCTGATGTTCTGATGGCCTTTTCCTAATGTGAATTACTCGTTACCGAATTGTGCAAGGTTCTGCTGTCCATGTGAGGTTGCAATCTACTGTTTGCCAATTTTGAGTTCATAAAAAAGTTTTGCAGTAATAACTGAGAAAAGACGGTTTGAACTTGAAGAATACCTTGCAGGAATGCAAATGTAGGATCAGCTCAAATTCTTGCTATTGTTCAATCAAGAAATCTTAAACCAGAACGCCAAAATATATTGTAGGCTTCAAAGAGATAACGGTAGAAGATAAGTCTGTAATTCAGAAGACAGAAATGCACCACCAGGACGGTATGTTTCTGCTACTGATTGCACGAGTACAGTTTGCAGTTGATTTTCGCACAGTTAATACTTCCACAACCACAGTCACTAACTTTGGTCTTTTACACATAACTGTCGATCAAAGACTTCCTCATGTCATCAACAATTGCAGCCGGTTGCCCTTCTCTCAGCTTGAAGACGCTCTCAATGACTGAGAGCTCAGTAGCCGTAGTGTCTGAGCCACAGAAAGCAGTCCAGTCATTCACCGTCATGCCTGCGGCGATTACCTCACTGCCTCGGTTCACGGTTCCAGCAACAAGAGGGACTTGCAGGAGCGTAGACAGCTCGTCAAGATCTTCAATGGATGTATGAGGATGGACCTGTTTCACCAGTGTGTTGTACAATAAGAAAAAGAACATTTTGTAACAAGCACAGATTGAATGGAACAGAAATGAAGTAAAAAAACATACTAGGCCACCCCTGTTTGTAAACGCACAGTAGCTTCCCACAAGGATGTTTCCTGCAATTGTCTGCCGGAACACCTCAACCCCAAGCACATCTGCAATAAGCTCCTCAGTGGCCTGGAGAATTGAGCAGCAATAATATTTTAGCTCAAGACAACAGGTTAAAGAATAAAGTCGAAGAAACGACACTAGAGAGACATAGGCCGAGATAGGCTTACCTTGTCAAGGTCAGGGTGTGTAAGCGCAACATGGTCATTGCAGGCTACGCAATTGCCAAGCGCAGATAGCCTTTCATCAATACGCTGAACAACCACTTGATCAGGCAAGCAGTTCCTCAGATGCTGAAGCTCTAGAACAATTCCAACACACAGGGAACATAGAATTACTACGGTGCAACTTTTTTCCATGACAGACCAATCAACCTGCTAATGAAAATTAACTAGAGAACACAAGCATGTAACGTATACCCAACTGGCATGATTGTTTGTATCTGCCTAGCAGATAGTCGCAATATCCAGAAGCCCTCAGAAATTACATGAAAACAAGTTCCAAATATACTCCTACACTATCAAGCCGTGTGCCTGTGCTCTTACAAAAGAAAAATAGTAATGCCACAGACAATGCAAGTCCATAATTGCCTTAACAACTTTGCCCTCTGTGCAATACCCAAGTAACTCCGATAATAATTACAGAGTAACTTCAATAATAATTATAGTACCTATAATCATAAGGTAGATAACATTTTATTTTGGTACAAGTACACATTGTTTAGTTTAGAAAAGATCTTTCGTTTTCCTTTCCATGAAAACTGAATGTGGCTAAAGAACATAAACATGGAAAAGCTGTATCTATGTGAAAACAATGGATAGTTACTAATTTATTGACACATATAGCCATATTAGCAAGCAGTTTACTTCCATCATACCATCTTATAACATGTGGATGACATCAATAGCACAGAGCTAACAGAAACGATGTAGACATGGTAGAAAAGATTTATAGGAAAAAAGATACAAAAATAGAGTACCTTGATCGGTGGTAGTGTGAGGCAAGAGAAGTCCATTCTTGTTTCCTGGATCACCAAAGATTCAAATTGGTAAACAAAAAACAGAAGGCAAGTACATTAATCCACTTAGTATAGCCAAGCTCAAATTCTAACCGACACAGAGACGACCAATTATTCTAGTACCACCTATGGAGGTCTTGACAACAGGAATAACATCTGCGAGCTCAGACTCAAAGGCACTGCAAGATATAGAAATGATGCAGCAGTATGAGTTAGGCATTCCCATGCTTCTGCCAAAAAATTCCCTAACATCTTAAACCAACAAAAATATGCACCTGTAGAAGTTCTCTGATCCTCCAATTGCAACAAGACAATAGGCATTTGTCAGCTTGGAAAAAACACCAACTTCACAATTGTTCTCAAACTGAATACCTACAGATTGTACATTCAAGAACAAGCAGATTAGATACGGAAGCTGTCTAAGGGCATTTGAATCAAACATCACCCACCAGTTCAGAACCAAATAGGAGCAACGCAAATACCATGAAATCTTAGCCAACCAAATTAGAGGCATACTACATCACATGATTAAGTGTAGAAATTTCAACATAGAACAATAAATGAGATTCTAAAAAAGAGATCATTTACTAAAAGGTACCGTGACAAGCACCACTTTTTGTTCTCAAAAACTCTACATTCTAAATGAGTGTTCAGAAAATTTTCAACAAACATTAAACCCACTTGACTAGCCCCAAAATCCATTCTATCATGCTGCTTCAGTGAAACCACTCATCTAGGCATCTGGCTACAAGACTGATACCGCACAGCACCCAACGGTACTAATCACCCAATCCGTCGTCACCAATCCCCACCGCAACAAAATATCTAGTCGAAGCAACTAACCGAAATGAATACAGAACTACCTAATCACAAACCACGCACCGCAAAACCTCAAACAAACTGAAACTTACGGGTCGCCATGGTTGATTCCGCCTCGAAGCAGCCGCTACTCGCCTACTAACACAAACCTGCAGATCAAACACCGAAGATGATTTACCCCCCAAAAAAGATATTACAGAGTAATCGGGGTAGCATAGAGGCATCGACTATTCGATTCCTGCTGCTAATTACCTGGAACAAACCGGCCGCGAATCGGGAGGTGGAGACGACGGCCGCCGCGGCGGTGGGGGCGCGGCTAGGGTTTGGGAGGGGCGCGCGACTTCCGAGGCCGAGACGGGGGAAATGGTCTCTCGCGGAGTCGCGGGTGCGTTCACGGCGGTATATGAGCCGCCACCGCTTGGTGCGCTCGTGGGCCGGATGACACGTAGGGCCCACGTGAAAGCCCCTGTGACTGGGCCGAATTGGATCGTGACCTATCGTGGGCCTCTCGTGACCATTAGATCGTTCTTTGGCGGCCCAGATCCATCGCGGGCCCAGGACAGACCGTGCCATGCGGCCCATTTGGCCACCACGCGAAGCCCTCCTGGTCCTGGAAGATTGCAGGTATCTCGAAGATTCCAGAAGCTTCCGTCGAGGAGGGGGAGGGGTCCTGTCGACGAGGAGGGAAAAAAATAAATTTCATAAAACCATATTTATTATATCCAAATTACATAAAAGCATAAGGATTTAGACATGTGACACATAATCATGTGCTATGGCATGTGTCAAAATGGTTAAATTTTGTGAAACTTTTAGGACCATAATAGCTAGGTTTATGTGTTATGTGTCAAAATTTTCGTGGTTTTGTGTAATTTGGACCATAATATATGGGGTTATGAAATTTACTTTAAAAAAACCTAGTTATAGAACCTTCTAGAACGAAATCACCCGCTACAGCCGTAGAGATTCCTCGCTTGCAGCGTCTTCTCAGTGCTTGATTCCGTGAGAATTTAATCTCGAAGGAGAAAGAAAACACCGATCGATCTGTTCGTGGGTCCTCCGACCTAACGGAGGATTCGAGATTTGGAGTATTTTTAATGCCATGATTTGGTGAAACAGATGGAGGACGGAATGAGTGTGCCCAGATTTCCTTCTTTTTCTTTTCGGATATGAAAGGGACCAGCTAGATTAGGTTCATCTAAAATTAGTCTGAGCAAAAAGGAGTAGTGATTCTTGTGGATTAGTTTGTCGGAAATTTCTGTGTGGTTTTGTATTCCGATTATTCAGTAACTTGATCACGTTGGTCTTGATCACGAGTTGGTCCCTGATAATGTTAATTCCAATTTTGTGGTGTCATAATCTTATTATGGATGACTCTCCAACTTATCTGTCTCGGTTAATCTTGCAAGTTGCTAGCTAGTAGTCTACGGAATCATTCATCAAACTTATCTTCTGAATTTTGCACACTTTCTTGGGAAAATATATGTGTGGTTTTCAGTAATGGAGGATGGATCTCTGAACCTGAAACTGAACTTTCGACAAACACAAGAAGCTATCTCTGTTGAAAAAATCAACTGAGAACTGAGAAGCATGAGCTGAATTAGTACTAGGGGATTCAATGTTGATGACAAGCCTGTTTATTTGCAGGGTAAACAAAGACAGACATTGTTCCCAGATTTCGCTATTAAGCCAATAGGTTTTTATGCAATATTTCATCGGAGTACTAGCCGATGAGTTATTATTATTGTGGGCTTCAGCTATCAGATGTATCGGTTGATTAGCTAATATACATTTTAGTTTACCTGCATCGGATCTCCAGCCGATGTATGTTTTAACCATCGGACTTATATTTCTCATGTTATATCAGTTTTGGTCGACTGATTCATATTATATTATCCCTTTACAATCTCTGAGTTACATCAGCTCGCACTCAAACGTGTGTAATGTTTAGTTAAATCTATCTTTATCATCTCTTATACTGTCTCGGTTCGGTTCAATCTATCAAGATTGCTTTTGATAAAAAAATGGTTTATTGATGATTATGCATGGCTTAGTTCTAGCCAATGATAGCATAAATTTTTTTTTATCTGCTTATTTGAATCTACATTGGACCTATAGCCAATTGATCAAAACTCTGTGCTACATCATATCGGCCTATTGCCTGTTCGGTTCCTTGATCTTATACGATTTGTCTATCTATCTTATTAGTTGTAGGATCGAACTAACTGATATGCTCGAAACCCAATTGATAGGACCTACAATGAAACTAAGTAGATTTTTCACGTTTTAGTGTGTCACGACAAATTTTCTGTCAATAGCGGTCTAGCCTAAAGATTGGTACTCCCTAGATTCTACTTTTTTCCTTCACTTGTTACAAACTCTTTTGTGGACGTGTGTGTGTTTTGGCTATGTACATCCTACTTATGTAGAGGCCGTGAGTTTTCTTAGTATGGTTCTATCAACTTAATGTAATCGTCTGAGATTAATAAAAACTTCCTTTATCAAAAAAAAATGTATTGTAAGTGTTTCCATTTCTGCTCATGGCCTCATGGGGTTAGATAAATGGTTCAACTAAGTGGCAATATGTGAATCTAGCCTGATTAACAATTCCAGAAGGAGGTAAAGCAGGTGATCTAATAATGGAGGAATGTGGCACATACCCTTTTATTAGTGTTGAATGAGCTAACAACAACTAGTAGTAAAAACGTGTCGCATGGATTGAACTAACTAAGCAAAAGAATCTATTGTTTTGTGATCACTTGTGCTACCTTTCATGGAGCAACTTTCTTTTTAATCAAAGGACAGAATCTTACAGGAGTGGCTGTACTACAAATAAATCGTTGGGTCTCGCTTTAGAAGGGCTAAAACTAAGGCCTCGTTTGGTAAGGCTCCAAAACTCTAACTCCTAACTCTAAACTCCAACTTCAGTGAAAGCTGGCTTCTATAGGAGTTGAGGTGGGCATGAAAATGTTTTGCTATATTGGTCAGCTCCACGTCACCACGTCTCTCGTCGAACAACTGTTTGGCGTCGCCCTGTCGCTGCCGCTGCCGTCGCTCAGCTCACATGCCGTTGCACACGCGTTGCCGCTCAACCCTCACGCCAGCGACATTGACCCCGTGTGCCGCCGACGTCGACCCCGCGCGTCGCCACTGCCACTCAGCCTGCTCGTCGCCCTGCTGCCCTCGCACGCTGCCTGTCGACGCCGCCGCTGCTCAGCCCTCGCTCACCTCCCGCCAGCCGCCGCCGACGCCACAACCCATCGCTAGTCGCGGCCCTAGGTCTAGCTCAAGGGAGGAAGATGGGGAGGAGAGAGAACGGAAGGAGAGGGGGTGTGAAAGGAGTAGTTCAGTGACATATCGCGTAAATACACGAATAAATTAAAGGGTAGTGGGTCTTTTGGGATGGAGTGGAGTGGTGGAGCAGCAAAAATCCAGCTTCACCACATAGTACAATTTTGTGGAGCGGCTCTGCTAACTCTGCTCCAAAAAAATAAAAAATATGTACCGTTTGGTACAGCTTCAACTTTAGGTAAGTTGAAGTTGGGAGTTTTAGCTGTGCCAAACGGGGCCTAAAGGTCCACACTGATAGATTGCAAAAACACGCCATATTCACATCCCTTCTTGAGCTTTCTTGTTCCATCAATCTCTAACAAGAGTACAAGAGCATATGCATTATTTCGCTGGAAGTTAGTACTGTGACATCACAATCTTTACAAAAGAAACCACATCATAGTTGTAATCATTGTTATTCTTAAGCTGTTTAGAAAACATTATGGTCCTTACATATATTATATTACAGTATTATTAGCATGTACTACTTGTTTTCCCGTGCATAAGAGCACAAAAAAGTTAGGAGTACGAACAAAGAAAAAAAAGAGAATAAAGGGTAAAGGGAGATTATACGCAAGAATTTTGAATAGCATATTGTTTCTTGATGGATTTCTTAAATTGTTCTACTTTGTTCTCAGTGTCCGAAATTTATCTGAAATTTCTACTTTCATTCTTAGTTCTTCGTACACTTACAATTGTTTTTAGCACTTGCAGAGTCGTGTAGCTCATTTTGAAGTCAGTCAGTTTCTTTTAGCGAATTCCCTGATTTGAACTTTAAGGTACAACCAAGTGATTTCACATGATGCAAACGAACATTTCCATCTGTGCCGTGCTGTGGATCATCTCCTTTTAGGCCCTGTTTGAATCTTCTGAAGATGAAGATAAAGATAAAATAAAGTGTTTCATGTAAAACGAGGTGACATTAACGTGCGATTAAATGAGTTTTAATTATTACAAACTTGAAAAATGGATTAATCTGACAATTTAGAGCAACTTTCATATTAAAAATTTTTGCACGAAACGTACCGTTTGAAAGTTTGAAAAACGTGTCACTTTATATCCAAAGTTTTATCTGGGTTTGTAGAAGTAACGAACAGGACCTTAATGCCTTTACACTTTACAGTGGACTGATCCATTGAGAACTTGATCCGGGGGGCTTTGCCTTTTTTTTCTCCTCAGTATTTTTATTTTGTTTTTTTGCTCACATCTACGTTAGAAGAGACCAAGTTGGATGGCTACACGGCTATTCTTATCTGCACAGACAATTTAATCATTCAGGAAAATCCAACTGACAACAGCAAAGATGCGTGTAACATTATATGATTATATGGTTGTTATTTGTTATTGATCTTTATTTATACTGATACTCTATTTTAATCCATAATTCTATTGTAGGTTGGTTGGTTCTTCGTAGTGGCTCACTGCTTCTGGTTAAAAAGAGTAAAAGAAGAAGGACATGTTTGGTGGTCGTTGGCATTGCCTGATTAAAGAATAGAAGATTCAGATCAAGCTTGCCTAGTTGCCTCTGAGTAGTTATCATCAAAAATTGGTAATGGATATTGTTGGCAACTTTTTCGGTCAAAAACCGCTAACACTACTGACACCTAAACGCCTTGCGGTGTATGAAGTCGCCAACCACCTTGATCTAGCAAAAAGCCAAATCAAGATGAGTTTTGTAGAAAACGACTAAACCAACTAGCGAAGCCGATTTAGAGATCAAAATCAGCCTCTAGGCCGATTTATTAATACAAGGATAACTACCCGTCTCATGGGCAAACGGAAGGTTTACGGGACAAACCTACAAAGAGAAATCGCACTCTCGCAGCGACGGCGGACGGTTTACGGCGCAAACCGACAAAGATGGACGAAACTAGAGTAAAGTAGAAAACATGGCTGAAAGTAAAAGTAAAAGAACGATTCGATTGTATAGATTGAAATTGTGCGGGGGCTAAAATCGAACCGGCCTTGATCCTTATAAAGGGGTTGGTCTTGCCTCCTACAGGTCCTCTTCCACGTCCAACTCGGGGTAGTAACCAATGAAAACTCTAAAATTACTTTCCCGAGTAAGAAAACCCGAGACCTGACGAAATTTGTCTCGGTCTCGGATTCTACCGGTCTGACTGGCCACATGCCGCCGGTCAGACCGGCCCCTCTGTCCGGTCTGATCGGCCTATACACGGCGGTCTGACCGGCCTCTGCGAAGAAAACCGGATCCTTTCCAAATTCGGTCATATTTTCCTATTTCGATTCTAGGTGCCAAATTTGGGTGTAAACACATGCCCCCCTGCCTTTTTGATGAACTTTGTGAATCTAAAAGCATAAGCACGTGATCTTAGGACGATAATTCAATTACCGGCCATACTATTCCTCAAGCATTTTGCCAAACACTTGAAAAATATTTCTTGAAGTACTTCCCATTAAGCGCTCTCTTGAGATAAAGAAGTCTCATGTGACGGTTTGACTCCTCGTGCTTCTCAAAAACCGCATCTCTAGGTCCCAATGAAAGTTGAGCAATTTCGGCCTCATCAACAGCACGAAATTCCATAGGCAAAGTAAACACCATATTAATGTCCATGTTTTTCCTTGGTGGCTAATCATTGCTCACAACTGGTGACATATCCTTTGTTGATTTTACTTAATGAAGATGAAGCCCCTGAACTCTCTGGACAGAACCGGTCAGACCGGCCACATGTGCCGGTCAGACCGGCCGAGTGCCTTCGGACAGACCGGCCGTAAGGCCCGGTTAGACCGCCCCTGTGCGCCGGTCAGACCGCCATCTGACGCCGGTCAAACCGGCCCTACTGCACGGTCGGACCAGCCTGGTGGCAACAGTCAGACCGGCCAGTAGCTCCCGTAGAACTTCTTCCTTGCGCCGTCTTGACTCCATCTTCGGTTTCCTTGTCTTTGACCACCTTGGCTTCATCTCCAGTAGATATTGGCACTTCATGAGATCCCACCTTGATAGTAATAACATCCGAAGCTCTTGTCTCTGCCTTGATACGCTTTTCTCCTCTTCCTTCCTCTCCAAACCGATTCCTTGATTGAAAACGGTTTTTATTTGAAGACAACCGTTCATGCACTGACTTTCTCGGCTCAACCCACCCTTGATTGAATTGCATTGGCGGCATACTCCCATACATAGGTGGTGGTGCCCCCCATGGCATGAAGTATGGAAAAAGATGACCCGGTGGCGGCATTGGACAAGGACCCCATGGCATCACTTGAGGACCATATGGGAAAGGTGACTCCAAAAATCTTGATGATGGACCAAATCTCTCTCTAGGTGGAGATCTTGGTCTTTTCCCTTTTTTGGAATATTGCTCGGCCCTTTTTTCATACTTGTTTAAAAGCATATGAAATGTCACCTTTGGCTTCTTTTGTGTCTTGGAGCTCGAAGCTTCACTCTTGTTCTCCTTCCAAACTCCAACCTCTGGACTCTTTGGCACAATCATCTTAGGCCGAGGCTCTTCAATTACTACCTCCTTTCCTTTTGTCGATTCAGCTTGCTCCGGCCGAATCAAAACCTTCTTATTCTCAAACTCAATAGTATTTACCGGGAAGGGATCATGATCTAGTTTCATCCTAAAACCTTCCGTAAATTTCAATCGTCCTTCCTCTATGGCCGATTGAACATGTCGTCGAAACACATTGCAATCATTAGTATTATGAGAATGCGAATCATGCCACTTGCAATATGCACGACGTTTTAATTCCTCTTGAGATGGGATGACATGGCCTTTAGGTAACTTGATTTGTTTTTCTTGCAAGAGATAATCAAAGATTTTGTCACACTTGGCCACATCAAAACTAAACTTAATTTCACTTTGCCGATCTTTGCGAGGAGTTGGCATTAAGTTAGAGCAAACAAAAGGCTTATTCTTATTAGTCCACGACCACTCGGCTACATAAATATCATGATCATTATCATCATCATCCGAACCATCACTAGGACAATCAACAATACTAGCATTAGGCTTTTTGTCATTGGACCTAACAAATCTCTCAACCTCTTCGACCCGGCTTTCTTGAGCCAGAGCCTTTTGCATGAGTTGACTAACATCAAGAAATTGTTGACCATCTAACCTCTCTTTTAAAGGAGCAAGTAAACCATTATAAGCAAGATCGGACAAATCTCTTTCAGTTATATTCAAATTAAAACATCGGTTTTTAGTATCTCTAAACCTTTTAACATATTCAGTGACAGTTTCATTATACTTTTGCCTAACCGATGTCAAATCAGATAATCTAAGCTCAGTTTCACCAGTGTAAAAATAATCATGAAACTTTTATTCTAATTGAGCCCAGGTATAAATAGAATTTGTCGGCAAAGAAGTAAACCATGTAAAAGCAGTATCCGACAAAGATAAAGAGAATAAACGCAACTTAAGAGCATCTATGTTACTAGCTTCACCACATTGTGCAAGGAATTGGCCTATGTGCTCCCAAGTGGTCCTACCATCATCTCCACTAAACTTAGTGAATTCCGGGACTCTAAAACCACGAGGATATGGGATGTTATCAAAATAATCCGGATACGGCTTTTGGTAAACCTTAGCACGATTCCTTGGCTCAAGTCCAAACGACTCTCTAATGATGTTCCTAATTTGCTCCTCAATATTCTCAGGCCTTTGTTGTGGTGGCCTAACAACATGTGGTTGTGGGGGTACAATATGATTATATTGGCCGTGTCGCACATCTTGAGGATAACCTCCATATGCATGGTTAGGGATATTATAGACATTAGGCATAGGCAGAGGTATGTGTGGACTAACATTAGTAACAGGAGGTATTTGATAATGATGCAAAACAGAATTATTAGTGAAAGGATCCACTTCTTGCACCGGGACCATGGCGCCGGTCTGACCGGCCAGGGGGCCGGTCAGACCGGGTAGGTCTGAAGCGATAGACTGGCCAGGGGCACGGTCAGATCGGCCGAGGGGCTAAGGTTTGCCTCGCTCCCATCGTTTTGCGGTCTTGCTCCATCAGTCCTACTGTAAACAGGAGCCTGGCTAGTACTAGGAAGAGAATTGGGTGCTAATCGGGCCAAAATCGACATCACAGTAGGCTCAAGCTTATTAAGCACAGCGGTAACAGTTTGATCTACGCTACTAGCAACAAGCTTTTGAACGGGAAGAGCAAGATCATCGATATTTACCTCATCAAAACTTACCTTTGGTGGAGGACCGGGCTTGCGGGATACTCCTTGGTGAGTTTTGGTGTAGCTCCTCAAAAGCATCTCCTGTTGGAACTCCTTCACCCATCGCTCCATATCTTTACGCTCATCTTCATCCAGATCATCCATGGAGAAGGATAGGATGTTCTCCGGATCAACTCCGTGCTTGGGCATGATGTTGATGTAGTCGCTGCAGTCGGTCCCCAGCGGAGTCGCCAATTCGTGTTGGCAACTTTTTCGGTCAAAAGCCGCTAACACTACTGACACCTAAACGTGTTGCGGTGTATGGAGTCGCCAACCACCTTGATCTAGCAAAAAGCCAAATCAAGATGAGTTTTGTAGAAAATGACTAAACCGGCTAGCGAAGCCGATTTAGAGATCAAAATCAGCCTCTAGGCCGATTTAGATTGATACGAGAATAACTACTCGTCTCGTGGGCAAACGGAAGGTTTATGGGACAAACCTACAAAGGGAAATCGCACTCTCGCAGCGACGGCGGACGGTTTACGGCGCAAACCGATAAAGATGGACGAAACTAGAGTAAAGTAGAAAACATGGCTGAAAGTAAAAGTAAAAGAACGAGTCGATTGTATAGATTGAAATTGTGCGGGGGCTAAAATCGAACCGGCCTTGACCCTTATAAAAAGATTGGTCTTGCCTCCTACAGGTCCTCTTCCACGTCTAACTCGGGATAGTAACCAATGGAAACTCTAAAATTACCTTCCCGAGTAAGGAAACCCGAGACCTGACGAAATTCGTCTCGGTCTCGGACTCTGCCGGTCTGACCGGCCACATGCCGCCGGTCAGACCGGCCTCACTGTCCGGTCTGACCGGCCTATACACGGCGGTCTGACCGGCCTCTGCGAAGAAAACCGGATCCTTTCCAAATTCGGCCATATTTTCCTATTTCGATTCTAGGTGCCAAATTTGGATGTAAACTGTTAACGAACAAATTTGGTAAATCAAATATTAGATCTGAAGATAGAATCAAAGCGGATTTGGAGGAAGCTGGCGGTTACCAAAACAGAGCAAGAATCGGTTGGTGACCGAATCGGCTACGGTGTCTATCGACTGGTGACCGAATCGGCTATTGTGACCATCGGCTGAGACAGAATCGGACAAGGATAGCCGATGTAGCCGATTCCGACGAAAGGATAACAGAGTCTGTGTCGGGATTGGTTGGTGAGCTTCACGAGGATTCCCATATACGGATTGGGTCCGAAGAAGGGAATTGTATCTATTGCTTAGGATATAATGTTAGTTTCCTAGTAGATACTGTCGGTTAGAGTCTGTATTAGGAAACTGTCTGTAATGTGAGTTGTAATAGAGATAGGGGTCGTGTCCGATAAGGACTTATTGTGGAGTTCTGGGTATAAATTAAGCCCAGGTTCGTGTAAAGAAAGACAACAGATCAATACAACAACTTCGGCGCATCGCCACCTTTACTCTTTCATCGTTTTTCGACGAGTTCTTGCTTTCGAGTTGGGCTGCATCGGTTTCGATCTCCAGCAAGAGGTAAAACTTGTTATGGCGGCTTGCGCTCTCGGGATTAGTGCTTCCATCTTCATGACACTCTAATCTTGTTTGTGTAAATCGTCGAGTTATCATATATATTGTATAATCTAGATTGATATCAGCATATAACTCAGATTGGTTAATAACTGTTCTACAGAAAACTAGCCGATAGAGTTATATATTGATGCTGGTTTAGATTACACAATATATCTACCATCTCGAAAAGGTTTTCATCGACTTGATCATCTAGGCATTGTGTTTCTTTACATATTTGGTGCTGCATCAGTTAGGTTTGACCTACTAAATCATGTTCAGAACCATAATCCCTAGCCTGTCTATGATTACTAATAGAGATAGCGTCGGGGTTTCAGCCGACCTTACCTGGTTTAATTGTCTTGTTATCTTGATATATTAAATCTGCCCTTTATATCGAGATATTAACTTAGTAAAATATATTGAGCTTGTTGTCAAATCTGGTTAGGGTCATCTTAACACTAGTTTGACAGTTTGTTTAATATATTTTGTTCATGGTAATATCTCTGTATAAAGTGGTATCGGAGTACTAGCCGGTACATGTTAGATTTGCTTAATCGGCTATGCTATGAGCTTGTGTAATCTATGCTTCATAATATATTTAGGCATAAGTGATTTATACTGTCTCGGCGCCCTGTCCGATCTATCCCAATCACTTAGTTTAAATATGTTTTGAGACTTAGATTATATTTTGTTGATATCTACAGCCGATTGAGTAGATTTAGCTTTATCTTGCTTTATCTGTTATAGCCGATTTAATGCATCTTGCATCGGCTCAATGCTCAATGATATGTCATCGGTAAACCAGCCGATCGGCTATCATTGGTGGATTTAATTGCACTTTCTTTGTTTCTTATTGGTTGCAGGATCAAACCAATTGGCACGCCTAGAACCCGAAAGAAGTCTTTGGACCTGCACTGGAGCTAAGCAGATCTCCCAGGCCAGTGTGTGTTTTTTGCATCAACACGCTTTTGGCACGCCCAGTGGGACACGAAGAATTTTCATCATGGTAGACTCCAAGAAAACTGACGTTGACCCAGAAAATATTATTCCAATGACAGTGGACAAGTTGACGTCGGAGCAAAAGGCAGAGCTGGAGGATATAATGAACAAGCTCCAAAACCAGTACTTGCATTCCTTTGTCCAGACTAGAGCAGGAACGGTGGTTCAGAGATACAAAGTGACTTTGCCCAACAATGAAGAGCCAGAGTCAAGTTCTGGGAAGGAAAAAGGGGTCAAGCAAGAGGAATCTCCTGAAGAGCCCAGGAATTTGCAAGATCGGATCGACTATGCTGTGCATCATGCTTTGATCAACCAGTCAGGAGTGCTGGTCAACACTTTAACAAATATTGTCAAGTCTGTGGTTGACGGTACTATCGCTGAACATCAAGCCAAAGGACCAATATTCTTACCAGATGGGGTCTTCCCGCAATACAGGCCGCTTATGACCAGCCAGCCAAAGCCTGCCAATGTAGCCCCAGGACAGCCGATGGCGTCAACATCGGCTACAGGTCAACAGGAAATATCAGCATCGGTACAGAAGCACGTAGAGTTCAATCCTCATGTACTGGTCCGACAACAACCTCAGCATGTAGGGCATAACATACCACAGATATCAGCTGAGCAAGTTGCATCTATGTTCAATACCAATCAGCCAGTTGCTCAGCCGATCATGCATACACCGGCAAGACAGCAAGTGCCAACCTTCCAGCAACAGGCTGCCAGCACTCAATATGTTCCTAATCAACAAGATTTTAGTGCTCCGCGAATTCCTCAGTCCCACACAAGTGGTAATCTTAATTATCAATTTCAACCTCATTCACCACAGGTGCAGTATCGGCAGAGAACGTCTCCTCAGCCATATCATCAACCGCAGTATTATCAAGATGAGCCGATACAGCCACAGCATCAAGATGGGACTCGGCAGAAACCTTGGGCCGATATGATAGCTGATGTAATGAGAGAACAGTTCGGATTAAAGCCAAGGGATGGTGACAACCTGTATCGGCATCCATATCCAGAGTATTTTGAGAGGGTGCCGTTACCAAGCCGATACAAGGTTCCAGATTTTTCAAAGTTCTCAGGACAAGATAATGTATCAACTTATGAGCATGTTAGCCGATTTTTAGCTCAGTGTGGTGAAGCATCGGCTACGGACGCGTTAAGAGTCAGGCTATTTCCTTTATCTCTGTCTGGATCGGCTTTCACATGGTTTTCATCTTTACCTTACAATTCTATTCACAGTTGGGCCGATCTGGAAAAACAATTTCACAAATATTTCTACAGTGGGGTGCATGAGATGAAATTGTCTGATTTGACAAGCATTAGGCAGAAACGAGAAGAGTCTGTCCAAGATTATATCCAGAGATTCAGGGAAGTCAGAAACAGATGTTACAGCCTGACATTGACAGATTCTCAATTAGCCGATTTAGCCTTCCAAGGTTTGTTAACCCCAATCAAAGAGAGGTTTTCGGCTCAAGACTTTGATAGTTTGGCTCATTTGGCCCAAAAGATAACAGCGCACGAACAAAGATTTCAAGAGGCCAATAGAGCATTCAAGAAGGTGAACTTCATTAACTCTTATGTTTCCGATTCTGAGGAAGAGGAGGTTCCCGAAGTAGCAGCAGCCGAGTGGGCAAGAAACAAGAAGGTGATTCCATGCCAATGGGTCAAGAGCTCTGGGAAAGAGGAAAAGTATGATTTTGATGTCAATAAGGCTGATAAAATTTTTGATCTTTTGCTTCGGGAGAAACAAATTCAGCTGCCTGCTGGTCATGTGATTCCATCGGCTGAGGAATTAGGGAGGAGGAAATACTGCAAGTGGCACAACACAGGGTCTCATAGTACTAATGAATGCAAAGTTTTTCGGCAACAGATCCAGGTGGCCATTGAACAAGGCAGGATAAAATTTGATGACTCCAAGAAGCCGATGAAGATTGATGGTAATCCTTTTCCTATCAACATGGTTCATGCAAGTGGTAGGACAGCCGACAGAAGGGATAATCGGTTCAATAAGTTTGACTCTACAAGCATGATCAATAAATATCAAAAGAGATATGATCGGCAAGAGAGCCAATATTATGAAGATGATGATGGCTTTGATTCACATTGGAACTGCGAGTTTTTCATATTTTGTTGGAACAAAGGCATGAGGTTACCATCGATAGAAGATTGCCCAGGTTGTTCTAATGCCGATACAAATTATAATGAGAATTTTAGCCGATTTCGTCTTAAAGAAGATCGGCTGATACAAAGGAAGTTGCCTGTTCATCAGAGGTTGGGCCCAATTCATCAAGATTATTTCCAGGAGGAGGATGCTGAAGATACTTCAAGAGCTCAATGGTGTCCTTCTGGGATTTTTTCCAAAAGTCAGAAGAGAAGGGTTCAGAGGATGAGGAGCAGGGAACAATTTCAGGAAGTTGAACAAGAGATCGATCATCGGCTGAAGAGAGCAAAAACAAAACAGGAATGGCGTGTTAAGAACAGAATAATACCAGCCGATGAGAGTAAAACCGATGAGGCAAGAAGGATAGTTAAAGGAAAAGCCATTGCTTCTTCGTCGGTCAACATGGTATTTGTGCTACCCGCAGAGTTTGGGGTTAATCAAGACAATGCGGACATCATGGAAGAATCTTGTGCCAGATGGGTATTGTCACCGGAACAGGCTGTTTTCGAGAAACCCGAAGGAACAGAGAATCGGCACCTTAAGCCATTGTATGTCAAAGGATTTGTTAATGGCAAGCCGATGTCCAAAATGTTAGTTGATGGTGGGGCTGCAGTGAATCTAATGCCGTATGCGACGTTTAAGAAATTGGGAAGGAATTCGGAGGACCTCATCAAGACTAATATGGTTCTTAAAGATTTTGGTGGCAATCCTTCAGAGGCCAAGGGAGTTCTTAATGTAGAATTGACAATCGGCAGCAAAACGGTTCCTACTACATTCTTTGTCATTGATGGGAAAGGTTCATATAGCTTACTGCTTGGAAGGGATTGGATTCATGCTAATTGTTGTATTCCTTCAACCATGCATCAAAGCTTAATCCAATGGCAAGGTGACAAGATAGAGGTTGTTCCAGCCGACAGGTCAGTACACGTTGCTAATGCCGATTTATCTGTTTGGGAGATGGATGGAATTGATTGCTTATCAGGAAAAATCTGGCAAGGAGATTATCTAAAAGTGTCTGATTGTGATATACAGCCGATCGGAGATGGAGAACCCCAATTGTTGCTTTGAGGGTGCTGTGGAGGGTCCCAATTTCTATACTGAAGATGCTGTAGATGATCTCGATGGCAAGTTAGGTCAGGGTTTTATGTCGGCTGACGAGTTAGAAGAAGTTGATATTGGGTCAGGAGATAGGTCTAGGCCGACATTCATCAGTAAAAATTTATTATCTGACTTCAAGATTAAGTTAATAGAGCTTTTAAAAGAATATAGCGATTGTTTTGCTTGGGAGTATTCTGAGATGCCAGGACTCAGCCGATCGATTGTTGAACATCGGCTTCCTATCAAGCCGGGATATCGGCCATATAAACAGCCACCTAGACGATGTAAAGCTGATATGTATGATGCGATTAAAGCTGAAATTACTCGTTTATATGATGCTGGTTTTATTCGTCCATGCCGATATGCTGAGTGGGTTTCTAATATAGTTCCGGTAATTAAGAAAAATGGCAAGCTTAGGGTTTGCATCGACTTCAGGGATTTAAACAAGGCTACTCCTAAGGATGAATACCCAATGCCGATTGCCGATCAATTGGTAGATGCTGCTTCGGGACATAAGATTATAAGTTTTATGGATGGCAATGCTGGATATAATCAGATTTTGATGGCGGAGGAAGACATTCACAAGACTGCTTTTAGGTGTCCTGGTGCAATCGGTTTGTATGAGTGGGTTGTCATGACTTTTGGGTTGAAAAGTGCTGGAGCTACATATCAAAGAGCCATGAATTATATCTTTCATGATCTGATCGGTTTATTGGTTGAAATCTATATTGATGATGTAGTGGTGAAATCTAAAGAGGTTGTTGATCATATAGCCGATCTAAGGAAAGTATTTGAGAGAACAAGGAAATATGGCTTAAAAATGAATCCCACTAAGTGTGCTTTTGGTGTATCGGCTGGACAATTTTTAGGTTTTCTTGTGCATGAGAGGGGTATTGAGGTACCGCAAAGGAGTATTAGCGCAATACAGAAAATCCAGCCTCCAGAAGACAAGAAACAGTTGCAATCTTTGATCGGCAAGATAAATTTTATCAGAAGATTTATTTCTAATTTGTCTGGGAGATTAGAGCCTTTCACACCTTTACTCAGACTTAAAGCCGATCAGGAGTTTACATGGGGGGCAGAGCAACAGAAGGCTTTGGATAATATTAAGAAATATTTGAGTTCTCCTCCAGTTTTGGTTTCTCCACAGAAAGGAGTGCCTTTCAAATTATACTTGTCAGCCGATGAGAGGTCAATCGGCTCGATCCTAATCCAGGAGTTCGAAGGTAAAGAGAGGGTAATCTTTTATTTAAGCAGAAGACTTTTGGATGCAGAGACCAGGTATTCTTCAGTGGAGAAGTTGTGCTTATGCTTGTATTTTTCATGTACGAAGTTGAGGCATTATTTGTTATCCAATGAATGTACTATAGTTTGTAAGGCCGATGTGGTTAAATATATGCTATCGGCTCCAGTATTGAAAGGAAGGGTTGGAAAGTGGATTTATGCCTTAACAGAATTCGATCTCAAGTATGAGTCACCTAAAGCTATTAAGGGGCAAGCTATAGCCGATTTTATCGTAGAACATCGTGATGATTCGATCGGCTCAGTGGATATTGCACCTTGGACGTTATTTTTTGATGGATCAGTTTGTACTCATGGTTGTGGCATCGGTTTGGTTATTATATCACCAAGAGGGGCAAGTTTTGAATTTGCTTTTACCATCAAGCCATATGCTACAAATAATCAAGCTGAGTATGAGGCAGTTCTCAAAGGTTTGCAACTTTTGAAAGAGTTTGAAGCCGATGCTATTGAAGTCATGGGTGATTCATTGTTGGTAATTAGTCAACTGGCTGGAGAGTATGAATGCAAGAACGATGTATTGATGGCCTATTATGAAAAGTGTCGGGCGTTAATGGATGAGTTTCGGCTAGTGACGTTGAGATATGTTCCTCGGGAGCAGAATTTAGAGGCTAATGCTTTGGCTCAGGGGGCATCGGGATACAAGCCGATGATGACAGATGTTGAGATGGGGATTGTTACAATTGCAGCCGATGATTGGAGGTATGATGTGTTTCATTACTTAAAGGATCCTTCTCAATCGGTTTCAAGGAAATTGAGGTATAAGGCTTTGAGATATGTATTGTTAGATGATGAATTATATTATCGGACGATTGATGGGGTGTTGTTGAAATGTCTAAGTGCTGATCAAGCCAAGGCTGTGATGGGAGAAGTACATGAAGGTATTTGTGGTACTCATCAATCGGCTCATAAAATGAAGTGGTTACTTCGGAGAGTTGGATATTTTTGGCCGACAATGTTGGAGGATTGCTTTAGATATTACAAGGGGTGTCGAGATTGTCAGCAATTTGGATCTATTCAGAGAGCACCAGCATCGGCTATGAATCCAATAATCAAGCCGTGGCCGTTCAGAGGCTGGGGAATTGATATGATCGGCCAGATCAATCCACCGTCGAGTAAAGGACATAAGTATATATTGGTAGCAACCGATTATTTTACAAAGTGGGTAGAAGCAGTTCCATTGAAGAAGGTTGATTCTGGGGATGCAATTCAGTTTGTTAAAGAGCATATTGTATACCGATTTGGTCTTCCACAAACAATTACGACTGATCAAGGATCTATTTTTGTGTCAGATGAGTTCGTTCAATCTATGGAGAGTATGGGAATCAGATTGTTGTATTCTTCGCCATATTATGCGCAAGCTAATGGACAGGCAGAAGCATCTAACAAAAGCTTGATTAAGTTGATTAAGAGAAAGATTGCCGATTTTCCAAAGCAGTGGCATAACCGATTGGCTGAGGCGTTATGGTCTTATCGGATGGCTTGTCATGGATCAATTCAAGTTCCTCCATATAAGCTAGTCTATGGGCATGAAGCAGTTTTGCCATGGGAACATGTCATCGGCTCAAGGAGGATTGATTTACAAGATGAGTTGACAGCCGATGACTATTATAATCTTATGGTCGATGAGTCAGAGGACTTGGTTCAGTCTAGGATGTCTGCTTTACAAAAGATAACAAAAGATAAGGAGCGTGTTGCGCGATATTATAATAAAAAGGTGGTACCGAAATCTTTTGAGGAGGGAGAATTGGTTTGGAAATTGATTCTGCCGATTGGAACTCGTGATAATAAGTTTGGCAAGTGGTCACCAAATTGGGAAGGACCTTTTCGGATTTACAACTCTGTTTCTAAAGGAGCCTACATGTTACAAGGGCTTGATGGAGAGGTATTTGGAAGAGCTCTTAATGGAAAGTATCTGAAAAAGTATTACCCAAGTGTTTGGATTAATTCATGATTCGGCTGTATATTGCCGATACATGGTAGCCGATGTGTTGACATCGCCTTTAGATGGCCGATATAAATTATATCGTCCTTAGCGCAATTCTTTTTAGTATAATCGGTTGTCTCATGGTTGTTTGTTCTTAGCCGATTGTAATTTTGTGATGTTTCGTTCTCCATAACAAAATTAGGGGGCATATACGTACAGAAAGATCAAGACCAAATGACCAAAATTTCAAAAAATTTCAAAAGCAATTTACAAGTATGGCGTTTATATTGTTATCGGCAGACTCATGTTACAAGTTTTTGGATAGCCGATATGGCCCTTTGCCTAATTTGTTCTATTTCTTCTATGGCTTGGGCATCGGCTGCATCACTTCCTGGGATGACTTTCATGGATTTGTTCAGATCGGCTAAGTGTCTGATTGAGGACTTCAGCTTGGATTTTTGTTCTTCAATGGCTCTTGGTAAATCGGCAAGCTTCTGTTCCTCCAGTGATAACTCAGCATTACAGGCTTCTAATTCAGCCAATAGTTCAATCTTCCTATTCTTTAGCCGATCTATATTGCTTTGGATAGAACTTGGCCCAGATATCATTTGATCAAGCTTGGCTTTTTCCTCATTTATGGATTGCCGATTGGCATGGATGGTTGTCTCAAGATCTTTTCGCTCTCGCCTATCGGCTATCCTTTGCCTTGCTCTTTCCAGCTTGTGACGATATTGTTCAAGGAAAACGGCTGGGGAGATGACTTCGGCTACATCGTCTGGGATCTGGTCTTGAATATCTTCAAATCTTGCTCTGATTGGTCCGCAGTTGACAACCAAAGCATCAAGGGAACCTTCAAGCCGATGAGCGATATCCTTGAGAGTGGCCTTTAAGTCATCGGCTATAGGAGCAATAGCCTTGCTTGATGTTTCTTCTTCTTCATCCATGAATTGCCTTATGTCAAAAGAGAACATGTCGGCTAAGGCCTGAAAAACAAGATTATTAGTTAATAGAATATTAATGGCCGATTTATATTTTTGATACAAATACTTACAGGAATAGGAGGAATCGGCTGATCTTCAATATGATGACTGTCTCTAGCCGATGGAGTATGTTCACTTGAATCATGATGAATAGGAGTTGGAGAGCGGATCGGCTGAAATATAAAACGAGTTAATACGTGAGGAAATAAGGGTTAAACAAATTCTGAAGGAAGTGTTACCGATGGAGGCGGTGCAGGTTTCTTTTTGGCAGCCAATTTCTTTTTCTGCATAAGAAGGGTTAACACTGAGATCGGCAAAGAGAGTTGTGGAAAGGCTAAGAGTGTAAAGTACATACCCGAGGTTGATATGTCTTGTGAATCGGCGTTGGTGGGGTTTGCTGAGGAATAGGGATGCTAATTGTTGGAGTTTCTTCTACTGTTTCACTCAGCTCGGCAGCTGCTTCATCGATGGCTTTTTCTATATCTTCATCTGGATCATAGCTTTTCTGCTTCTTGGTGATTTTCTTCTTTGTAGCCGGTAAAGCAGTAGCCGATGACTTGATTCTTTTCCTCTTGCCAGCTTCAGAAGGAATCGGCTCGCGTATTTGCCCTTGGAGTAGGGAAGATGTTTTGGGAGCGTTGTAGCCGATGATTGAAGGGGCTAACCCACCGCCATTTGGAAGAATTCCGGCAGCATAGTTGATTCTGGCGCCATTGTTGCTGACATGAGGAGGAGAAGATTCTGTGGTCTGCAAACAAAAGAAGAGAAGGTTAAGTTATTTTCTAAAGACAATCGGCTATTGATAAGGGTATTGAAAAAGAAATGTGTTTACCTGTGGAATCATGTCTGGAATGATGTCAGTCAGATACATGGAAGCCGATTGGTGAAAGAGATGTTTTTTCCATTCAACCCACCAATGATCAAAGGTGGAGCTCCTTAGCATAGCCAACTCAATGTTTTCCAAACTTCCAAGGGGAGGTCCTTCTATGCTCAGTAGCCTATCCATCATCAGAGCCGATGAGATTTCTCCTCTGGCTTGGATTTTTTCTAAGAAGAACAAGCCGATTGGCATCTGCCCCATTCCCAGTTGTCTGGCAGCACTCATAGGGTGGTAGAATTCATAAGATATCTGGATGTTCCTGCCTTGATGGATGCCAACAGGGAGAATACAGGGGGTGATAGCTGTTGTGAAAACTTCTCTGGATTTCTCAAATTTTTCAGAGTTTATTTCATCAAATCTGAAATCGGCTGGCAATTCAAAATCTGCAAAGAATTCATATGCAAACCAATTCCTAGAATCTTTTGGAAATCCATCGTAAAAGTTGCCAAACCAGTCGACAAAGGGCTCAGCCGAAAGTTCTGATCCAGGATATGTGGATGCTGCCTCTCCAAAGGACATACATCTTCTGGTTGTGACTTCATCTCCTTCATCATCTGTGGTTGGCGCAACCAGAGGGAAATCGGCTTCAGGCAGTGCTGATCTCTTGGCAACTTTGATGGTATGCAGATTGAGCCACAACTGTAATAGCCACCAAGGTCCACCTGTGCCGATTATTGAGTTGGTAGCAAGCTTAGCCGATGCATTGCTTAATGTTTGATACAAATAACTCAAGAGGTATTTGCCTAGTGGGAATTGCTTTTTGTTAACCAGAGCTTCGGCTATATGTTGCCAATTGGTGGTGGGACCACAGCTTGAACCACAAAACAGAAACTTTTCCAACCACATCAAGAGGAAGGCTGCGTGTTCCTTAGGGGTGACAGGGCCAGATCCCATGTTCAGAAAGATGAATCCGCTCCAACCTCCAATGCTTCTGGTTTTGAAAGAAAATTGGTTTTTGCTGTTCAAGCTGATGGGGTTAGCCGATGAGGTGATATCCAGCCCAGTTATCATGGTGATGTCCAGAAGAGTTGGGGTCATTGGCCCTTGGTTGAAGAGGAAAGCATTCAAGGTGTTGGACCAAAAATAGCTGGCAGCCGATAGCATGGGTTCATCTTTAGCTAAATCGGCTATGGTTAGGGCTAAACACTAGGCAATGCCGATTTCTTCCCAATGAGTTTGTTTGCTGGCTGATATCCTTTTGTACCAATCAGACCAAGTCTTGACAGCCGATGGCCAGGATTTGAAAGTGTTGTTCCAGTGATTCAAGTTAGGGTTGGTTAACCTAAAAGGGATCCTGTTTGTCTCGGCATTGATGATTTCCACAGGGTCTTTGTTGCCGATTGGGCCCAAGAAGTACCGATTGGGATGGATTAGACTTGGGATTGCAACTTGATGCGAGAGGTGCTACAGAAGAGAAAGGGGAGAAGAAATGAATCGCAAAGGAAAACTAATCTATGACAAAGGATGGAATTCGGCAGATAGGGTTACCTCAGGGAACTCGATGACCGGAGCACTTGAAGGAGCGGCGGAAGACGACATTGTCGGAGATGGAGTTGTTGCTGACCGGGGAATCGCTTGTTTGGTCGCCGGAGAATCTAATGAGGTTATTACGAGAATTGAGGCGATTATGGCTGGAGCGGTGAAGACGGGAGTAACGGCGTGAAAAACTTCAAGTGGTGGTTGCTATTTAAAGGGGGTGTGTGATAATGGTTGAAATAGAAGCGGAACCCTAGATCGATTCGGAGAGGGTTCAAGCAAATCCGCAACATTCCAAATATCGCGGACTTGGGGGGCATGTGTTAACGATCAAATTTGGTAAATCAAATATTAGATCTGAAGATAGAATCAAAGCGGATTTGGAGGAAGCTGGCGGTTACCAAAACAGAGCAAGAATCGGTTGGTGACCGAATCGGCTACGGTGCCTATCGACTGGTGACCGAATCGGCTATTGTGACCATCGGCTGAGACAGAATCGGACAAGGATAGCCGATGTAGCCGATTCCGACGAAAGGATAACAGAGTCTGTGTCGGGATTGGTTGGTGAGCTTCACGAGGATTCCCATATACGGATTGGGTCCGAAGAAGGGAATTGTATCTATTGCTTAGGATATAATGTTAGTTTCCTAGTAGATACTGTCGGTTAGAGTCTGTATTAGGAAACTGTCTGTAATGAGAGTTGTAATAGAGATAGGGGTCGTGTCCGATAAGGACTTATTGTGGAGTTCTGGGTATAAATTAAGCCCAGGTTCGTGTAAAGGAAGACAACAGATCAATACAACAACTTTGGCGCATCGCCACCTTTACTCTTTCATCGTTTTTCGACGAGTTCTTGCTTTCGAGTTGGGCTGCATCGGTTTCGATCTCCAGCAAGAGGTAAAACTTGTTATGGCGGCTTGCGCTCTCGGGATTAGTGCTTCCATCTTCATGACACTCTAATCTTGTTTGCGTAAATCGTCGAGTTATCATATATATTGTATAATCTAGATTGATATCAGCATATAACTCAGATTGGTTACTAACTGTTCTACAGAAAACTAGCCGATAGAGTTATATATTGATGCTGGTTTAGATTACACAATATATCTACCATCTCGAAAAGGTTTTCATCGACTTGATCATCTAGGCATTGTGTTTCTCTACATATTTGGTGCTGCATCAGTTAGGTTTGACCTATCAAATCATGTTTAGAACCATAGTCCCTAGCCTGTCTATGATTACTAATAGAGATAGCGTCGGGGTTTCAGCCGACCTTACCTGGTTTAATTGTCTTGTTATCTTGATATATTAAATCTGCCCTTTATATCGAGATATTGACTTAGTAAAATATATTGAGCTTGTTGTCAAATCTGGTTAGGGTCATCTTAGCACTAGTTTGACAGTTTGTTTAATATATTTTGTTCATGGTAATATCTCTGTATAAAGTGGTATCGGAGTACTAGCCGGTACATGTTAGATTTGCTTAACCGGCTATGCTATGAGCTTATGTAATCTATGCTTCATAATATATTTAGGCATAAGTGATTTATACTGTCTCGGCGCCCTGTCCGATCTATCCCAGTCACTTAGTTTAAATATGTTTTGAGACTTAGATTATATTTTGTTGATATCTACAGCCGATTGAGTAGATTTAGCTTTGTCTTGCTTTATCTGTTACAGCCGATTTAATGCATCTTGCATCGGCTCAATGCTCAATGATATGTCATCGGTAAACCAACCGATCGGCTATCGTTGGTGGATTTAATTGCACTTTCTTTGTTTATTATTGGTTGCAGGATCAAACCAATTGGCACGCCTAGAACCCGAAAAAAGTCTTTGGACCTGCACTGGAGTTAAGCAGATCTCCCAGGCCAGTGTGTGTTTTTTGCATCAACATAAACAGATATGTCAAAATCTCAATTCTGTCATACGATTTTACGATCTGCATGGTTCTACGATTCTATATTTATGATTTTATGATTTTTATTAATATGATTCTATAATTGTAATCCTACCTAGAACTTCCTATTCCAATACAGGATCATGATTTTTAACAGCTTTGCTCATGAGAACTCAGAAGAAACATAGGGATCAATCTGTGACCTCTCCATCATCAACCATCAGACAGTAAGCAAGTACACACACAGCTGCTGCAATCATTGGAGGTTGCAGGTTGCAGCGGATGCGATTGCAAGAACAGAGAGCCGTGGGCTCAGCCTGTCAAGCCCGTACGCTGGTTTTGTCATGATTTCTTCTTTTTTTTTTCCACTGAAGCAAATCTGTTTTGTTCTGTTTTCTGAACCAACCTTTTGGATGAACTCCAAACGCTGCAACCTAAATAGAGATGACAATAGGGACCCGAAACCCGATCTCCGGTGAGAAAAATCTCTATTAGGGTCTGTAAATGGGAGCATATCACTCCCCATGAGGCTGTTGTCAGCCAAATGGGCCATCCGTCGGGTGGGCCGGCGGTGGGGACGTTCTATAGGCCCCCGGCCCCGAATCCCCACGGGGCCAAGAATTATCAGTAAAATGTGCATATCCTTCAAGGCCGCAGCCCTAATAGAAATTGAAAGCCCAAGTAGAAAGCCCAATTCAGTGAAACCCTAGCACAGTACTCCATTTTCCCCCTCCTCTCATCAGGTCCAAATACACAGTCCCCGCCGCCTCCGCTCATCGCTCCCTCCTCCGCGCTGCGCCGACAAATCCATGACGTCGCCGACGTATCCATGCCGTCGCCGTCCTCGAAATAGAACCAGCGCCACACCTCCAAGCAGTGGAAGTGCCGCGCCGCCGTCGCTGCATCCAAGGCTTCAAGCAGAGCACAAGCGTTGCGCCGTCGTTGCCGCATCCAAGGCTCCAAGCAGCCCACGCCGGCAGCACTGCAATAGCGAGGTCGTCTCTACCGCACTAATCCTATGACCTGCTAGGCTTGCTTGTCCTGTGCGGCAAAGCAAGAGCTCCGTGGCGCAACAGCCTCTTGCTAGCTTGCCTTCTTTATTTCCTTGTATTTCTTTGGACTGTGCTTCTATATCTCTCTGTTACACGGGGACTACGCGGAGAGAGAGGGAGGGATACAGCACGCTAGTGGAGCAGCTGCAGCGGTTGGCCACCGCCGTCCCGCGCCGTCGCCGTCATCGTCATCGTCGTCGTCGTCGTCGGCGGCGGCCATGGCGGGGAAGCACGGCCAGAAATAATGGTGGATGTTGAGAGTACTATACCTGTTGATGCTGAAATGAATAATATGGCCTTGACCTTGGTGAAAGAGGAAGCGGAAGGCGGAGATAAGGAGGACGACAAGAGCGATGAGGAAGAGTCTGAGAGTAGTGACGAGGAGTCTTCGTCGAGCAGTGACGAGGAGGAAGAGAAGAGGGCAAAGGAAGATGAGTCAAGTGAAGCCTCTTCGAGCAGTGACGAGGAAGAGCAGATGGCCAAGAGAAATGGCGGTGTCGGTGACGCGGATTCCCTCTTTGAAGAGGGTGAATTGATGCTTGCAAGTGATGATGATGATGAGGAAGCACCGAAGGGTCCTATCAAGTCCAAACATGAAGTAGAGGTATTATCATTGACTAGTCTCTGTTGTTCATCTTCACTCCTTACTTACTAGGTGCTGTTTCTTGGATATACGGGAATGCTAATTATCTATTATATTATTAAGACGGCTTTGAAAGGAGGCACCACGTTCTCTGTGGAGGCTAGAAATTCCTACATTAATCAGAGAAAAAGAAAAAGATATTAGCCGTTAGATCATAGTGGGTCCGGATTATAACGGTATAATTTGATTGATATAGTTGTATATAAAATACAATCATATCAATAGAAATAAAAGTTAAGAGTTGTATATGAATCTAAGCCAATAAAATTTAAGAGTTGTATATGCAATCCAGAGCTTATATAAATTAGAAGCTAGGAGTTGTATATGAAATCCAAGTATTACCTATAGAAATAAAAATTTAGAGTTGTATATTAAATTGAACTCTAGGTGAATTATGTAGCTTTGACTGTATATACATAAGTCCTACTCAGACTTTGTTAAAAATACTGTACGGCCAACATAAATCGTATTTGGACTGTTCAGAGTCAGATTCCTAGCCGAACAAAAAGGACAAGTTCTTTTTACTCCTAGCCGATCTACGCCTATAAACAGGAGACGCTCTCTGTTCTATTCTAATATATAATTAGCATCAATCAATACAATATAATTCTATTCACTAATTACAACAAAGTACTTAATGACCAGCACATGCTAATTTTCACGAGTTATATAGAGTTCTCTTTCGCTTTCAAGTTTCTAAACTTAATTGCTACAAAGACCCTTTTGCATATTCAAAGAAATAAGATTACACGTGAAAATTTCTAGAAACAAAATAGTCATACATTATTTATGTGAGCGTCATATAAAAAAGTTGGGCTATTAACACAGCTTTGAACGAAGGCATCATGTTTACTCTATAGGCTAGAAATTCCCACATTAATTGAGAAAAAAATATTATATCATTAAGTGGTAAAAATCTAGGATTGACAATTAAAAGAAGACACCTTGGGTTTTAGAAAATGTTTTTGTAAATATGTCATGTTGAGACCACTAGATGACGAGTTGCTCTAAGTAACGATAGTAGGAACTACGAGAGGGCGACCCAACGGGCGGAAAACGTGTAAGCCAAGGTATGCAGTGGTGGCAACAGCTAGCAGGCCTTCTAACGTAATCTCGGAGATAATAAGTTCTAATTTTATTAGGTACCAACGACACAAAGAAGAGAGACGACACGGGTTGATGAGTGGATAGACGATAAAGGAGCAGGAGACGGTGGTTTTCATGGGAGAGCAAGCCGAGGGGAAATAAAGGAGTAAAGTGGCAATGACGACTTCAAAAAGATTTGAAAAGGAAACCCAATGATAATAAAGTTCAATTTTATAAGGTGCTAAATAAAACAAAGGTGAAAGATGACGGGGCAGGCGAACAAGCGGACGGGCAACAAAGGAGCAGGAAGATGGTGATTGCCATGGAAGAATGAGCCGAGGGGTGGAAAATAAATAAGGTGACAACGGCAACTTCTACAAACTATAAAAACGAAACCTCGACGCGATTTTGTAAAGTGCCTAATGAATAATAGTAGCAGTAGACAGTTGAGTGGAGGGACGACAAAGGAGTAGGGAAGTGTCAGCTGGTACTAGAAGGCAATCTGAGGGGGCGATAACGGAAATGAAAGAGGTAGGACAAGATGCAGATGAGCACAGAGATGGTGGCAACTGCCGAGACTTCTTAAAACTATAAAAATAGAGGAAGTTTTTCTTTTATAAAATCATAATTTAATAATGTAGGATAGGGAGTCTGTCAGAGATGTTTGATCATATGTTGAAGTCGAAACAGAAAAAAATATTATAATCACTTTATTTATTATTTCTCTTAGCAAGAATATCATGGAGTCAATATAAGCTCTTTCTGTCCCAGAGATATATACAATATATGTATATAATATGATACGATTGATTATACAATATGGTACGATTGATTACAGATATATTAGCAAGTCGACCATTCTAATTTTTATTAGAGATTTCAAGTTAAACAATATAGATAATTTTGCATTATAATATGAATATTTTTCTAGCCGTACAATTACGCGGGCCACCCTACCCTGCTAGTTTTAATGAGTACAACTCAGTATCTAGCTAGCATAATAGGCATGACAATAACTCATTTTGTTACATGGCTTGCATACTAGCCACCCTCCTTACAAAGTGAAAACTTCTATAGAGCTGTGTTGTGAAATCCACGGACTGTGTCACTGAGATGTTATAGGTTCTTCTAGATAGTATGCAGTGACAAAGTAATTTATAAACATAAGAGTGGAGCCTGATGTTTCTTTTGCTTTTGCTTGAGTTTTGATGTTGTTTATGTCTATTCTAAACTAGTATACTTTGCAGGTCCTTCCTCCAGTGCCAAAGATTGATGTACAGCTGGAACAACATCATCAGACCCTACCAGTAGGAACAATTTCAGCTGTAAGTTTTATTTTTAATAGGAACTTTTCATCTGAATATTTGTTTCTGTAATGAAGCAGTAAAAATGCCTTCTTGGTTGATCTCAGCACTTTGTTAGTACCAGCTATTTACATGTGACATCCAGTGAAGATTCACCCTGTTCTTTTTATTTTAGTGTGTGCTAAAAGCAATATTTAGTTTGTATAGACGATTAGGAATCTATTGTTCTAGTCTACTGAGATATATTTGTAATGTATTTATTGTGCTCTGTAACTGTCTACTGCAAGTACCATTTTTAGTAGAATAGTCATGTACACTGATCTTCCATATTATTTATAAGATTGTCGTTTATCATTTAATCCTAGCATGATGGATTATATACTAAGTTTCTTGTCCTGACTGGTTGCTTGCATTCTTGCTTCCAGATCATGGGTGAGAGAGTGATTGTTGAATGGTCAGTGCAACACAATCCCCTGAATGAGGGTTCGATACTCTGGATAACAGAAAGCAGGACCCCACTTGGTATTGTTGATGAATTGTTTGGACCTGTCAAAAACCCGTACTATCTTGTACGGTACAATTCTGCAGAAGAGGTGCCTGCTGAGATCAGTGCAGGAACTGCTGTCTCTTTTGTTGCAGAATTTGCAGACCACATCCAAAATATGAGGGAACTGTATGCCAAAGGCTATGATGGATCTGGAGAGAATGACGAGGACCAGACAGATCTTGAATTCTCTGATGACGAGAAAGAGGCTGAGTACAAAAGATCATTACGGCTGGCAAAAAGGCAGACTGATAGGCAGCATGAGGGTAAGAAAACTTCTGGTGATAAGAAGAGAGCACAACCTAGGGGCTCTGGATTTCGGAAGGACGTGCCACCTAGGAGTCGTGATGGACCTGCACCAGGTTGCCAATCGCAACCTCAATTTCATCACCCTGATAAGGCTCCTGTAGTTGATGCAATCCACCCATTGGGTTCTCAAGATGGTCCTATGAGTGCACCAACAAAGTTACCACCAGGCCCAGTTCATCCCGTTATGCCTGCGACAAACCAGCTTACGAATCAGACGGGTGGTCGCTTCATGAATCCGTCTCAGCAGTTCTTACCACAGCAGCCTAATGTTGGCTGGCCAGGTGGTCTAACACCTACACCACATCCAAATATGGGGATTGAAGGAGCTGCTTTTGCGGCTAATATCATGCAGAACCTACTCATTGGAGCCAACCAATACCAGCAACAGTTCCAGAACCATAATAACTTTGGTGGCTTCCTGAACCAAATGCCTGTACCTCCACCTCAGTTTATGTCACAAGGTGGAATGCCTTCTAATCCAATGGCATTTGGTGGACCAACGATGGCACCAATAAATCCTCCATTTGGTCCACTACCTCAATTGCCTATGGATGAAGGTAATTTTGGGCAGGCTCCACACATGGCTGGCAATACACTGCAACAAGGCCCCCCCGCAGGATTTCTCAATGGCCAAGGATTTGGCCAACCGGCATCGTCGCAGGGAGATGGAGAGCAGCCACCTATGCAATTCAGTTCTGTGCAGTTTAATCAAGGGAACTCGTCATTCCGTGGCAGAAGGCCGCAGCAACGGGGAGGCCGGCACTCTTCTGGGAGAGGCGGTGGCCGTCACCGCAGATAGATAGGTAAGGCTGGTGGTTTTACACCCAGTGTAATTTTGACTCGCTGAATGAACTCTTCTTGAATGGTTCGGTATCTGTGCTTTGATGTACTCGTAAACGGAGGCATGATCAGTTGCAAGTAATATTCAATTGTTCCGTTTACGGTGAACTTTACTTTGTAGACCCTGTGTCTTTCGAGAAAATTACATATCTACCATCGCATAAAACTGACTTCGCAAAAATACCATCACTCAAATGAGATTCGCTAGAATACCATTCTCAATTGAGTACACTTTGCCACTTTGCCATTTTAATCATTTGTTCCATTTTAAGTTCATTTTATCATCTTTGCATCTTTTTTTGGACTAAAATACCCCTAGGTCAGCAGCGCTGGAGCCAGATTTCTTCTCTCCCAACATGAAATGAAATGGATCTGCAACCAACCAGGTTTATAATTTAGCATATAAATTCTCCTCCAACGTTTAGCATATAATGTGAGAAATAAAATAAAATAAATTAACCAATTACAACTACAGCTCAGATTCAAAATATTTAAATAAATCAATTGTAATTGGATAGATAAATAATAGCATCATCACATTTATATCGACTAAAGTGACAATCACACTTGCTACATAACATCATCAAATTTAAGGTTCACAAAATATCTACACAACATTGTTCAAAACATCATCAGACACACTTGGTTTACATATAGGTTCATGCATAGATTCAGAACATCATCAGATCAGCACCATCACAAAAGGACTACAACTTAAATACAAAAGCATATGAGAAAGATGGACGAGCGCATCCCATGTTGACCAAGAACGGTGTGTAGGAGCGGCACCGCTCCATGTTCGTCATTGTCGGCGACGCGCGACCAGATTGTCAACCTCAACTGCATCCTCGTCGAGTTCCGTGGGGAACTCCTCATGGTCGTCAGACGTCAGGCTCACTCGTCGTGGAAGAATTCCCCGGCCGACGTCGAGCTTCAAGGTGAAGGAGCTGCAACAACCAGGTGATCGGAAGGGAGTGCTCCAGATCCTACAAGGTGGGGCCACCTCGCATGTCACCTCCGCTAGGTGGCCATGCGACACAATAGTGTCATGCATCAGAGAGGGCTCGAGGGGCATGGCATCTGAGTGTTAGTGTTCGATGGTTCTGCTCGTGCCGTCGTGCGGCTTCCACCAATCAGTCGGTGGGATTTTCGCTAGTTTAAAAATATTAGATCGTGGAAATAAAAAATTCATTAGCATATAATTAATTAAATATTAATTATTATAGTTTTTTTAAAAAAAATATTTGATTTTTTAAAAAACTTTTATATAGAATCGCAGGACTGTTGGCAACACAAAACCAATGAACTGTTTTAATAGCAGTTGAGCCGATTAATTTTTTTCTTTTGTTCAGTGCATAATGTTTCGATAGCTTTACCAGCATTAAAGGCCATGCAACATGCACCTGGCGTAGGAGTATAGCACAGCGCCATGCATGGCTTTTAAACTAGCCAAACCGAACTATCAAGAGTAGCGATGAGAACGGCTGAAAACAGTCAGAAAAATCCTCTACCATTTTCATTTTAATATTTTTTCTCGAAAACAAAATCAAAACGATAGACCCAAAAAAGGTAACGATATCGATAATATTAGTATATCGAAAACGGGACCGTCGGAGCAAAATCTACCGATATCAGTTGGAAGTCAAAATTTCATGTCGGAAACAATGAACTGTGATATCATCACACATTTAACTATGCATGAAGATGAACTTATAACTTTAGCCTTGCATCATCACGCTGTCACATAACACTGTTATATAATGATTAATGATATGACAATAAGTTTGACGAACAATATAAACAAAGTTTTCTATTGGGCTGGCTTCCCTAGGGTTAGCAGAATTTCCCCCAATGGCCTAGCCACTTCTCCATCCTAATGGGCTGCTAGCTTGCTAGGCTTGCTTCCTTTATTCATGGACTTCCGATGGGTTGGGCTGGCTAGGGAATTTTCGGAATGTTTTTCGGAAATTTGACGAAAGTTACCGGACAAATACGGTTATCGACAAAACGGTCGGAAAAACCTCCATCCCATTTTCGTTACCATTTTCGGAAGATATTACCATTTTCATTTCTAACACCGATAATTACCGTTACCAACTGAAACGGTCGGTGCAAACTGAAAATGGCAGCCGGTATTGTCGGAAATTTCCATACCATTTTCACCCCAAATCAAGAGCTAATTTATTCTGCATGCAAAGGAGTGGAGAATGTATTCAATGTTTGCATGCGCATAAGAGCAAGTTTTATAATAATGGTGATGATCACCTCTAATTTTATCCACATCATCCATCTATAAAATTAAAACTTACTTATATACACTAGCAACAATACATATGTCACCAATCAACCCTTCTCTTTTTCTTTTGTTTCTTGAAGTTTGTGTGGAGGTTGCTTTTACATGAGGGGTGGCTCCTACTCTCTCTTTTCTCTTTTCTCTTTCACATCATTATTTGAGCATACATGACATTTTAGGGTTTGTGCCTAGAACCTTATAGGACTTGCTTTAATACCAGTAGCCAAGCAGCTGCAGCCCTGCATTCAGGAATTCGGTGAAAATGCAGTAACGCCTTCTATTGAGGAATGGAGGGAGTACAAGAGTTGATATGTGGGAGAATAAATAGTGCAAGAGTTGATAGACGAGACATATTGTCTAGGGATCATAAAATCCCTTATACCATGGGACAAATTTTAAGGGCATAATCTCTTACAGTATGAGACAGTATGAGACAGAGAAAGTGCTTTATACTTCCTTGATCCAAAAGTTTAAGACATATTTTATTTTCCGATTTTTTTCAAATAAAATGGGCATGTTTATAGTCTCTATGTGCTAAATTAAATTGTTCGGAACCCAAGGAGCCATCTTAATACTCATTGGTTGCATACATGTTGGATGAGTTAGTTCCACCTTTGTCTTGGTGACAAAATAAATATGTCTTGGACTTTTGGGTAGAGGGAGTAAAAGATAACGTTGGCATAAATAGGTAATACTTCACTAGTCCAAATATATAAAAGAAACTATCGAAAATGCAAGGCAAATTGTACTAAATTTAGTTAATTTTATTTGCCGTTTCGGACATATATGTTTTAGGCTGAATTTCTTCTGAGCATTTTGTCTAAGCTAATACCTTGTATTCCGTTAACACGCTTTCCAAACTGTTAAACGATGTGTTTATGAAAAAAAGTTCAATATAGAAGTTTTCTTAAAAATAAATAAATAAATCTATTTTTTAAATTATAATAGTTAATACTTAATTAAATCATGTGCTAAATATATGCTCCATTTTTTGAGCCGCCAAAAGCTCCAGCCAAACCGCCAAAAGCTCCACTCGAACCCCCGGAACAAACTACATGCCTTAGTTGTGGTAACTTAGTCCTATTCTTTCGCCTATAGCTGACTATAAGTCGTAATGCTTATTAGCGACAAAAATAATTTATTAAAACTTTTACATGTGTTCTTAGTGATTTAAGAACCAATGCTAAAAATAAACAACGATGAAAAACATTAAGATGTACTCTAAAATCAAGATTTTAAAATTCAAATTTTGGTTATGGTTGATAAGATAGTTTGAGAAACTGAAGGATATTTTAGCCTTTTTAACTTTGTATTTTCTATGTGCGATTTTTAGTTAAAATTGAAGTGTTTTTTGGATGGAGGTATTCTCGAGAATGCTTTGTAAAAAAAAACAATTGGGCACTCTCCTGGCCACTCATTCTCACCTCTGCATCTTTATCCATTCCCATCCTCCCTCTTGCTCTCTTTCTCTCCCTCGCTTCGTATCCTTTCTCTCCTCTCTATCTTCTAGCCCTGTCTGTGAGCAGCGGGACGTCTTCGCCGTGCGTCTCTGCCAAGGTCCTGTAGCTTCTTCTACAATTGGTTCCGCCTACCCATGGAGGCCATGGGCACCGCAGCAGCGTGCTTCGGCGCGATGAATGTGGTGGTGCGGCCGGCCAGAGAGGTGGCCTCCGACGAGGTGGAGAAGAAATTTGGGATGCGCGAGTGGCTGTGGGGTCGTGCAAAGCTGTCACATCCCTCTCTGACACTGCCTAACAGTGACCCCAGGGAGGATGTGCCGCTGGAGATTGGCGTGAACCAACTCCCACAAAACCGCGATGCCAGTACTAGCGCTTTTGTCCTTGGGACTAGTATCGGCATCGCGGTTCCACGGGAGTCGGTTCATGCCGATCTCATGAGGCACATGCTCTTTGGTGTCACTATTAGGCGTTGCTAGGTAGTGGTATTGTGTTTAGTTCCCATGATGCATCTCTGTTGACCGCGAGTACCGGCAGTCGTGTTTTGGGACTGGTACCGACATTACGGTTCCGTGGAATTCGGTTCGCGCCAATTTCCTAGGGCACATCCCTCTTTGATGTCATTGTTAGGTGGTGTCAGGACGGGATGTGACAAGAGCGCCGACGTGTTGTGCTCTACGTGCTTGTCAGTCAGCTGGAGGAAGTTGATGGCCCTATGTGGAGCTGAAGGTGGCGTGTGGCTTCCGTTTGCCAGCTAAGATGGTGTAGCGAGGGTCCAAGACCGACGATGAGGTGAAGGAGGCTTGGAGAGCAGCGGTTACCCACATCAATGGAGTAGAAGGACAACGTCTCTATGTGGATTTGCAACAGAGCCTAGAGGGGCTCACTGGAAAGAAGGAAGAAATCAGATCTCCACTGGTATATTTTTATGAGCTTTTGATGTTTCAGCCAATTATATGGATTTTTTTGGGTTGAATCGAAATGTGGCACTTGATACTTCGATGGTGTTTCATATTTTGTTTACTACTCTTGTAATTTGTTGATGTTTTAGTTGTTGAAGCTTGATGTTTTATATGTGAGAATAATACGTTTCAATCGTGATTAAACTATGTTTCACTATTTAATAGTCTGAAGTATTTAGTGAAATATTTTTATAGCAGCAATGAAACAACGTCCGATTGTTGAAAAAAAAGTTCAGACGCTCCATTTGCAGTTGCCCCCGAGGTAATCTGATCGGTTTTGTGTGACGTGCAAGCTGTTCTATCCAGCTGTCCCGAGTCCCGATCGCCAAGCCCGCACGGTTTCAGTAGCGGCAGGGCCTTCGCGACCACTCTACCCCCTACATCCTTTTTCGTCGGTTTAGGCTTGCAGAGGCGGCCGCATAGACGCGCAGCCCTTTCGATGTCTATGTGGCCGCCCTTTCGATCCGCACTGTGCCACTGTACTACCTGACGACAACGCTACTCTACGTCTGCACCACCACTACTGTCCGCACAGTAGTACAGTACACACGACGGCAGGACGTCCTCAGGACTCAGGTCAAAAGCCATCTGCGACGCATGCATGTGAACATAATGCCGACGCGACAGCTTCCACGTTCCGTTCCACCACCCCACACATGCATTGCCATCGACCAAGTACCCAAGTTTTTAATGTAGACTGTTTACATGCATGTTAAGTTGGTGGTCATCCAAAATCGGCTAATGCATGATCATCAAGTGTTCTCCACTACTGCCTAAACCAATATAATCCCAGTGAGAGACGATGAAATTTTCTACGGGTTGATCCGGTAGAAATCGACGCAGGTTTGGCATCCGCAGCCGGCGAAGCGGCAGGTCTCGCAGCCGAAGCAGAAGCACCTCACGCACCCTTTGCACGTCGCCGCGCGCGCGCACCCCCTCGACGCCCTCCTGCTCGCCCTCTCCTCCTCGTCCTCGCAGCTCACCCTGCAAATCCAAATCAAACCCAACCTCAAATTCACATTCAAAATTCAAACGATCGGTTTGATTATATGTGTTGCTCTGAACTAATCTTCATGTGTTCTTGAATTCAGATGGTACTGTTTGTTTACCTGCCAGCTGGGGCCATGTCCTTGCAGGTCCAGTCATGGCGCGCGGCGGCGTCGTGGTAGAGCCGGCACTCCTCCTTGCTCCTGAGCCGGAACCGCCTCTCCTTGCCGCAGCTGGCGCACCAGACGAAATCGTCGCGGTGGCACGGCGGCCGGCGCCCGCCGTTGCCGTTGCCGCCGTTGGCCGACTTGAGCTTCTCGTGGTAGTACTTGAGCAGGCAGGTCTTGGACAGCGTCACCTTGTCCCCCTTGACGATCACCCACACCGTGTTCTGCCACCTCCCCGCCGTCTCCCTCCCGGAATGCTTCTCGAACGCCGCCGGGCTCAGCTTATCTGCAAATTACATTAATCCATCAGAATCATTGCCAAGATTTGCCATGTTCAGAGTTCAGAGATAGTGGTGGACATTATTGATGCAGTGGACATTGTTATATGCGATACATCCTTATCCCATGCAATCACAAGTTCACAACAGGAACAGAGAAAAGGTGAATGCGATGCAAGTACGGCGATGAGTAGCTTGCTGCAGCACATTTGGAACGCCATGAGATGAGCAAACATGGAGCAGAACCGGAAAGTACAGAGTACAGACATGGACAGAACAAGATCTCTGCAAGGAAATTGTGGAAAGTACACGGCATGGAACAAACATGGAGTCAACAGCACTGCAAAAGCGAGCCCTAGCTAGCTGCTAGCAGTAGGCAACCCGGCGCCATTGTACGCAATTTGCTACTTCCACTACTACAGAAACGGTTATTCCGTGCGGGCCGAAAGGCATCTTTTCGTACGGAAGGTCTGTCCGCACGCGCGAGAAGGTCTGGAAAAAGACCATTTTCGCGTGCGGGCGGCCCAACCGCACGGGTAAATCGATTATCCCATGCGGTTGGCTTAAGCGGCCCGCACGAAAAGGTCCATTATCCCGTGCGGGCCGCTTAAGCCGACCGCATGGGATAATCGATTTACCCGTGCGGTCGCGTTTAAGTCGACCGCACGGAAAAAAAATTGAAAAAAAAAAACCATAGCTATCCCGGCGGCGGCGCGGATCCGGCCGTCGTATATACATAACAAATAACACAAAATTAATTTCACATCATCACAATTTCACATATATATTTCCCAACTAATTTTTTTGTACAATTAAATTTACAAATAAATTGTGGTGGTCGTCGTCGTCGGTGACGGTAGGTGGCTGTCGGTGGCGGCGGCGGCGGCCGTGGAGGAGGCGGTGGTGGTGGTGGTGGCGGTGGAGGTGGCAGTTGGTGGAGACGGCCGTCGATGGAGGCGGATGCGCCGGCACACCCGACGGCGGTGGCGGTGGCGGTGGTGGAGGCGACGGTGGAGGCCGGCGGCGGAAGAGGGCGGAAGAGGCCGGCGGTGGGGCGGCGGTGGAGACCGGAGGCGGAGGAGACCGGCGGCGGGGAGGGGGCGGTGGAGGCCGGAGGCGGAGGAGGCCGGCGGCGGGGAGGCGGAGGCGGAGGCGTAGGCGTAGGCGCCGGCGGAGGAGGAGAGCCCTTGACGGTAGAGGCGGGATCTGAATTTCGTCGAGTGTTAGAAAATTTCGGAGCCCGCGCGCACCTAATAGGCGGTGATGACCATCGCGTCGGGCAGCTTAACAGCCGCACGGAAAGATAATCTTTCCGTGCGGACGGCTTAAGAGGCCCGCACGGAAATCCAGTTCAACCTTTTTATTTTTCTCTCTGGATTTCTCTCTCTAGTGTAGAGGAGAGAGAAAACAACTTTTTTATTTTTATTTTATTTTTCTAATATTTTTTTCACACATAGGAGCACGCAGGAACCAACCACAGAAAATTTAAGCTCGAACGGACGAAATATGTGGTCCGTAGAATTTTTCAAAGTTCTATCGAAAAGGGTCCCAAAGCTTCTCACCTCAAAAACACAATCTTGCAAGCGGAATTTCGAGATTTTGATTTCGCCGAACCCGACAAAGTGGGGGAGCAACGGATGTAACTTTTTCTATAGATGTCCGTCGATATATTATATATCTGATTTCGAATCCGTATGAAAAAGATATGGCTGTTTTATCGAAGGACACTCGAGTTATGACTGTCTGACGACAGACTCAAAAGATAAGCTTAGTGAATTGTTAAAACTAATTGGTGTAAGATAAAATCATGGAAAAATTCATGTGGATGCTACTTAATATGTTAGACTCACTAGAATTTTGGCATGATTTTATCTTTACATCTAGATCCCCAATTAAATTGGTCAAAACCCTAAACCCTAAACCCTAATCGGCAAAACTCGTACCTCATCCAAAAATGCATTAAATTATATGAAAGTGTATAAGGAACATAATTTATTAAAATACTATCTTATTTATAATGAATTAATATAATTTTTCCATAATTTATTTTATTAGTTTTGACCCCCTAAAAATTCAATCTAATTTTGGACAGGCCGATTTTCTTTATTTTGCTGAGAATAAAATATAAGGAATTTTTGTGTGAAACAAAGGAAAATGGAAACTAGGTGTTTTTATATATCTCCACAAAAATCCACTTTATTTTATTTAGCCCACAAAATAAATTATAGTATTATAAAGAAGAGGAGAAAGAAAATAAGTAGAAAAAATCCTGAAAATGTCACATTGTCCAACGATAGCGGGCCCTTTCCGTGCGGGCGGATTAAGTGGACCACACAGAAAAATCCATATTTCCGTGCGGTCCCTTAAGTGGGCCGCATGGAATAGTGCGGTCCACTTAAGGGACCGCACGGAAATATGGATTTTCCCATGCGGTCGCTTAAGTGGACCGCACGGGATAATGCCGCATCGATTTTTTCAGGCGCGGCCACTTATGGCCCGTCTGGAATTTATCAGAGGCCTCGTCCAGAAAAATCATTTTTTAGTAGTGTTCCTTTTTTCAAAATATAAGGGTTTTTTTTAGGGTCGTTATATTATATTAGGGACAATTGCTTATTTGACCCTGTTTCGAAGCCTAACTACCAATATGACCTTACTTTTTCTAGTTTGCTTATTTGACCCTGCTTTTTGAAAATGAACCTACTATCTGACCCTATTCCGTTAAGGTGAGTTAACAGTGTTAAGTTAGGGGCAAATAGTCCCTTTTGCCCTTACTTATTTGACCCTATTATATCTTGCTTATTTGACCCTATTATGTCAAAACATGTATATATTCAGATCTGTTGACAAATTTGTAATAATTTTGACATATGTTTCACATTCAAGACAAGTTTAACAGATTTGGATTCAATTTGACAAATTCGAATCAATTTGATCGTGGAGATGGACCGAAGCTAGGGAAGGCCATTGCCGGCAGCCACGGCCTCATCGTCAACAGCTTCGATGCCATGGAAGGCCACTACATCGAGCACTGAAACCGTCACCACGTCGGCCATGCCGTGTTGTACGTCGCGCTTGGCACGATGATGGCCGTGCCGCACGCGCAACTGACGAAGCTCGCCGACGGGCTGGAAGCGGCAGGTGTGGACTTCCTCTAGGCCGTGCGCCCCAGCAACGCCGACCTCAGTGCCAGTTCGAGGAGCATCAGCTTCGGCAGCCGTCCTCCTTCCGCGAGCCGCCGCCAACGCGGATCCCCTCCTTTCATGGCCCGCCGCCGTCGCCAGTGCTCCCTCCCTCCACCAGCAGGCGCCACTACAGATCCGCCCCCTGGCGCAACCGCCCTCCCTTCGCGAGTCGGCGCCAACGCGGATCTCCTCCTTCCACGGCCCGCCGTCGTCGGTGCTCCCTTCCTCCACCAGCCAGCGCCGCCGCAGATCCGCACCCCGATGCAGCCGCCCTCCCTCCACGAGTCTGCTGGCGTCGGCATGGATCCCCTCCCTCCACGGCCCGCCGCCGCTGGTGCTCCCACCCTTCACCAGCCAGCACCGTCGCAGATCCACGCCGGGGGATCCCCTCCCTCCACGGCCAGTCGCCGCCGGTGCTCCCTCCCTCCACCAGCCGGCGCCGCCGAAGATCCGCGCCCGGCGCAACCGCCCTCCCTCCGCGAGTCGGCGCCGGTGCGGATCCCCTCCTTTAACGGCCCACTGTCATCAGTGCTCCCTCCCTCTGCGAGTCGGCGCCGGCGCGGATCGCCTCCCTCCACGGCCCCGCCGTCGTCGGTGCTCCCTCCCTCCACCAGCCGGCGCCGCCGCAGATCCACGCCCCGGTGCAGCCGCCCTCCCTCCGCGAGTCGGCGTCGGCGTGGATCCCCTCCCTCCATGGCCCGCCGCCACCGGTGCTCCCTCCCTCCACCAGCCGGCGCCACCGCTTACCTCCATGCGTCGCCGCCGCCACTTGCTGGGAAAGAGAGAGAGAAGGGATACAAGAGAGACAGAGACCGGATAGGGTTAGTCTAGATAGGGTTAGATGTGGATAGGGTTCGAGGGCATTTTGGTCATTACGAAAAGTAATTATATTTCTTTTCTTTTATTAAATGAATTTTTAACGGTGTTGCAGAAACAGGGTCAGACGGGATGTTCGTTTTCGAAAAGCAAGGTCAAATAAGCAAACTAAAAAAAATAAGGTCATATTGGTAGTTAGGCTTCGAAACAAGGTCAAATAAGCAATTGTCCCATTATATTATGATGTGTCATATTTATCAAAAAAAAAAATTTATATTTAGAAATGAAGAGAGTACTTACCAGTGACATCATCATCAGGATTATCACGTGCATGTACTGGTAATTAGTACGTGGTAACTAAGCTCAGCTGCGCCGGCGAACAATGGATGTGAAATCGACGAGAGAGAGATGATGAGTCAGTCGGCATGTACGTACCTTCGTCGCAACCAGGCGTGCAGTCGCAGCAGACCTCGAGCTCGCCGGACGCGAAGACACGGAGGCGGCCGACGGCGTCGCCGTAACGCGCGCTGGTGCAGCCGCACGTCACCTCCACGAACCTGTCGCCCACCCGCACCCCGCTCACGTCCCGGAGCTCCTCCTCGCCGAACAGCGCCGCCGCCGCCCCCTTCTCCACGGCCATCTAGATCAACCTCTCGATCCCCAACCTAACAAGTGAACAACACACAAACCTGACGTGCGATGGCACAGAGAGAATGCTACAAAGATTGATCGATTGATCTGGGAAGAACACAAGGGAGCACCAGCTAGCAAGCAAGAAACCGTACCGGTAGATGAGATGGAAGACGGGTTTGGGTTTCCTCTCTCGCGGAGGAGGAGTAGCAGGGGCGGAAACCGAGGGGCCAAGAAGCAAGGAGAGAGGAGGCGCCACTCTCTCTACAGGAAACGATGCGGAGGCGAGGCAGGCGCAGGCGCAGGCGCGACGCGAGCGGCGAAAAGCCGGCTCCTTTCCGCGAGAAACGGATCGGATGAGCTCCCTCGAAACCGCCTTCGAAAATCGATGGATCTGGAGAGGGAGATGAGGTGAGACCAAAGGCGTGGTGACGCACCCGCTCGCCACACCGCAATGGAGAGTGTCCGGGAAGGAGACGAAGCTGATGCGCGCAGTGATGAGTGATGTGTTCCTTCTCTTCTGAGCTCTTGACGTTTGCAACGAGCCGTTTCTCTGCTTTTATTTTTGCTCGCCTCGTGCCCTCGTTGGGCGTGCACCTGTGCATCGCCATTTGTTATCTTCTTCCTTCCTCGTCTCTCCATTTGTCGTCGTCCATCCACACGACCCGCAGCGCACAGGAGTCCCTGCACCTCTCTCTCTCTTTCTCTGCTTTTGTGCTGCGTGCAAGAGATGACAAAGATTCCCATATCTCCATCGGCCACGCGAATCTCTGCAGATCCCGATCGCTCGGAGAAGTGTTAGGCGACGTTTCTCATTGGATTATAAAAAAATGATTATAAAAAATTAATAAAATAGATTAATATGTGATAAATCATTTTACAAATATACAAGTTAAAATCTACTAGTTAAATTGAAAAAAAATAAATTAAACTATAGCTAGTTAACGTATATTTGCACTCAAATTTGTTTTTTTTGCAACCTGTAGAAGTTAAATTTGATATTGCATGCTTGTGGAGTTATTTATCACATATTAATTTATCTTGTTAAATTTTTTCAAAATTTTTCATAACAAATTGGGTGACATGCAAACAATGAGGTAACGTATGTTCGGGAGTTTAGAATTGTTTCCCTGTTGTTAGCAATATGGCAAGCATCCTCATGTGAATCGCGATGCATGCAAGCACGGATAGCTAGCGGCGCATGGCCGCACGCACATGCTCACCGTCCCAGCCGGTTCGTCGCAAAATTTCTGATAGATTTCGGTCAAATATATATAGCTAAGTGATTAGAGACCTTTTATTCTATAATGGGACTGGAAGCCTAACTACTTTCTTCGATTCCATAATTTTCGATGTTTTAAATAAGGTTATGGTCAAATTTTTATAACTTTGATTATTAATAATTTTATAAATATTTAGTTGCACTAGAACAATAGATTTGTCTTACAAAATACTATAATAAACATATATTTATTTATTTCATATATTACAATAAAAAAACATAGTCAAATATATGTTTTAGAGACCGTGCCATTGTTCAAAACGTGGAACCAAAAAAATAGACACTAAGGGATTACAAGGAGAACAAATTAGTTTTTCTTCGCTCCAGATCTCATATGTACGCTAGCCGAGCTACAAATATTGGTGGAGGAAAATGTAGATGATGGTAAACGCTTACCCATATTGACAAAGGAGACAGTACACGGCTAAACACATGGCTCACCACAAGTTACAATGTCCCAAACCAAGTGATAGGATGCTTGAAGCATAGGAAGACCAACCAATGGGATGGACGAATTACTTGTAACCCAAAATATGTATAGGAGGACAACAAAATACGAGACATTTTCCAACATCAGTTTCTAGCAATGGGACCATCCATTCTCAGTTGGTAGTCTTGGCTCATCAGTATGCTGGTACACTTCTTCCCTTATTTTTCCCTTCTAGCAATCCTGTAAACAGAGAAAATTGTTCTAATGCCCTAACACTAATTAACGTGCCACAGCACATTCGCCCCAAAGCTGGTTGACTTTTGAAAGTAGGGATGTTAAACAAGTTCGAGGCTCGCAAGCTGCTCAAACTTGACTTGTCCTAGGCTCGATTTGAGCTCGGCTCAAGCTAGCTGAGCCCAAGCCTATGTCAAAGCTCATGAGTTTTGTCAAGCGGAGCTCGAGCTCCTAACGAGCCTAACAGTGTATGATTTTTATTGTTTATTTAATAAATTAGTAAATCAAATATGTCATTTCTGTAAATCCACACACAATGAAGTAGTTTGTATTGGCATCACATATTTATCTTCTTCTTCTCCCCTTTCATTAAAGTGATTAACTAGAAATGTCGCTCGAGCTTAGCTCGTTGACAATCCTACTTGCAAGTTTGCCCCCCTCCCCCGGTCCAATGTAGAAATACCACTTTTGCCCCTGTCTTCCTCTTGTTCTTCCTGTCTTCCTCCTATCTTTTTTTTTCTCAAATAGAAAAATTTTCTTGTACGATCTTCTGAAACACAAAAGAAAATGGCTAAGACTCTATTCAAACCTGTGACATATGAAGATTAAGTACGAGCACGTAGAACAAGATAAGTCATTAGCGCATGATTAATCGAGTTTTAATTATTTCAAACATAAAAAATAGATTTATATGATATTTTAAAACAACTTCTATCTATAATGTTTTTTTTAACAAAACAAAACTTTATAATTCTGAAAAACGTGATAACGAAAAACAAAGTAGAATTTGTATCTTAAAAAGAACGAACAGGGGCATTAGAGAAGTAGAATTTGTATCTTGTACCGCTTGGTGCGCTCGTGGGCCGGATGGCATGCGGGGGCCCATGTGAAAGGCCCTGTGACTGGGCCGAATTGTATCGTGACCTATCGTGGACCTCTCGTGACCATTAGATCGCACGATTGACTGGAAAAAAAATTCGTTAGCTGTTGCATGGAAAAAAAAAAATAGCTGTTCAGTCTTCTCTCACATGGAAAGGACACGGGTAGTTTAATTTTTTTTTTCTAAATTATTAGTATAGAGCATTTCTTCAGTTAAAAAATATACTTTCTCCCTCCGTTTTTAATAAATAATGCAATTTACTTTTGGACAATATTCTAATTATATAAAAATGTAATTATCGTTTATTTTGTTGTGACTTGGTCTATCATTAAATATACTTTAACATTTTTATATATTTATATAAAAATTTTAAATAAGACAAATGGTTGAAGTACATCAAAAGACAACAACGTGATGTATCAAAAATAGGAGGAAGAAATTGACAATCAAATCTTTTTTCTTGAGATGCACTTCATAAATCTTTTATCTATCTATCTATTATATACTAAAAGTTCATTAATCTTTTTACAAACACGCTCAAGTTACCATGTGGCTTTCTAAAAACGCTCTCTCATGTGGCACAACAAAAGAACACGAGGACCCACGTAGCATTTTTTTCCTGGTAGTTAAAAGATACTGTGATTGGTAACAAAGTTTCTAACAAAACCGATTGATCTAGACCACTAGATCTAACCAAAAACAAAAATCCGAAATCCTCTTCCTGGGCTGCCGCACGTACGCATGCACCTTTCCTTCCCATGCTTTTTTTTCTTTTGCAGTTAAAAGATATTTAGTGCACTTTTATGGTAATAAAGAATTTCTGCATGTTCCATACACACATTGTCACATACGAATTGATCTTCGTGGGCTTTATAAATAAATAAGCAAACTTTAAATGATTATAAATTATATATCCAATATATGATCTGTTTAAACCATTGTATATTTTAAGCAAATCAATAATTTATGATTCATTCATATTGACTATTTTCAAGAAAAAAAATTGAAAATATACTTTAACTTTAGCTTTTTTACAGTTATATACATGCTTTTGAAAAAATTGCAAAAATATACGTGTGCGGTGCATGGAATGGAAACGCGGGACTGGTTGTTTGGCACAGCACGAAGGTGCAGGACCATTAGCCGGAACAATCGATCCCGCGTTGTGGATGAACGGTACCGCGTCGGTCCCGTAGCTTTGTCATGCGGCGCTGCGCGGTCCCGCGGGTCGGCCGAGCAGCACCGACAGATGGCTGCACGCGACCGAGCCTCATGCATACACGTCGTATTTCTTTGCATCTTGGCCGGTGTCGCATAGCCAGCCCGCGGAACTGTGCGGTACCGCGCAGCCAGCCTGCAGGACCGACGCAGTGCCGTCGGTCCCACATATTTCCGCCACGTCAAACACTCGATCTCACGTTTCCAGCCCGCAACATGTATATAATTAAAAAAAACACGTACGGGTATATTTTCACGATTCTTATGAAAACATGTATACAATTAAAAAACATTAAAAACAATGCATAAAGTTATTACATGTTGGACCCACCTGTCATCTTGAGGCCTCCACAGAATTAAAGAAAATAGAAAAAATCTCATTGAAAATCAAATGCCAAACCTTATTTTTGTTACTTAAATTGGTGTACACATTACTATTACTATATACCATTACTGTTAGACATCTAATAGCTTTTTACAAACTTAATTAATTTATCTAATTAGTTGAAGAAATTAATTAGTGGTGGTTAACCTTTTGCCGTTTCTTATGAAGTGATGATGAACTTGAAGCTATTCAGGGGAAAGCGTGTTATACGTAGTCTTGTGAGTTGTGACAAATTCTTGGCATGGATCTTCGTGCTTTTATAAATAAACAATCAGAAGATGGTCATAGCATCTAATACAAAACGTGAAGTCTGTAATAAGAGGGAAAAAAAATTCTTAGAATGATATCATTTTTTTACATTGTTCCTTATCCGGAGTCTATCTTTACCCTATACTGAGTTGTACACTCAACACACACTACACCAAAACCCTACATCTGTGACGGAATACCAGTGACGGGCCTATGGATTGGTCACAGATGACCGTCACCTTTGACAGGTCCTTATGTTTGCCGTCATCGGTGAGACATTCGGCTGCGGCCCGTCACAGGTATGACCTCACCTGTGACGGCTTGGAACCGTAAGCCGTCACTGAAATACCAGTGACGGCTTCTAACTACCTGGCCGTCACAGGTATCACCCCACCTGTGACGGCCAGAGAGTTAAAACCCGTCAAAGGTAATTGGCCGACATCTTTGACGGGCTATATTTATTTAACCCGTTTGAGGTGAGTTGGATCTCTATAAATACCATCTAACTGCCAACTGCTTTCCATCCCGACCAGTGCACTGTTCACAATTCTGTTGGGAGGGTAAGGGGGGCGAATTTGTGCTGAAATTAAAGGTAAAAAATACATTATTCTCCCTTCATTCCCAATTGATCATCATATAGTTTTTTCCCTATGTCGTTGATTGCAAATGAATCGTAGTTGGATGTACCATGTTCATCGTTTATCTAAAGAGTATAGGGAGGGGGTCACTGAATTCGTCACATTTGCGGACAATGACAGAAAAAGCAGGATGACCATGCACATATTGTGTCCATGTAACGACTGTAAGAATGAATAGATGTTCCATGATAGTTCAGATGTGCATTCTCATTTGATAAGGAGAGGTTTCATGGAGAAATATACATGTTGGAGCAAGCATGGAGAGCAAGAGGCACCTGATGTCGCAGTTGAAGAAGGCCCGGATCAGGATGTAGTGAACGCCGCTGCAACTCGAGAAGGCATGTTTGTACCTTCTCCGTTAGGCGGAGAGACCATAGATTTGGACACTCAAAGTTTGTCTGAAATGTTGCATGACGTTGAAGACGCAGATGACAACGATAGAGATTTTGAGAAGTTTAGTAAGTTGGTGGAAGAATGTCATATGCCTTTGTATGATGGATGTAAGACGAAGCACAGCAAATTGTCATGCGTGTTGGAACTCATGAAGCTTAAGGCAAGTAATGGTTGGTCCGACAAGAGTTTTACAGAACTTCTTGAGCTGTTAAAGGACCTATTGCCAGAGGGGAACAAATTACCGCATACGACATATGAAGCAAAACAAGTCTTATGTCCGTTGGGCCTGGAGGTGAGAAGAATTCATGCTTGTCGAAACGATTGCATTTTGTATTACAAGCAATACGCTGACTTGGATGTTTGCCCTGTCTGTGGGGCTTCTAGATACAAACGAACAATAAGTGAAGGTGAAGGAAGTAAGTCAAAGAGGGGAGGCCCCGCAAAGGTGGTGTGGTATCTCCCAATTGCGGAACGCATGAAAAGAATTTTTGCGAATCCAGAACAAGCTAAGCTAGTGCGTTGGCATGCCGAAGAACGGAAAGTCGATAGTAAGCTTAGGCACCCGACAGATTTAGTACAGTGGCGGACAATCGATAGGATTTACCGCGAATTGTCAAATGACCCAAGAAACATGCGTTTTGCCATGTGTACGGACGGCATTAATCCATTTGGTGATTTGAGCAGTCGTCATAGTACATGGCCAGTTCTTCTTGTGAACTATAACCTTCCTCCCTGGTTGTGCTTCAAAAGAAAGTACATTATGCTTGCCATGGTAATTCAAGGACCGAGACAACCTGGCAATGATATCAATGTGTTCCTTGAACCGATAATCGATGACTTTGAGAGGCTGTGGAATGAGGGCACACGAACATGGGATGCATATGCACGAGAGTATTTCAACCTCCGTGCGATGTTGTTTTGTACCATCAATGATTATCCGGCCCTTGGTAACCTTTCTGGCCAAACTGTCAAAGGGAGATGGGCATGTTCGAAGTGTATGGAGGAAACAAGGAGCAAATGGTTGAAGCATTCACGCAAGATGGTCTATATGGGTCACAGGAGATTTCTCCCAAGGTATCACCCTTATAGGAATATGATAAAGAATTTCAATGGACACAGAGATACAGCTAGCCCCCCGACAGAGCTAACAGGGACAGAGGTGCACAACTTAGTGATGGGAATAACCAACGAGTTTGGAAAAATGAGGAAAGATGGAAAGACAAAAGAGAAAAGCATGTGGAAGAAGAAGTCAATATTTTGGAGACTACCATACTGGAAGGATCTTGAGGTTCGTCACTGCATAGATTTGATGCATATTGAGAAGAATGTATGCGAGAGTTTAATGGGATTACTGCTTAACCCTGGTAGTACAAAGGATGGTCTCAACGCCCGGCGAGATCTGGAAGACATGGGTGTTCGTTCAGAGCTACATCCCATAACCACGGAGTCGGGCAGTGTGTACCTTCCTCCAGCCTGCTACACTCTCTCGAAAGATGAGAAGATGGATTTGCTAACATTTCTGAGTGGTATAAAGGTTCCATCTGGGTACTCATCAAGAATTAGTAAGTTCGTTTCAGTGGAAGACCTTAAATTGATAGGGATGAAGTCGCACGATTGCCACGTCCTTATCACACAGCTGTTGCCTGTTGCAATAAGGAATATTTTGCCTCCTAAGGTGCGACACACGATAATGCGATTGTGCTCCTTCTTCCATACAATCGGCCAGAAGATCATTGATCCCGAGGGACTAGATGAACTACAGGCAGAAATTGTGAGAACCATATGTCATTTTGAGATGTACTTTCCTCCTACTTTCTTTGATATAATGGAACATCTTCCCGTGCACCTTGTTAGACAAACAAAGTGCTGTGGTCCTGCTTTCATGACGCAGATGTATCCTTGCGAAAGGTACATGGGGATCCTGAAGGGTTTCGTACGGAACCGATCCCACCCCGAGGGGAGCATCATTGAGAGTTACACCACCGAAGAGGTCATCGAGTTTTGTGTTGACTATATGTCAGAAACCTCTTCAGTTGGATTACCACGATCTCATCACGAAGGAAGGCTTGATGGTGTGGGCACTGTTGGAAGGAAAATTGTAAGGATGGATCGTAAGGTGTATGATAAAGCTCATTTCACGGTACTCCAGCATATGACTGAGGTAGTGCCGTACTTTGATGAACACCTACGATTTCTCCGACAGGACAACCCAGGGCGATCAGAGAGTTGGGTCAGAAAAAAGCACATGTCTTCTTTCAACGAGTGGTTCAAGAACCGAATTGCCAACATGCCGAACTTGTCAAGTGAAACACTGCAGTGGTTGTCACAGGGTCCTGAATGGAGTGCTACCACCTGGCAAGGATATGACATAAATGGGTACACCTTTCACACGATCAAGCAAGACAGCAAATGCACAGTTCAGAACAGTGGGTTACGCATTGAGGCCGCTAGCGACGGTGGTCGGCGTGATCAGTACTATGGCAGAGTTGAGCAAATATTGGAGCTGGATTACTTGAAGTTCAAAGTGCCATTGTTTCGTTGTCGATGGGTCGATCTTCGTAATGTAAAAGTTGATAATGAAGGTTTCACCATTGTCAATCTGGCTAACAACGCGTACAAGGATGAACCGTTCGTTCTCGCCAAACAAGTTGTTCAAGTATTCTACATAATTGACCCGTGTAACAAGAAACTGCATGTAGTTCGTGAAGGGAAAAGGAGAATATTTGGATTGGACAACATTTCAGACGAAGATGATTACAACCAGCACGTGCACGGCATAGGTCAGGAAATACCTATAGAATTGGAGGAAGAAGAAGATGAGGTTCAACATGCACGCGTCGACCACGAGGAAGGATTATTTTTGTAATTTATGTCCATTTTGTCTAGTATATGTATGACTCTAATATGTTTGCAATGATCATTAGTGCATTGCTTACGAAATAGTTCATGTAAGTCAAATGAAATATTAAGCACAATAACTATTATAAGTGAAATAAAATAATTAAGTACAATAAAATAATGAGGTAAGTAAAATATGGTGAAGAAATACTTGAATCAAAAGGTCAAATCCAGTCAACCTCATTAATGACGGGTTGTAACCTGTGACGGCCGTTTAGTTGGAGCCCGTCACAGGTGTCACCACCTGTGACGGCCGTTCAGTTGGAGCCCGTCACAGGTGTTGTTGACTAGGGCAACATTGGTGCCTTTTCTAGATCCAGATCCACTTTACACACCACAGTACACCGCCTTGCCGCCGAACTCGTCCTCCATCGCCGCCGCCGAACAAGCCCTCCACCGCCGCCGAACTCCTCCAACGCCGCCGACCTCCTCCACCGCCGCAGACCTCCTCCTCTGTGCTGCCCGGAGAAGAAGCCCTTCCCCCCCACATCAGCTCGACGTCGGCGCCGGTCCAACGCCGCCGTGAGGGTATCCCCCTCCTCCTCGCCAAGCTACACCACCCTATTCCCCTTTGTTGCACATAGTGAGTTTTTTTCTTCCCCTTTCATCCATTTTTTTCTAGGGTTCTTGTATATTTCGCTAAAATCTAGCGATTTGTTATGAGATATCTAGCCCTAAATATTATGTTTGTCACTTTTTTTCTTTAATAGATTTTATAGATGTGCTATTTGTAGTAATATTATAAATAAGTTTGAAATATGAAATATCTAGCTCATATTTCAACTGAACAAAAGGATGAGTGCAATGACTATGATTAGGTCTTTAAGTTTGCTATTCATCTTCATTGATGTTTGACCCCTCGTCATTCTTTTATATTCCGTTTATTCATTACTTGTAATACATATTTTGATGATAAATTTATTTTTGTACATACTAGATAGATATTAAGAGAATGTATCTAGAAGAAAGACCAGTAAAACCTTTTTATAATTTTACGAAAGGGCAATTTGTTTAAATAAGTTGTAGCGGTAAATTTCTTTATGGTTTTACTGTTAATCGCTAGAACTTAAATTAATTACATGATTAGAGTTTTTAAACTAATAAATATTTTTTAGTTCGCATGATCTTTTTGTCATGTAGTTCGCATATATATTTCACATCCCTCATATATATAATAGTTCAAAGCGTATTCAAATTAGTGAAATTAGTGAAATGATAGGAAATTTATAAGCGTATTCAAATTATTTAGTCGATGACAACGCCCGGCGCATCCCCGTCCTCAACGACGCCTGCGAGGATACAGGTAGAAGCAGACCCAGCCATGGTTTCCTCAGGTCATCCGTCGACGATGGCAGCCGAACAACCCGAACCTCGTGGTAATTTATAGGATAACTTTTCAATACATGACAACAAAATTTGTACCTACCACCCCTTAGCAAATGCTCCTTCTGTCTTAGCTGCAGAAGTGCCTCAAGAACAACAACCGTTGCCTTCGGCCGGGACAAGTGCATCTAGGTCAAGTAGAAATCCCGGGACACAAAATAGATGGCCGACCACAGTGCAGGTTATAAGAGAGGTTGACGCAAGTGGTAGGCCCACGGCGCCGAGGACTGTCATAGGAAGATGGTCTAACTGCTGCGGGCTGGCAGCACGTGAGAATTTCGGCATCCTCCACAAAAATATCGGAAGGGTCCCAGAAGCTGAGATGGAGCGAGCTTGGACGGCTATGGAGAAATGGTTCACATTTCCGGATGAAGCAAAGGAAATGCTTAAGCGGAAGGCATTCCATAAGATGGGCAAAGCATGGAATAATTGGAAGTGGAAACTCTTCACGGAGTATGTCATCCCACCCGGCAATCGTACTCCGTTCGTTGAGTACCCTGAAATAACGGAGACGGTGTGGGAGCAATTTTGCGAGATGAAGAACAGCGAAGATTTTAGGCAGTCAAGCGAGGCACATCGCCTACTGCAAAAGCGGAATGAGCACCCGCATCGACTGGGCACGGCTGGGTACATCGGCAAGGAGCAAATATGGGCCCAAGAGGATGCAGCCGCTGCAGCAACGAATGTCCCTGCCCCATTCGCCGACATCCCTGAACGAAGAGCTCGCAACTGGGCGAGGGCTAGGGGTAAGGTCAACCCTGACGGCTCCATCACATTTGACAATCAAAGTGACGCCAACGTCTATCAGGAGCTAGTGAGTTCGCTAATTAACCTCATTAATTTCCGTTCATATTAAGCAAAAGATTTGTAACAAGAATCCTGTTTTTTATAGTTAGGGTTGGTTGCCGAACAAGCTTCGCAGAGCGAGGTCGAGTCCGCGCCGAAGAGACACGAAGATGACATCCTCACGAAGGCGCTCGGAACCAAAGAACATCCTGGCCGGACTCGGGGAATTGGCGTTGATGTGCCCTGGAAGCATGGCCTGCCCCAGTACAGCTCCCAATACAGGAAACGGAAAGTCTCCAAGGAAGAGAGGGATGCTTGTTTGAAGGCCGAGCTTAAGTTGGAGGTCATTCAAGAACTCCAAGCAGACATGGACGCCAGGGTGGAAGAAAGGGTTCAGAAGGTCCTCGCCGAGATGAATATACGTCGAGCCGCAACACAAGTTGTCCATCCAACTCCTCCTGCACAACACGAAGCGAGTCCGTCACAACACAAGAGTAGCTGTGCATCCACAGAAGTGCCGGCCCCTCATCTCCCTGTCACACCACTAGATGCGGTGGACAACATAGAGATAATCGATTATATCCGATCCATATCTACTCAAATACCTTTACATGTTCCAATATTAAATTGATACTTTAAAAATGCAGGACGTAGAGCAGTGTGTCCTAGTGGTGAGGGTCCACCCAACTTTCGCGGCCGAAGTCGCTGAGGGCATGGCTTTCAATCCCTCGGACACAGAAAAGGTGCACGGCGTAAACCTACGTCATGGGTATGCCAAGGAGTCCATAGATTCAGTCAAGAACAACTGGTCAGCCTTTCCGCTGCCTGTGCCCCCTAATGATGAAATCACGACTTTGGGCGATGCGTGCAAGACGTACATACAATGGCCCAAAGAAGACATAATTGTGAAGATGACTCCTCGCCCAAGTCGACCGACGGAGCGAACACCTTCAACGTCTAAGCTATCAATTGAGGCTCCCCGTGGACCGGCGTTGTCAGAACCCCATTCACCTGCCGCAGCCGATATGGATTTGACACACATAGCTTAGAACCTGCCTCCAATAAAGACCACAAGGAAGGCTGATAGCTCGCCACCCATTGTCAAGGGACAAAAACGTGAACGCGGGGGTGCTACAGGAAAAGGGAAGGTCGAGGAGTCGGCGCCGGTGAAAAAAAGGGGGAAGGCTGCAGCGTCGGCGCCGTTGACCAAAACGGGGAAGGTCGTGAAGGCCCCGGCACAATTTGAACTAGGCATGCCGTTGGTGGAGGACAATGTGTTGGCCGTGATGGGTATTGCTTGCCGAGAGCTACACAAACAGTACATGGAGCTAAGCAATGCCAAGCGGAAAATGAGGGAGTCATGCATAGTTGGACATCACGACCACCAGCCCTTCCTATCGTCACCTGCCTATGTAACTATAGGCTTTGATGACCTCTTCGACCTATTCAGGATTCGGAAGTTAGACACAGGACTTCTGAAATGCTACTCCTTGTAAGTGCAAACCTTCCTCCTTGTGATATTAATGGACTATCGTCTAAATTAGTGCTAATACGTAATTGTTTTAAGGTTGTGTTGGATCGAGGGTCGTCGCCTTGGTAATCAAGTTGGGTTCCTTGATCCATCGATGGTCAATAAGGTCAATCTGCAAAATAACTTCAATGAATTAGTTGACTACGTGAACCGGTGCTTATGGGCCCACCAAGACAAGGAGTACATCATGTGCGCGCACAATCAAGAGTAAGAAGACAATAATCATTTCGTGTATATTGTTGTTGAAGCTAAGTTTCTTATTACTAATGCTACATAACCACCGCGTAGGCGACATTGGGTTCTCCTAGTCATCGTACCTAAATGGAGTAGGGTCTACTACCTTAACTCAAGTAAGGCAAAGGATTATAATTTCACTGAAATCATCAAGGCCTTAAATATGGCTTAGGGACCATATGTGGAAAAGGGTGGTAGGTACAAGGAGGGCAAGGACCAACTTTATCATGACACCAATTTCGCATGCGCACAACAGATCGGGGACCAGTGCGGTTTCCACGTGTGCCACAATATGTCGACACTTCTAAGAGAGGTCAAAAATTTCGACCCTGAGGTTGTTACTAATGGCAAATTCAAACATTTCAATACCAAATATTAATCTTATAAACGTGCTAACTTATGTATTATTGAACAGAAAGGTAGAGCTGGCTGGAAGGTTTCACCCATCAACCCTCCTGCTATCAGATGCGAACTGTGCGTCTTCATTCTCGCCGAAATAATGAACAACAAAGGACGTTTTCACGTGTAATAGACGATTGAACTGGGCTACTTGTGATGTCGTGAACAAAACAGTTATCCAATTTTCTGTGATATAAAAATAGTTGTTTCTATGGTTCTGTGGTACGGTATGCTATGTAATTTACTTTCACTGGATGGATATGGTCACCTGTCTATATTTTCTTAGAAAAGAGATTTAAAACTGATTTGGAACATTACCTCTTTAGTACTCCCTCCATTTTCAAATTATTTGTCGTTTTTTATGACATGCGTATTTTGCGTTGCCCTGTTGTGCCGTTCATTTGGATGGACTTAAATGGCCAGTGATGAATAAGAACATATTATCTACACTTGTCCATTTTTAGGTTTCATTGTTGGTTGTCTTATGCATAAGAACAAACTATCTACACTTGTCCTTTTTCTGGATGCTTAAGAACAGACTATCTACACTTGGTCTTTTTTATGCATAAGAACATATTATGTGCATTTGTTTTTTAGGACACTTGCTTCTCCTTCTGTCTTAGCTGATTCCCTCAGTTTTTTTGTCCTAGATGCAAATGATAGTAATTGATGCATAATGCTTGAACAGAACAGAACTGAGGCCATAGTGGATCTGAAATCTCATGCATTTTGGGTACTTTTGGGGGAAATGGGATGCAAACTGGTAGAATTGATGAATGAATTGATGAATTGATGAATGCATGTGATATTGGCGCTGGCTGGCATGTATCTGTGATCTTTCTGTTTTTTAGAGGGCATGGCTAGCAAATCCTGAGGCTAACCAATATTTAGTATTTATTTTTTTCGGGATTTAACACATCAGTGACGGGTCATAAAAAAAAGACGTCACAGGTAACCATCCTGTGACGGATTCGTAAACCGCGGCCGTCAGAGCTGACTCTCCTGTGACGGACCTTTACTTTCTTGCCCGTCACAGGTAGCCCAGTTGTGACGGATTCTAACTACCGGAGACTAATACCTCTGACGGCCTTTTGTTTAGTTGTCCGTCAGAGATGAGACACCTGTGACGGGTTCTAACTGGTCCTAAGCTAGCGGAGACCAACACCTCTGACGGACGTCTATTTATTTGCCCGTCAGAGATGTGTGTCACCTCTGACGGCCGGCCACCCGTCAAAGGTGACAGGACTCACCAGTGACCACTGATCACTGACCAAGCCCAAATCCGTCAAAGGTGAGGGTTTGGGCCCGTCACATGTGACCTTATCCAGTGTAGTGACAATTCTGTTCTCTTTCCAAATTTTAGAGATCAAAAGCATTTGAAGGACGATTGACATAACGTAAATCTCCAATATTCCATAGAAATGGAAAGGAAAACTAGAATTTGAATAAAATTTGGGCTACATTTAAACAAATTTTATTGAATCCAAAGCCCAATATAAATTGTAGAAATCAAAGACACTTCAGCAGGACCGATATAATTGGAATATGTGATTTTTATAGAGAAAATCTTACAAAATATTATAATTCAAACTTTTTTGGTCAAATTTCAACAACTCTTCTTAAAAAACTATGTGAATTTCTTAAATTATATAACTCCAAAAGGAAGATTTGCTAAGTATTCCAATAAAAACATATATAGTCCAAACAGTAGTTCATAGGAACCACCTCTATCGTTGCGACACAATATTTTTCTATAATTCAAGATTTCTTGGTTTTAAGTACAAGACACATTAAATAAGATTCCCGTGCATACGCACGGGCTTTATTCCTAGTTTTATAGAAAATTCATAAGTTTTGTTCAAAGGGATTTAGACCGCAGCCCTCGCCGCTGCCAAAAAGGGGGCCTTTCCCGGCGCCAGGCAGCCACGCCAAGGCGCCGCCTTCCCTCCATTCTCCAGGCCAAGGTCCCGCCTTTCCCCAAGAACTCACTCCGGACCAGTGATTTCGCCGGGGAGAAGGCTCCATTCGAGAATCTTGGAGACGCCTTCCTGGCTCTTGGGAGGAGAAGAGCGTACGAGCAGCAGCAGAGCGGAGCGGGGGAGTAGGCGGCAGCGAGGCCATGGAAGGGGAGGTTCAGTAGGGAGAAGATTCTACCAGAAACATATGGGTTCTACACTTCTAGTACTACTGAGTAGTGAGTACTTCGATGCTCAAACCTCAAAGGCAAAGCTGTTCTTGGATTGTGTTTACCCCTTGGATTCTGATCTTTCTACTGCTTTTTTTCTCATCTTTCTACTGCTATTTGTAGAGGTCACGGATGAGTTCCATCCAGGAAGTGGTAGTGACAGGGGATGTCTCTACAAACAGCGGTATTTTCCACATACGACAAATCTGAAGTAGCAGGAATTTACGCAATACTACTTGATACTCCTTGTGTTCACTCGTTATTGTTTACACAGTAGTATAATCAGCGAAGTAAATATACTAAGGACAACCACAATGTAAAAAAAAAAGCCTTAAGCATTAAATGTTATAATTTTAGTTATTGTGAGAGCACATCTATGCAACCAAAATGAACCTTAAGATGTGATCGCAAGAAAATATAAAATCATTTTTTCACTGTTTACTACCTATTTTTCTGTTGTCTTGCCTGACATGGTTAGAAAATAATTTTTTTCTTTGGTAAGACCCAACAAGACTCATCTTATGTTCTCCGACACTATGGGTATTATTATAACTATTACTTCTTGTAGCAGGTCCCACCTTATTTCTAATACAACCATAAGCATTGGCCTTGCTCTAATGCCCCTATTCGTTCTTATTAAGATACAAATTCTACTTTGTTTTTGGTTATCATGCTTTTCAGACTTTTAAAGTTTCGTTTTGTTAAAAAAACATTCTATATAGAAGTTGCTTTAAAATATTATATAAATTTATTTTTTAAGTTCGAAATAATTAAAACTCAATTAATCATGCGCTAATGACTTGTTTTGTTTTACGTGCCCATACTTAATCTTCATATGTCACAGGTTTGAACAGGGTCTTAGCCATTTTCTTTTGTGTTTCAGAAGATCGTACAAGAAATTTTCCTATTTGAGAAAAAAAGATAGGAGGAAGACCGGAGGAACAAGAGGGAGAGGGGCAAAAGTGGTATTTCTACATTGGATGGGGAGGGCGGGGGGCAAACTTGCAAGTAGGATTGTCAACGAGCTGAGCTCGAGCGACATGCTCAAGCTTGACTTATAAGTAGTAGTATAATATATATTTCAAGGATAATCTCTTGACGAAGTCGTTGTACAGACGAAATATCGTCTTCCAAATGTCTTTTTGGAAAAGGATGTAGTCACCTGGCAGCAATCTCTACAACCGCATTTTGGACGCTCAGACCATTTAGATAGACCTAATGAATTGTTTTTCCGATGTAAGCTAGCAAACTGTGCCCGACGCTCGTATTCCATCCACGCTTGAATGAATTGTGTGGTCGTCTCAGGTTGTGTTATCCTTGCACTGATGGAAGTTACTCTCGCCATATCGATCCGCAAGTCCTCAACACAAGACCAGCATTAGAGGCGGTGAGCAGGAGTCTGTCGAACAGCCCCTCATTGGAGATGTCGCGAGGTCGAGGGCGAAGTCCCTGATGGCGACGGCCGGGCATGGCGGCTCCTCCATCGCTTCCACCCGATGGTGGCGGAAGACCCCCTGAAGGGGATGTTCTAGACTAGGAAGTGCGACCCCGGCACCATACCTCCACGAACAACTGTAGCCACTACTGTGATTGCTTCCCCTCCGCCATTGCCGACTCCACCCTCCTTTCCTCTCCTCTCGTGTCGCACATGAACAATTGAACAGGACGGCGTGCACAATCAAGTCGCCAACAACAGCTCTCCTTCGAGTTCACCAAGAACTAGCTCATCGGCGGCGCGTTGGTCGTGGTGGGATCCGAAAGCTCCTCGCAGGTTGCCGCCGCTGCATTCCTGCTGATGTGTTGGTGAGCTTGAGCTCACCCATCACCGACTCAGCATCGCCGCTATTGCTGACTCATTTGTACTCGGGAGAAAAATGAAAAGAGGAGAGAGAGGTAAGCTTGAGCCCCGTCCGCGTCGCCGGCGGCCCCGTGTACATAACCGCTTCCGCCCAAGCTACACCGCCAACCGTGTGGGGTGGACTCGGCTCCAAGCTCCGCCCTCTGGCCGCAGCCGCCGCCGCCCGGTCAAGGCATTGAGAGTGGAATCAGAAAAGAGGAGGGAGAATAGAGAAGAGGGATGTGTCTCTTACATGTGAGGTCCAATATTTTTTAATTTATTTTTTTAACTGAAATGCCATGTGGGATGAAACCGCCTTGAAAACCAACTAGGGATGTAAATTGATCTGGTTTTAATAGTTTGGAGTACGCCATATCTGGTTTTGTACTTTAAAGGATGGAATTCAGATTCAACTAAGGGTGCAAGTGGGGCTTGTATCATATCATATTCCGTTTGCAGGTTGCAGATATAATAATTTGGCAAAATGCTGACGATAAAGTTTGGCAAGTAGGAGCAGAGATAAAGCCACCAGATTCAGGCTGCAGCGTTTGGAGTTCATCCAAAAGGTTGGTTCAGAAAACAGAACAGAACAGATTTGCTTCAGGGAAAAAAAAGAAGAAGAAATCATGACAAAACCAGCGTACGGGCTTGACAGGCTGAGCCCACGGCTCTCTGTTCTTGCAATCGCATCCGCTGCAACCTGCAACCTCCAATGATTGCAGCAGCTGTGTGTGTACTTGCTTACTGTCTGATGGTTGATGATGGAGAGGTCACAGATTGATCCCTATGTTTCTTCTAAGTTCTCATGAGCAAAGCTGTTAAAAATCATGATCCTGTCCTGTATTGGAATAGGAAGTTCTTAATAGGATTACAATCATATAATCATATTAATAAAAACCGTAAAATCATAAATGTAGAATCGTAGAATCATGCAGATCGTAAAATCGTATGACAGAATCGAGATTTTGACATATCCATTACCAATTTTTGATGATAACTACTCAGAGGCAACTAGGCAAGCTTGATCTGAACCTTCTATTCTTCAATCAGGCATTGCCAACCACCACCAAACATGTCCTGCTTCTTTTACTCTTTTTAACCAGAAGTAGTGAGCCACTACGAAGAACCAACCAACCTACAATAGAATTATGGATTAAAATAAAGTATCGGTATAAATAAAGATCAATAACAAATAACAACCATATAATGTTACACGCATCTTTGCTGTTGTCAGTTGGATTTTTCTGAATGATTAAATCATCTGTGCAGATAAGAATAGCCGTGTAGCCATCCAAGTTGGTCTCTTCTGATGTAGATGTGAGAAAAAAAAACAAAATAAAAAAACTGAGGAGAAAAAAAAAGGCAAAGCCCCCCGGATCAAGTTCTCGATGGATCATTCCACTGTAAATTGTAAAGGCATTAAAAGGAGATGATCAACGGCACAGATGGAAATATTCGTTTGTATCATGTGAAATCACTTGGTTGTACCTTAAAGTTCAAATCAAGGAATTCGCTAAAAGAAACTGACTGACTTCAAAATGAGCTACACGACTCTATAAGTGCTAAAAACAATTGTAAGTGTATGAAGAACTAGGAATGAAAGTAGAAATTTCAGATAAATTTTGGACACTGAGAACAAAGTAGAACAATTTAAGAAATCCATCAAGAAACAATATGCTATTCAGAATTCATGTTTATAATCTCCCTTTACCCTTTATTCTCTCTTTTTCCTTTGTTCGTACTCCTTTCTTTCTTGTGCTCTTATGCACAGGGAAACAAGTAGTACATGCTAATAATACTGTAATATATGTAAGGACCATAATGTTTTCTAAACAGGTTAAGAATAACAATGATTACGGTTATGATGTGGTTTCTTTTGCAAATATTGTGATGTCACAGTACTAACTTCCAGCGAAATAATGCATATGCTCTTGTACTCTTGTTAGAGATTGATGGAACAAGAAAGCTCAAGAAGAGATGTGAATATGGCGTCTTTTTGCAATTTATCAGTGTGGACCTTTAGTTTTAGCCTTTCTAAAGCGAGACCCAACGATTTATTTGTAGTACAGCCACTCCTGTAAGATTCTGTCTTTTGATTAAAAAGAAAGTTGCTCCATGAAAGGTAGCACAAGTGATCACAAAACGGTAGATTCTTTTGCTTAGTTAGTTCAATCCATGCGACACGTTTTTACTACTAGTTGTTAGCTCATTCAACATTATAAAAGGGTATGTGCCACATTCCTCCATTACATCACCTGCTTTACCTCCTTCTGGAATTGTTAATCAGGCTAGATTCACAAATTGCCACTTAGTTGAACCATTTATCTAACCCCATGAGGCCATGAGCAGAAATGGAAACACTTACAATTCTTTTTTTTATAAAGGAAGCTTTTATTAATCTCAGACGATTACATAAAGTTGATAGAACCATACTAAGAAAACTCATGGCCTCTACATAAGTAGGATGCACATAGCCAAAACACACACACGCCCACAAAAGATTTTGTAACAGTTTGTAACAAGTGAAGGAAAACAGTAAAATCTAGGGAGTACCAATCTTCAGGCTAGACTGCTGTTGACAGAAAATTCGTCGTGACACATGAAGACCTGAAAAATCTGCTTAGCTTCAGTACAGGTCCTATCAATCGGGTTTAGGATGTGTCAGTTAGTTCGATCCTGCAACTAATAAGATAGATAGACAAATCGTATAAGATCAAGGAGCCAATCGGGCAATAGGCCGATATGATGTAGTGTAGAGTTTTGATCAATCGGCTATAGGTCCAATGTAGATTCAAATAATTAGATAAAAAAAAGATTTATGCTATCATCGGCTAGAACTAAACCATGCATAATCATCAATAAACCATTTTTTATCAAAAGCAATCTTGATAGATCGAACCGAACCGAGACAGTATAAGAGATGATAAAGATAGATTTAACTAAACATTACACAAGTTTGAGTGTGAGCCGATGTAACTCAGAGATTGCAACGGGATAATATAATATGAATCAATTGGCCAAAACTGATATAACATGAGAAATATAAGTCCGATGGTTAAAGCATACATCGGCTGGAGATCCGATAAAAGTAAACTAAAATGTATATCGGCTAATCAACCGATACATCTAATAGCTGAAGCCCACAATAATAATAACTCATCGGCTAGTACTCCGATGAAACATTGCATAAAAACCTATCGGCTTAATAGAATTAAACTTATTATTAGCAATCTAATAAATCAGACCTAATCGAGACAGTATAAGATTGAAGATAACAAGAACAACTTATTTAGTCAATAGATCTACACAAATGCGATGGATATAACAAACTTATCTAAAACAGCAGTAAGATTAAAGAATATCAACTTAGCCAAAATAGAGTCCCTCGTCCCCAAGCACAGCGGCCTTATCAGACCTAACTGAGAAAGTCCTAACTAAATCAATGTGACTCTAATCAGTGATGCAGTTAAAGATAGAACTGATATATTTGATAGGCAACACTTGCATCAACTTGAAAAGAATATCGGATGTAACCGAGAAAATTCTAGCCATGCCGATACAAACCAAAGTTGATGGAATTTACTTTCTCGCCGGAGATCAAAACCGATGCTACCCAACTCGAAACTAAGAACTTGCTAAGAGTAAAAGGGTGGCGATGCGTTAAAAGTAATTGTATTGATCTGTGGAGATAGTTTACAAAGACCCCGTGTATACATATTTATACCCTCGGGTTGATACAAGTCCTAATTGGACACGACACAATTTCCCTAAAGATAAAAGAAAAAACATGAGTCCTGATCGGAGACTAAATAAAATTTCGAAAAGATAAAAGAAAAATTACTAAAACCTGTCTAATTAATAGATAGAATTTAAATTGACTTGTCGTGGTCTTCATGATTCCTCATTAAACTCGGTCTCTTTTGAATAAACTTTCATCGGTTGATTGACCTCTTTTCTTAACCAAATCCACTAAAAACCTTATCAAATTTTGGTGTTAACAACTGCCACTCATGTTTCTGGGTAGAACACTCCCTAGCCACATGCTCGAAGCTAGGGCTGTCAAAAAAGCTCGAGGCTCGCGAGCTGCTAGAGCTCGACTCGTCTTTCTCGATTTGAGCTCGGCTAAAACTCTTAACGAGCCGAACCCGAGCCTAACTGTAAGCTTGTGAGCTTTGTCGAGTTGAGCTCGAGCTTCTCACGAGCCTAACTGCATATGTAAATTTTATCTTTTATATGATAAGTTAGTAGCTTAAAGATAAATCAGTATATATTCTTGTAAAAACTAGTATATTTTGGCATCATATATTAATCTTAAGTTCTCTTAATCCTTTTCTTCAATATTATAAATTTAAAATTATTGTTTTTTATAAAATTTTATCATCAAAATATACATTATCCTATACTCGGTCGAGCTCACGAGCCTAACCGAGCTCAAGCCGAGCTTGCTTAAAAGCTCGAAGACGGATTAGGATCGGCTCGAGCTTGTGTCGAGCTCGAGCCTAGGCAGGCAGGCTCGCTCGAGCTTGGCTTGTCGATAGCCCTACTCGAAACGCTGGCACACCGCTGCAACCAAATCTCGTGAACCAAGCTTCTGAAAGATAGCCCAGGTACGAAGGAAGTGGATGACTTACTGTTTATTGAACGCTAGTAATTCTTGTAATGAAAGACTTACGTCTGTTGAATGCTTTGATTTTTCATTTACTAGTCATGTTTAATCCCCACCAGTGGGTGTCATGAATTGATTGAACACTCCAGGAAATTCACTGTAGAAGTTCACAAAATTATTTTGGTTGTACCTTATAATACCAACCATTTTATCTTGCATTCTTTCTTCATATTCTCAAGTCTCAACCACTGGTGGTTTATGTCCGTCCAATCTTATGAATGGGTTGGGAATAAATCAGACATCAGGCAAAGTATCGGCAGCTAAAAGCCTAAAATTATTCACCAGATGGAATAAATTAGTAAGTAAACACCATAGAACCCGCTAAATAATCTATAAACATCCTTTGAAGGTCACATCACTGACATATGTGCCAAAGACTGGAAAAGAGGCAGGTAAAAGTGCCAAGTCTTATACTGGACTGCAATTGATAATTGATAGGAGGCAGGCATCTGTTTTATTCTTTGCATATGAAGCAAGCAAGTAGAATATAATGCACGAATTGGATTTCCATCTTCTAGAATTCAGAATGAAATTTTATGCACACTACTACTAATATTTAAAAGAGATATCATAGAATGGGATCATATCATCGCTTTCACCTGGAATATAGCTGCGCTGGGGCCACATCCTTCTTGGAAACCCAGGACGAATTGAAACAGGAGGCAGAGACCAATTGCAGCCTTTGTTCTTTGCCTCTCAGATGCCTCTGTTTTTGGTGTCCTTATCTTATCTTAGCATGCATACGCACGATGCACATTGCATCCATCCAACCGTGATAGCGAAATCTGGGAACAATGTCTGTCTTTGTTTACCCTGCAAATAAACAGGCTTGTCATCAACATTGAATCCCCTAGGACTAATTCAGCTCATGCTTCTCAATTCTCAGTTGATTTTTTCAACAGAGATAGCTTCTTGTGTTTGTCGAAAGTTCAGTTTCAGGTTCAGAGATCCATCCTCCATTACTGAAAACCACACATATATTTTCCCAAGAAAGTGTGCAAAATTCAGAAGATAAGTTTGATGAATGATTCCGTAGACTACTAGCTAGCAACTTGCAAGATTAACCGAGACAGATAAGTTGGAGAGTCATCCATAATAAGATTATGACACCACAAAATTGGAATTAACATTATCAGGGACCAACTCGTGATCAAGACCAACGTGATCAAGCTACTGAACAATCGAAATACAAAACCACACAGAAATTTCCGACAAACTAATCCACAAGAATCACTACTCCTTTTTGCTCAGACTAATTTTAGATGAACCTAATCTAGCTGGTCCCTTTCATATCCGAAAAGAAAAAGAAGGAAATCTGGGCACACTCATTCCGTCCTCCATCTGTTTCACCAAATCATGGCATTAAAAATACTCCAAATCTCGAATCCTCCGTTAGGTCGGAGGACCCACGAACAGATCGATCGGTGTTTTCTTTCTCCTTCGAGCTTAAATTCTCACGGAATCAAGCACTGAGAAGACGCTGCAAGCGAGAAAATCTCTACGGCTGTAGCGGGTGATTTCGCTCTAGAAGGTTCTAGAACTAGTTTTTTTTTTTAGTAAATTTCATAACTCCACGTATTATGGTCCAAATTACACAAAACCACGAAAATTTTGACATATGACACATAAACCTGGCTATTATGGTACTAAAATTTTACAAAATTTAACCATTTTGACACATGCCATAGTACATGATTATGTGTCACATGTTTAAATCCTTATGGTTTTGTGCAATTGGATCATAATAAATGTGGTTTTATGAAATTTATTTTTTTCCCTCGTCGTCGACAGGACACTTCCCCCTCCTCGACGGAAGCTTCTGGAATCTTCGAGATACCTGCAATCTTCCAGGACCAGGAGTGCATCGCGTGGTGGCCAAATGGGCCGGACGGCACGCTTGGCCTGGACCCGTGATGGATCTGGGCCGTGTATGATGTGTCATCTTGCGGCTGCACCAAGTCCAGGAAGCGGCGTCGCATCTCGGTGGGGCCCACCAGTCAGCCAGTGCCCGGCGAGACGAGACCACTCCTCCGTCTCCTCTCCTCTGATTGCTTGTGCAGTTCGACTGTTCTACTCATCTCTCCCCGTGTGGTGGTGGTGCGCGATGCGCTTTAAAAGGCGTCGCCTTTGCCTCCGCCTTCCCCTCGCTGCAATCCCATCGTCCACTACCTCCATCTACTACCCCGTTTCTATCACCCTGAATCTTCTCTTCTTGCGGTGAGTGAGGAAAAACTTACGAGATTCCTTCGCCGCCGCTGCCGCCGCTGCGTTATCCCCAAGGTGAGAGCCTTTTTGTGCTTTGGATGGTGGTTTGGTGGGCGCTGATGGTTGGGGTGGTTGTGCGTGGTGGTGGTTGCCCCTGCGCAATTCGTCCCCTTATTTTCTTGGATGTTCACGCAGGCTGTGGTTTCTTGCTCGCTGACTTACAGTGGCTTTTGGTGGGGTTTGGGGGGCGATTCTGAGGTGATCGGCCCCAAAGGTGGTCGCCTTTGGTTGGATTGGTTCTTGGGTTGAGTGAATTTCCTCGTTGATTTTGCTGCAATCGGTGTGTGTTCATGCCTGGTGTTTGATTGGGGTGGGGTAATGGAGAATTGGGGTTTGAGGATTTGTGTGGTCCTCTGCGCTGTTAGTTTTCGCTAGAGACATGGAGTTGACTATTAAGCATAACATCCTTCAAGAAAGGATTTTTGCGTGCATTTTCTATAGGTGCAGATCGATTTCAGGAAGTTTCAGTCTACTCATATAGGATAGGTGATGGTTCTTATTGAATTTATGTTCTTTGTGAGTTTCACTTTCAATTGGTTGTGGAAAAGTTGGATGGCAAGTACCTACCACAAGTCTACAAGCACCTGCTTGTTAGTTTCTTTGTAGGAGCTTCGCTGTTTAGAAGAATTTTTGTGCTCTTGTTCTTGTGGTCACAGGTCAGGCTTGATTTTGCAGAGACAAACATCACGTATGTGATATAGCTTTCAGCTTTGTACTGTTTAGTGTTGAATTTGGATAAGGTTATCTTCGGTTGAACCAAAGCATTAGGTTACTGGTCCTACTTGTTCTCGCCTTCTGTGAGATTCTATTATTTCTTGAGTTGTTCACTTCTTAATAAAATCTTTAGGACAATAATTGCTTTTTTTTTTGGTTGAAAGGAAGAACAATGATTGCTTCATCAGTTCTGGTCTTCTGGAGATTGTGGTTCTTAATGTCGTCCTTGTGCAGATAAAAAAAATCATCTGGTTCTTGTTCACATTTACTTAGGGGTCCTACATTTTTTACTGTTACAGTGTTACAGCCTTTTGTGTGCCCTATTGTTAACCTCCCTGCAACCTGCATGTTGTATGCTCAGGAGCCTATCATTGCCTCATTGGGGCATATGAAACTGTCTGCTATAATTTATGCTTGCCTGATGCTTAGGATTTTAGCAAGTTCATAATGATGCAGTGATGGCCGTGGCATCCTGCTTTTTGTCTGGTGTAGTTTATGCCTTGCTAATACTTATCTATTTATTGATCTTTGCTCTGTTCAGATTTTTGGAATAAGGTTTTTTGTTCTCTCTCATAAGTCATAACTCATAAGGGTAAATGGGTTCAGAAGGACCTTCAGTTGTTACTGTCCATGTTACCGGATTTAAGAAGTTCCATGGGGTTGCTGAGAACCCAACTGAGAAAATTGTGGGCAATCTTAAATCATTCGTAGAAAAGAAAGGATTGCCAAAAAACCTTGTACTTGGAAGCTGCACAGTGCTTGATACTGCAGGGCAGGGGGCACTTGGCACATTATATAAGGTTTTGGAATCTGCCATTGCAGAAAGAGAAAATGGGTCATCGGCTCAGGGGCAAGTAATTTGGGTTAGTATCCACCTTCCTTGATTCCATATTACATAATGCTGTAATGCAGTCAGCACCTTGCGTATTGCAATGCTGTCCTATCTGAAAAAGAATAGGGAAGTTTCTATTTGCCTTCAATGCCACTCTAATAGTCGAGTTAATTATCATTTAAAACATGTTCAGATCCACTTTGGAGTTAATAGTGGTGCAACAAGGTTTGCTCTTGAGAATCAAGCTGTTAATGAAGCCACCTTCCGTTGTCCAGATGAGCTAGGATGGAAACCTCAGGTTGCGGTTTTGTCCAATTACTTATCTTTGTCTATATATCTTGACATTGTGTTTACCTGTTTGATTGTTCCATGCAGAGGGTTCCTATTGTGCCATCGGATGGAGCCATCTCACGGACAAGAGAGGTACAAGTTAAAAAAAGTTTGTCTGGAAATCAATGGATGTTTGTTGAAGTATAGCTACAAACAGCAGAGTTACTTTCATATTATCTTTTCACAGTTCACTAGTCCTTTTCCCCCACATAATTCTATGGCCATGACCCCACAAGACACCCTCCCATTGAATGAAAAAAAGAACTCCAAACTGCAAAATAGAACACCATAGGTCTGCTGCGATCACTTTCTTCACTGTTACGTTACCTTAGAGCCACGCAAGCTTGAGTTTCTGAAGTACTATTGAATCTCTCTTTTCTTCCTATTTCGTTCAATACAAACAAATCAGTTAGGATAGATTCAAAAGGACAGTGGTAATCTGTGATTAACTGATTACAGCGAAGTACAATCTTCTCTACGAAATAAAATCACATATGCCCCCTATTTGTTTCCCCATATGTTCAGAATACCCATATTTTCTGTTTAAGACTTATCATAATGGAAGTTCTCATGTGGTTTGAATATGTTGCCTGTGTGTATCACAAACAAAGATAGTTCATATGCACATTATTGAATGAATAAAATGTCAATCATCAGATATTTCAAGTTTTGGATTGAGAGTACTGTTGATCTTGAGACTAATCACATTTATCTGAACTTTTCATGAACACACCAGACTACCCTTCCGGTAAATGAGTTGACCAAGTCACTCCGGAAGACAGGCTACGATGTAATGCCATCAGACGATGCTGGTCGGTATGTATGCAACTATGTGTATTATCACTCTCTTCGGTTCGCAGAGCAACACGGCATCAAATCTCTGTTTGTACATGTGCCCCTGTTCTTGACGATCGATGAGGAGGTCCAGATGCATTTTGTTGCTTCCCTTCTTGAAGCTCTTGCTGTCTTGAACTAGGGAAAAAAAAGAACAATTCAAGATCAGAAGCGGGCTGAATAAAACTGTATTGTCATCGATGATATTGGTCTTGCTCCAAAGGGTGTATTTATGGGGAAATGGCTGCTTAGAGTGTGTTCTTGGTCAGATGCCACTTGTATTCCACTACATCACATGTTCTAAACATGCCTGAAAACAAACTTGGTTTTCAATAAAATCGACAGATCGTCGAAATGGATGCATTGCATCCAGTACGGTTGTTGATGTTGCTTTTGCATTTCTGATGCCAATGCATTGGTGATTCGTCAGTAAACAAAACAACTACACCCGTCCTCTTCAGAGTTCAGATATATTTCTCGTCATTTTTCTCCCTTTTGCTTTGATAGAAACAGTAAGTCCATTTTTGCTTTTCTACTTCCAACTTTCATCTGTTCTATCGAGTCATTTGATGTTAACTGAACTTTTAAAAGAAATAAGCTTTGCTTTTTGGTCAGAGAAAGAAGCGAGAGCAGTGCCTCCTTGAATTGAGTTCAGAGTTCAGATAACAGCAATTCAGAATCTGCAGAACATTTTGCAGCGTTTGACCTCCTTCCTGCCACTTGGCAAGCTGAATGCCGGAAACTTGAGATGTCAGTTGTCAGTGCTACTCAATATGCAGAACAGCAGAAGCTGCACATCTACTGAAACTGAATAGTGATTTTGTGGAAAAATATGTAGTTCAAACAGTTCGGTGATTCTCTGGAAAAATATGTAGTTAAACCTGAAAACTATCATATGATCTAAAAATTGACGTTTGAGATTTATCTACATCATCACGAGTAAAAAATTTTAGATCTTATAGTCGTTTTCAAGTTTACACTTTATACGTGGTTTGCGCCGTATATTTTGTCTGATTTTGTGATTGCCATCAGAATCCAGGAACGCCATCGGTAGACCTTGTGATTTGGGCCATATGGACCAACCGCCAACAGTTTCAGTGGCAGGGTCATAGTTACTGTGGCCTTATTACATGGCTGTTCTGTATATTCTCTTCAGTTTCAGACTTTGAACCTTGAAATCTTCATTTCTTGGACAGGCAGAGTATGAAAATATATATATTCACAAAATGAACTTTCTTGGGTAGATTTTTAATTTTTTTTCTTTTCAAAATTGGCCATCAAACTTGTAGAATCAAGATGTTGATTTAATCCGTGTGATGAACAAATTATCAAATATGAGTGAACAGTGTGTCAGCTCTGATGGCCGATCAGATCGAGCGGGTGCCGCCGGTCAGACCGGTAGTGTTGGTGCGGTCTGACAGGCAGACTACGGGAGGGAGTCGGTTTCGGGTTGTTTTGTGTGGATTTTCTAGTATGTTCATGTTTATGACTTTTAGATAGTTTCTATTCATATGTGATACTATTGTGTGCTGATGTGAGTTAAGTTGGTGTCAACTTGTACTCGGATATGGTGTTTCTTTGTTTTTCATGTGCAGGTGTTTGCTTGAGGCCATGGGAGTATAGCCGGTGATGGATCTGGACTAGGCTTGGAAGAAGTTGAGATCCAAACGGTTAAGGAGATCACGCGAGATTCTCAGGCTAGAGAACAATGCACGTGGAGGTGAAGGTTTCCATATGACATACAAGCGGTGTTATGTGTGTATAGAAAGAGGAGTCAAGTTTTTGGATTGGAGTCCAAGTTTAAAAAGTGTGGAATGTGGAGTTGTATGGGGATGTTGTTTGCCTGGTTTGGTAGGTTTCCTATGTGATTAGAAGTCCTAGTTTTAGTTGGATTCGTGGCTAGGGGTAGTCACGTTGTGGGTATAAATAAATAAGGGGTTGGAACTATAAGATATCGACTTGGTGGGAGAGAAAAGTTAGGGTTTGCTTCGAGACTTTAATCTAGTTCAAGAGTTGAGAGAGGGGTGCTTTAAATACACTTTATAAATACATATTGATACAATAAAGTTGACATACTTTCAAGAGTTTCGTCGACTTGTGTTTTTCTGGATCCCGACGGTTTGACCGGAGTTCATAAGGCGATCTAACCGACGGCATGATGGCAGTCCAATCGGCGACAGGGAGACGGTCCAACCGGCGGCAAGGCGGTTGTCAGATCGGCGGCAAGCAGACAGTCAGACCAGCGACGACCTAGCGGTGTGACCGACGTAACTTCGTTAAGTTTGAGAGTAACTTTTATTTTCACTAAAAGTTTTTGGTTTTAATTTATCTTATCATTTATTTTTCTCGGATAGGTTTGTTTTGTCTAGTTCGATCAAACTTAGCATATGCTATCAACGGGATGGATTCGTGCCGCTGGATGTTTACGAGGTGCCAGATAAGCAGCAATTCAGTACTTGACCATCTCGCGTGGCTGGAACACTGTCCACCTATATATGTTTAGGCTAAGTTCGTTAATCAGTGTTTCCAACACCAGTGCACACGGAAAACGAAGCGATCTATTAGCGCGTGATTAATTAAGTATTAGCTAATTTTTTTTTCAAAAATAGATTAATTTGATTTTTTGAAGCAACTTTTGTATAGAAATTTTTTGCAAAAAAAATACACCGTGTAGTAGTTTGAAAAACGTACGCGAGAAAAAAAAGTACTGTACGGCGCTGGTAACACCAATGACGAACTCAGCCTTAATCCAATCAAATAATCACATCCACTATGCATAAACACTACTCAAGAAAAAGATAAAGTGCAGCTTAGGACACTTTATTCCTCTTCCTGATAAAGTACAACAAGGCAAGCGGAAAACAGCAAAACAGAATTATTAAGTCTAAACTCTAAAGCATAAAATAAGAAGCCAATTAGTAGATCCTAAAATAAACAAAAGAAGCCAACATGTGAAGATATATATCTACATGCTTATTCTAGTAGCTAGCTGCGTCATGTTTCTCATTAGCCGCCTCACTAAAGCTGACAGCTACAGTAATCTATCTCTCTTCTAAATTAAAGCAACATTTCGAAACATATTTACAAAGATAACAGATCACAACTTTAAAAATATTTACAAAGATAAAAAAATCACAAATGGCATGCATGTCAGAAATGAAGAGTTTTACACGTGTTGGAGAGCCTCATCTATAAATAGTCATCCATACAAGAACAGTGAGCTCACCAGCTCAAGAGACCAAGTGTCACTCAAGCTAGCTAGCTAGGGAGATCGCCATGGCCGGAGCTAAGCTTGCCAGTACAGTGGCAAGCGCCTTAATCCTCCTTGCCGCGGCGGCGTGCCATGGCCTCGAGGTCGGCCACTACCGGCGAACGTGCCCCAAGGCGGAGGCCCTCGTCAGGGCCGAGGTGAAGAAGGCCGTCGTCAAGAACGCCGGCGCCGGCGCCGGCCTCATCCGCATGCTCTTCCACGACTGCTTCGTCGAGGTAAGCACATCGATCCACACCAATGGCGATGCATGGCGAGGTGCCCGCCGGTTAATTGATTAGCATGCGCCGTGGCGTGCAGGGGTGTGACGCCTCCGTTCTGCTCGACCCGACGCCGGCGAACCCGCAACCGGGGAAGCTCGGCCCGCCGAACAACCCGAGCCTGAGGGGCTACGAGGTGATCGACGCGGCGAAGGGCGCCGTCGAGAAGGCCTGCCCGGGCGTCGTCTCCTGCGCCGACATCGTCGCCTTCGCCGCGCGCGACGCCTCCTACCTCCTCAGCCACGGCATGGTCAGCTTCCAGATGCCGGCGGGGCGGCTCGACGGGCGCAGGTCGCTCGCCAGCGACACCCTCCTGTTCCTGCCAGGCCCATCCTCCAACCTCACTGACCTCACCTCCGCCTTCGCCGCCAAGGGCCTCGCCGCCGAGGACGTAGTCGTGCTCTCCGGCGCGCACTCCATCGGCCGCTCCCACTGCTCCTCCTTAGTGCCGGACCGCCTCGCCTCTCCGGCGTCCGACATGGCCGTGGCGCAGGCCAACATCCTGCAGAAGCGGTGCGCCGGTGCCCGGCGAGCCCCGCCGCCGGCGACGACCCGACGGTGGCCCAGGACGTGGTCACCCCGCGCGAGCTCGACAACCAGTTCTACAAGAACGTGCTCGCGCGCCGGGTGCTGTTCACGTCGGACGCCGCGCTTCTTTCGTCCCCGGCGACGGCGAGGATGGTGCGCGCCAACGCGCCGCACCCGGCGTCGTGGGAGAAGAAGTTCGCGAGGGCGATGGTGAAGATGGCGAGCATTGAGGTCAAGGCCGCTCATCGCGGCGAGAACAGGAAGAACTGCAGGGTCGTCAACTAGCAAGAGCTAGCTACTGATCGAGCTAAACTGGTGGCCGCCATGGATAATCTGACGTTTGGTCCCGTTTCAATCCGTTATTTTTTTCGATTGCCACGATCTGAAGAACAATTTGTGCATGGATCAAATCAGAGAGAGTGAAGTGAGTGATCTACTGGTGGGTTGGTGGTGTGTGTTTGGTTCTTTTCTTGCAGACGAGAATGTTCGTTTGTTGATTGATTTGTCAAGTTTGGTTGCATTTGCTGGCGTTTACTGTCATCTCGGATGAAAGTGTAGCAAATCATCTTTGCTATTCGATTTGCATGCCACATTTGGGAAAATCAATTTACAACTCCAGTGCACATGTACTCATCTCTTGCATGTCATATCCAAATTGTTCTTTTTTTAAAAAAAAAGTAACAATAAGAACATTATAAATTACAATGTTATACTACATGTCAACTACTGGAACATTTTTGCAGTAACAACGAATGAGTAATAATACATACAGTCTGACATAAATCAATAAATTAAATCATGTGCCAATGTATAAATTCAGCTCAATTAAGTTCGTAATTGAATTAATGGGTTTTTTTTTCACTCCTGTATTAAGCATATGGCATGATATATGCAATTGTATTAGTTGATGACCCTGCAGTTCTTCCTGATCTCGCCGCCGGCGGCGGAGTTGACCTCGACGGCGGCCATCTTCACCAGCGCCGCCCTGAACTTCCCCTCCCATAGTCCGGGGATGATCACGTTCGCCAGCACCGCCACCTTCGTCTCCAGCGATGTCAGCAGCGCCGCGTCCGACGTGAACAGCGCGCTGCCGTTGAGCACGTTGGTGTAGTACTGCCTGTCGAGCACGTCGGGCGTCACGGCGTCCTGCATCACGGCGGGGTCGCCGCCGGCGGCGCTGCTCGCGTTCGCGCTGCACTGCTGCGTCAGGGAGGCGGCGAGGGCCGGGTTGATGTCGGAGCCCGACGACGACGAGTTGAGGCGGTCGGAGAACGACGAGCAGTGCGACCTGCCGATGGAGTGCGCGCCGGAGAGCACGACGAGGTCGCCGACGCCGAGCCCCTTGGCAGCGAAGCTGGCGGTGAGGCCGGAGAGGTTGGAGGTCGGCGGCGGGAGGAAGTCGAGCGCCTCGCTGGCGAGCGACACGCGTCCGTCGAGCCGCCCCGCCGGCATGGCGAAGTCGACCTTCGTGGTGCTGAGGAGCACGGTGGCGTCGCGCGCGGCGAAGGCGACGACGTCGGCGCACGAGACGTCGCCCGGGCACGCCGCCTCCAGCGCCGCCTTGGCCTCGTCGATCACCTCGAATCCCCGCAGCGTCAGGTTCGGCGGCGCCAGCTTCTCCGGTTGCGTGTTCGCCGCCGTCGCGTCGAGGAGGACGGAGCCATCACACCCCTGACCATATCATGTCATCCATGATCAGCGCCCGCCATGATCACACTCACCGTGAACGCATGCATCGCCATGCGTGTACGTACCTGGACGAAGCAGTCGTGGAAGAGCAAGCGGACGAGCCCTGCACCGACGCCGGCATCCTGCGCCACCGCCTTCTTCACGACGCCTCTCACGATCTCCTCGGCGTTGGGGCAGACGCTGTCGTAGTAGCCGACGGCGAGCCCGGCCGCCGCGCCGCCGCTCGCGCTCGGGCTCGGGCTTGGGCTTGGGCTGGGAGCGTAGCCTCCTTGGGCCATGACATGGCCGAGCAAAGCTAGCACGGTGACAGCAGCAAGCAGCTTTGTCGCCATGGCTGACGAATCGATCGAGCAAATGTCCAAATGCAGAAGCAGCTACGAGTACTGAACTGAAGTTGTGTGCGCTTTTTGCTTCAGTTGCTTGGGAAGTTTGTGTATTTATAGTGCGAGGAGAACGTACGGTGGTTAGAAGATTCGGGCATGCATGCATCGCCGCCATGTCGGCGAGGTTTTGTATGGTTAGTTCGTTGGTTGGATGCATGGTAATGTAGGATTAGCTTAAGCTAAGCCAGCATGAACGGTAACATGGGAGCCAATAATTCATAGGTTGACTTGCGACTTTTGCTTTTGCAGTGATTATGCAATCTGTCCGGGGTTTAACAACGCGTTAACATATCATTGGACTGATGAGACTATATGGGAGTTTAATTTGAGTTGTTTGTAGCGAATGTTGCTTGGATAAGTCTGCATGTGTGTCTCCGGAAAATCAGTTTCAGTGGGCGAACTCTCTGAACTTGAGAGTTTCAGAGTTGGAGATTCGCTGGCAATAATCACATCCGTGGAGTATGGAGAGCAACGCGTCATCCAACATGGCCACCGGCAGGATGCATGATTTGTTTACGAAATGGTGATTGCCTAATATAATGCATGTACTCCGTGATTTATGCAGAGCGGTGAGTTTAATTTGGTTTCTGAATTGAACAGTATCAAATTTCCTTGATTAGCATTTTTGCTTCAGACAGCGGCAAAGCTCCCTCTGCTGGTTTCAGGAAAGGTCTCACCTTGTGAACAACAGCGACCGGGGAAGACATTAACTTGTGATTAAAAACCGTGTCATTGCTGATTAGCCATGAACTCCAGCGAAATGCAGAAGAGAAGAACAAAACTCAGCTCTGACAATGCCAAGTGCCAACTAGGTTTTCTTCAGCCGAAATGAGGTTTCCTTACCAAGAAGTCAAGAACATACATCCTCTAAATATCTACTCCAGATGAATTGGGCTAAGATACATTTCAATCATTGTGTGCTTAGCTGTTTGTACCGCCCCTGCTTAACTGAAACTGAAACTGATCATCCCCTTGGCAACAGCTAATAATCTCAACCGCTTGATGAAGCCGGTGTGGCGGTGTCGATTCAGTAACCACATGAATGAAATATTTAATATTCAGAGGAGTTCTCATTCTTTATACAGAGATTTGGTAGAATAAAATTTACTTTCCAATGCCCAAGAGGCCAAGAAACTGTATCCCATCCACAGCTCTAACCAACGTTTCCATGGGTTGTGTTGTCGTGCAGAAAACTCCCTACCAGACAGTCTTGTTGCTTGCAAACAAACTAATGAGTGGAAGTTCATTTTAATTAGTCCATGTATATTTCCAAAAAACCACATGTTTGGCATCTCCTAAACCACATTTTTGCCAAGTGCAACTGTGCAAACCATTTAGTTCTTAGCTTGCCGGGACAGAGTTCTCTGACATTATTGTTCTTGCTCCAAGTAATACGATGATGATGATAAAGATTGATGTTCTCTGGTACTGGGCTTTTCTTTCGTGGAAATGATGAATCCAAGTCTGGAATTCTGATGTGATATGATTGGAATTAGGGCCAAAAACCATTCAGGAAAAAATTGGGGCCGGGCAAAAAACCTGTCCACACTGAAGCCTAGAGGAATGGACCGTTCGCATCATTTTTTTCTGAAGCCCATAAACCCATCAGCAAGCCCATATACATTTGGGCCTGTTGCCCAAGAAATAACTCATAAGCCCATGAAATATCTGAAATCAAACTTTTTTTTTCTGAAATGGGCCAAATCAAATTGTTTCAGTTTTAAAAATCGACTTTGCGAATTTCGAAGGTCAAAATTTGATCATCGATCTGTTTCAATCGCTAACCATGTTTCCATCTCATTTATTCGCTCGTTTTAAATATCCGAGCTTTCGCTCTAACCCATTGAATATTCCACACCCATGGAGATCGGCATGGAGAGCAAAGGTGGCTGGGCTGGCCTCAGCTCGAGCTCGACGTCAGAAACCCGGGACGCCGCCGCCGGCGACAACAGCGAACCAGCAACCAGCCTGCGACCACAGTGGCGAACGCAGGAGTAAAATTGAGGATATGCTAGGGTAAAAAACACAAGGTAGCAACTTAAGTAGATAGTAGGCGAAAACCTTTTTCCGGTCCTTAAATTACACATGAATTTTCATATAAAAACACCAAGTGAAATAAAAACCGAAGAAAATAACTCGGTAGTCCGTAAAGCAGTCCTACCAACAGATAAACATGCAACATGCATAAGCAGTGGCGGAGCTTTATTAGGGCCAACATGGGTTATGGCCCCTCTAGGTTTGCTCATTTACCATATAAACTACTTGATTTGCTTCTACGTTTTGATGTCTTTTGTATCAAATGGCCCCCTCTTACTCTTAGAATTCATCTTTACATGCTACTGGGCCCTCTCAACAGATTGGTTCAAGCTCCGTCACTGTCCATGAGTAGCCGCTTGTATATATTGATATTACCAACATCAGTGTGTATCTAAAATACTAGTACCAATATATAGAAAAAGAAAGAAAATGAAGCAACAAATGATAGGTGAAATATTGTTCAAAACGCTTGAGCTCAACTAATTACTAAGTGGCATACGCGATATGTGCATACACACTGGTAATTACGTTGCTGGCTAGTAGGGGGTGCTCGGGCCCCTGCTGCCCTCCTGCTCGAGCGGGAGAAGAGGAAAAGAAAGGGAAAATGAGAGGAGAAGAATCGGAAGAAGGAAAAAAAAGAGAATTTTATAAGTAGGTCCCATTTGTCATTTAGTGCAAAGTGAATAATTATGGAGATTATGGGTACCGGATACCCTCACGACTAGCTTATCCGACTTACCATAGGGGATAGGTTATGACTCATGATTATGTAAACCAGTTATGACTTGGGTATTACGTTACCATTGAGATAAGATAACGGCCCATAGTCTATAGTTGGTAAGATTGAGGAGTCCGACTTAGAGTAGGATAGGTCTCCGACTTGTAAACCCACCCTCCGAGACTATATAAGGAGGGTAGGGCGTCTCTTGAGGGATATAACGAAAATACACGGACACACAGAAAACTCACGAGAGCCCGTATTGAAAGAGATCAAGAGATCAATAAACACTCGGCGGATCGAATCCCCGAAACAGGAGTAGGGTATTACCTCTCGTTAGAGAGGGCCTGAACCTGTCTAATCTTTTGTCCCGACTAACCCATTGTGTTCGGCACTTGACTGCTACCCCCATATTGATATTGTCGAAACCAAGTTTCGACAGTTGGCGCGCCAGGTAGGGGCTCTGCGTCAAGTTTTCTTCTACATCTCGCCGACGAGCACAATGGGATCTTCATCAAGCTTCGCCGACTTCGTCCTCGCCATTGGGCAGGCGCTCCGCTTCGGCGGGTCTGACTTCATCACCGACAGATTCGGTAAGGCGTCCTAAGAAGGATAACGGCAACAACAACACCAGCCAAAAGGATCGTAAGCGTAAGCCCGAAGATCTGGTCGCCACAACATCAAACTACCAGCAACAGCGTCCCCGAGTCGTCGCCTACAACAAAATCATGAACGCCCAGTGCACGCACCATCCCAACCACAAGCACGCGGCCAAAGATTGCTTCATCTACAAACAGTTCGCCGAACAGTACGCGGCACAGCTACGACAAAAGCCAACTGATGAGGCTGGTCCATCGGGAACCAAGAGGAACGACCCAGCTAGCAGCACAGAGCCTTTCCAAGACCCTGTGGGCGAGCTAAATCATATCTTCGGGGGACCGCAGGCGTACGAGTCCAAGAGAAAACAAAAGCTGACTGATAGAGAAGTCAACGCTGCACAACCCGAAGTCTCGCATTATCTACGATGGTCGGAGGTGGCTATCACGTTTAACCGCTCGGATCACCCTGACCGAGTGGTTCACCCGGGGCGGTATCCCCTGGTACTAGACCCGGTGGTTCGTAATATCAAACTCAAGCGCGTCCTCATCGATGGCGGCAGCGCTCTCAACATCCTATTCGCCAAGACACTAGACGAGATGCAGATTCCAAGATCCGAGTTGAAGCCGAGCTCAGCCCCCTTTCACAGAGTCATCCCGGGGCTGTCATCTACGCCACTCGGGCACATAACCCTTCCAGTCACCTTCGGAGTTCGGGAGAACTTCCGGACGGAAAACATAACCTTTGAGGTTGTCGACTTCGAAGCAGCATACCACGCGATCATAGGAAGACCTGCGCTCGCTAAGTTCATGGCGGTACCATATTACACCTACCTCATCATGAAGATGCCCGGGCCCCATGGAGTTATCACCTTACGTAGCGATTTCAAGCAAGCCTTCACCTGCGACAAAAAAGCTGCGATATGGCCCAAACTCGCGAGAGATTACGTGGCCAGTAAGAGGTCCGACTGGCTGCATCAACATCCGGAAAAGGAGAAGTCCCTGCGAAGAAGATAGCCAAGTCGGGAGAAGGCGATGCCGAGACAAAGAAAATCCCCCTTGACCCATCTGATCCCTCTAAAACTGCTGTAATAGGCGCGGAGCTAGATCCTAAATAGGAAAGCGCGCTCGTCACCTTCCTCCAGAATAATAAAGATATTTTTGCTTGGAAACCGTCTGACATGCCGGGTATTCCTAGGGAGGTGATCGAGCACTCTGTAAACGTCAAGGATGACGCTAAACCTATAAAACAACGATTGCGCCGTTTCGCTCAAGACCGAAAAGATGTCATCAAGGAGGAACTCGCCAAGCTTTTGGCTGCCGGGTTCATCAAAGAGGTTTACCATCCCGACTGGCTAGCCAACCCAGTCCTTGTTCGGAAGAAAACAGGGCAATGGCGCATGTGCGTGGACTACACCGATCTCAACAAAGCTTGCCCTAAAGACCCTTTCGGACTACCTCGAATAGACCAAGTCGTCGATTCAACAGCCGGCTGCGAGCTTCTGAGCTTTTTGGATTGCTACTCGGGTTACCACCAGATCAGCCTGAAGGAATCCGACTGCCTGAAGACATCATTCATCACCCCGTTTGGAGCCTATTGCTACATCACGATGCCCTTCGGCCTGAAGAACGCCGGAGCCACCTATCAGCGCATGATCCAGAGATGCCTTCAGAATCAGATCGGGAGAAATGTGGAAGCCTACGTCGATGACGTCGTCATCAAGACCAAGCAGAAGGAAAACCTAATCGCCGACTTAGAAGAGACCTTCGCGAACATTCGGGCCTTCAGAATGAAGTTGAACCCGGAGAAGTGTACCTTCGGTGTACCGTCAGGTAAGCTGCTCGGTTTCATGGTGTCACATCGCGGCATTGAGGCAAATCCAGAGAAGATCAATGCCATCTGGAGCATGAAGCCCCCGAGTACCCAGAAAGACGTCCAGAAACTTACCGGTTGCATGGCGGCGTTAAGCCGTTTCATCTCCAGACTCGGCGAACGAGCTATGCCTTTTTTCAGGTTACTGAAAAAGACCGATGATTTGCAATGGACCACAGAGGCCCAGAAAGCTTTTGAAGACTTCAAGGAGTTCCTCACGACACCACCCGTGTTAGCATCACCGCATCCTCAAGAACCTCTGTTGCTCTACATCTCCGTAACTCACCAGGTGGTCAGCATGGTCTCGGTCGTCGAGCGCGAAGAAGAAGGCCAAGCTCAAAAAGTTCAACGGCCAATTTACTTTGTCAGCGAGGTGCTGGCGGGAGCCAAAACCCGCTATCCTCAGGTACAAAAACTATTGTATGGAGTTCTAATTACCGCTAGGAAGTTAGCCCATTATTTTCAAGGTCACTCAGTCACCGTCGTCACGTCCTTTCCACTCGGCGATGTCATCCATAATCGGGAGGTTACTGGGCGCATCGCGAAGTGGGCTCTGGAGTTGATGCCGCTGGATATAGCTTTCAAGGCGAGGACGTCTATAAAGTCTCAAGTCCTGGCGGATTTTGTTGCCAAGTGGACCGAACAACAAGAAGATGTACCTAGAGAAGATTTGCACTATTAGACCATGCACTTCGACGGATCCAAAAGAGTCACCGGCTTGGGAGCGGGAGTCGTGTTGATTTCCCCGACTGGGGAGAGGCTACGGTATGTCCTTCATATCCACTTTCCCGCCTCACACAACGTCGCCGAGTACGAAGCCCTCCTTCACGGTCTTCGACTAGCTGTTTCACTCGGGATACGACGGATGATCGTGCGAGGGGATTCCCAGTTGGTGGTTAACCAGGTAATGAAAGACTGGTCCTGTCTAAACGAGACCATGGAGGCCTATTGATAGGAAGTTCGCAAGCTTGAAGACAAGTTTGACGGACTAGAGTTATCCCACGTCTTGAGACAAAATAATGAAGCGGCAGATCAGTTGGCGCAGTTTGGGTCCAAGCGCGAAGCAGCCCCGACTGACGTTTTCGTGGAACATCTCTACGAGCCGACTATTGCTAAAAAATTAACCCCCGATGAGGAAGACACAAACCAGGTTGCCATGCTCGACGTCGACTGGAGGACACCGTTCATCAGGTTTTTTAACTCAGCAGGAGCTGCCGGGTGACCGGGATGATGCGGAACGAGTCCGACGTCGCAGTCAAGGCTATGTCATGGTTGATTCAGAGCTATACAAGAGAAGCCCCTCTGGAGTTTTGATGAGATGCGTCACGCCGGTGGAAGGACGACAATTATTGCAAGATATTCACTAGGGCATCTGCGGCAGTCACGCCGCGGCACACACTCTGGTAGGCAAGGCTTACAGACAGGGATTCTTCTGGCTCACGGCGGTCTCCGATGCAGACAAAGTGGTTCACACGTGTGAAGGTTGTCAATTCTTCGCTCGGCGAAGCCACGTTCCAACACTAGACCTTCAAACAATTCCTCTATCATGGTCTTTCGCCGTATGGGGCTTAGACATGGTCGGTCCTTTCAAGAAAGCACCAGGAGAATTCACGCATCTGTTCGTTGCTATTGATAAGTTTTCCAAGTGGATCGAAGCTAAGCCAGTTGCTACGATAATTGCGGATAAGGTGCGAGATTTCATTCTAAACATCGTGCATCGGTTTGGCATCCCGAATAGGATCATAACCGACAATGGGACTCAATTTACTGGAGGCGTTTTTAAGGAGTTCTGCGAAGACTTCGGTATTAAGATTTGCTACGCATCGGTGGCGCACCCCAAGAGTAATGGACAAGTTGAACGTGCCAATGGCATGGTTCTTCAAGGTATCAAGGCCCGAGTGTTTGATAGACTACGACCGTATGCCGGAAGATGGGTTCAAGAGCTACCTTCGGTGTTATGGTCATTACGGACCACACTCAGTCGGGCTACGCCAATCTCCTTTCTTCTTGGTTTACGGAGCAGAAACAATGTTGCCGAGTGAGATGGAGTACGAGTCCCTTCGCGTCCGTAGCTTCGACGATGAGCGTTATGACCAAGACAGAGTCGATGACCTCACCCGACTGGAAGAAGCCCGCGAAGCTGCATTGGTTCAGTCGGCGCGATATCTTCAAGGACTTCGCCGCTACCACAACCGCAATGTTCGATCACGAGCTTTCATTGTCGGAGATATGGTTCTACGTAAAATTCAAACTACAAAAGACCGCCACAAGCTATCTCCACTATGGGAATGACCCTATATAATCGCTGAGGTGACTCGGCCAGGAGCATATCACTTGAAGCGCGAAGATGGGACCATGGTGGAGAACTCCTGGAATATTGAGCACCTTCGTCGATATTATGCTTAAGTTTTTTCGGTTCTATGCTTTTCTCGACTGCCAATTTCAAGCAAGATGACTTCTTGAGTTGACAGTCGGGGGCTATAAATATATCAATAAAGCATGATTTTTCTTTCATGACCAAGAAATTATATATGAAGACTCGGATCAAAGCATTAACATAAATAAGCCAAATATTTACAAGTTATACATATAGCAAGTTATATACATCAAGACAGTTCAGTTATTCTTGGAAGTGTGAAGCTACATCACCGGCTACCTTTTTTGCCGACTCATGTGCTTCATTTATGAGCTCTAGGGCTTGCTCGTCTGAGGTGCCGGCAGCAAAGCCATCTCCCACAGAGTCCACCTCTATCCGAGGATAGAGTGATTTCGTCTGCGCAAGAGCAAAGCTTGCACCCATGACGGCTGCATTAGAGATATTCTCCATATATTTCGCCGGCGCCGTCCTGAGCTTGTCGAAAACTTCTACGGCATCCAACGAGCTTGTCCCGAGTCCCTGTTTGTACAACGCTGACAGGATCGGTGCAGCGGCATTCGCGATGTCATCCCGCACGCTTTCAGCCCTTCGGACCCTTTCGGCGAAAACATTGAATTGCGCCTGAGATTTCACCTTATTGGCTACAAGATTGATATGATAAAGATTGCGTCAACAGTCAAGATTGAGTATATTCGAGAAGTATGCGCTTCACCTTCAATTTCCTCCAAGGCTTTCTCCTTGTCAGACTCCAGCTTGGCCTTATCGGTTTCCGCTTCTTCCAGCTGGGTCTTGAGGGTATTTATTTCAAATAGATTGGCTACAACGCGAAGGCTTGCGGATATCAGGATAAGAAAGATATATGAAGACAAAGCAAAGACAAGGTGGTTTGGCTTACCTCTGATTGAGTCACGGAGTTCCAAGTTTTCATCTCGGAGCTTCGCGATTTCTGCTCGCAATACGACCTCTCGAGCTGCGGCTTCTTCTCTGGCGGCCTTGAGATCTTGGTGGACGTTTTCCAGAGAATTTACATGGGGGACCAGCTTTTCGAGGGTGTCTGATTTGGCCATTGAGCGACAATATATTCTCTGCATAAGGGGATGAAGATAGTCAATCACATCAGACGACAATAATAAGATATAGAGGAGATATACTTTCATTCATCAGCCGGGTTGCTTCATTGAGGCTGGCCACGAGCATATCGCGTTCCTCATTTTCTTTTTGCTTATTTAACACGATGTCTTGCTTTATTCCTTGGGCATCGCGCCACTCGATTTTGATAGGAGGGACCGAGTCAGCGGCAGACTTCAGTCGGGAGATTTCCTCCTCTTCGGCTGATTGATTTAAAGGAATTAAATGAAGATAAGAGCAAAGAGCCTGATGAAGACAAGAGTCTGACGATTATTGTGAGGTTTACCTGTTTTAGGAGCCGGATCCTCGGTTGGCGCTTCTTGACCACGCGAGCCCTGTGGATCTTTGTCCGGCTGGTTTCCAGTCGGGGCATCCTGATTGGCAGTCGGGGGCTATTCTTCTTCGGCCCACTGGTTTCCAGCTGGGATGTCTTGACTGGCAGTCGGGGGCTCTATTTCCGGAGCATCTTCGCTTGAGGATTCCGCCCCAGGAACATCCTCACTCGGGACAGGGTCTTGAGTTTTTGGTTCTGCAGGCCTTGGTTTTTCTGACGCTGCAGATGGATTGATGGGTTCAGCCCGCCCGGTGGGATCAATGTCCTGAGGTTTTCTGCAAGGAAGAAAACGAGGCTGATTGAGACGGAAAGAAAAGAATTTTTAACAAGAAGTTGGATTAGGTTATACGAGATACCTGTTAGATCTCCTAATCTTGGGTATGGATCTGGCCGATGGCTTCGGAGGACTTATATTAGTTCGTGGAATCTAGATTTCTTCGTCATCCGAGTCGTCGACAACCAGCCTCCTTTTACTCGCCCGCCTGCTGATATCCTCGTCGGTGGCGGTCCTCTTCTCTTGAGGCTCGACCTTGATCTTGGGGCCGCCAGTCAGTTTTTTGGCAGCAAGCTGAGTAGGCATATCATCATGATACACCTTGTATGGCTTAGAAATAATGAGAGCGTTTGCCTGCAAGTGGAGTTTATATATTGAAGGATGTGTGCAAGATTGAAAGAGTTTTGAAGAAGCCAAGTCGGATTACCGGAGGAGGAGGTCGGAATAAGTTGAAGGGAGGAACCGACATCTTGTGGCTGCGATCTACTGTGATTCCAGAGGAGAAAATCTTGTACATGCGAGTGCACAAGGCCTGGTAACTCAGAGCGTTGCGGTCTTCCCGATTGGGGTCGCTTTCACCCTCGTACTCGAACGCTGGCTTGGATCTCTCCTTAATGGGTGCCAGTCGGTTCTTGATAAAGTGCCGGGTAATTTGTTCTCCTTGGAGGCCTTTCTTCTTCATTTCAAGAATACTAGTCAGGAGGTTATTAGCTTCTACCCAGTCTTGGTTCTCCAGCATTGTGCGCCAATTAGCTCTTTGGATCGGTGGAAGGCCAACGAAGTCGGGCAAACTGGGATGAGGGTTCAAGATGTAGAACCAGTTTGCATGCCAGCCCTTATTGGAGGACTTCAAGGGGAGGGAAAAATAATCTCTGCAGAAAGTCCCGCGGAGTTGAAAACCAGCCCCACCGACGACGCAGGGGTCACCCTTGGTCGGGTGTGGCTTGACATAGAACATGCGGCGAAATAGATTGAAATGGGGAAGAATGCCTAAAAATGCTTCGCAAACATGGATGAAGATTGCAATGTGGAGGATAGAATTGGGGTTCAGATGATAGATTTGAAGACCGTAGTATTCGAGAATACCACGGAAGAAATCGAATGTGGGCAGACCAAATCCGCAATAGAAAAAAGAGGTGAAAACCACAATCTCACCGGTGTTTGGAGTGGGGAACTCTTCGCCGGCCGCTGGACACCAGCCGATGATTTCCTTGGGCGGAAGAACTCCGTTCTTCACCATTTCCCGCAGGGTCGACTCCTTCACGTCCGAGGTCGCCCACTGGTCGAAAGGGATTTCTCTCTCTTCCGCCATGGATGCGAGTTGGGTGAAGGTGGATCTAGCGTTGGAGATGGGGATTTTTTGAGGGAATGCTAGCAGCTAGATGCGGATGATGGATTGTGGTGGAGCTTGAGTTTTTTCGATGGATGATTTTGTGTGAGCACGAGTTCTCGGATTCCTTGGAGCGGTCGGTGAACTGGAGCGCGAAAAGGGGAAAAATTTCGGGAAGATGAAGCGGCAGGGATGACGCTGGCGCTTTAAGAAAGATTTAGGGTTTTTTGCTGGGTTTTCTCGTATTTGGGCGAGCCCATGAGAAACTTGCAGCCCATCTTATGAGTATGGTTTGACACGTATCCTTGAGGATTTAAGCAGATTTGCCCTGGCAATATGTGCGTGTCTGACTGCCCAATGACTTTCAAATCCTTTCATATAGCAGTTTACACAACTTGTTGAAAGTTGGTACGATGCAACTTGAAAGGTGACAAACAGTATAGTTTTTTATATAACTGTCCTGGTAATTTTTTTATAGGTTGCAGGAACTGTTTGGTTTTTACAAAGCATTTGATTTTTATTTATCAATGCTGATTTGACACATTGGTGTGCTCTTTTTATCAAGACCAATATTATGGCAAGAGCTATTTAATATTTTGGTCGTATTTTTCAGATGACTAATAAATTTATTAACTCATATTTTCTATTCATGAGAATTGATTGAGCTGTATGTTCCAGGACGACTCGGGCACAACGACTCGGATAAGCATGAGCTTGCCGAGTGCTCAGATTTTTTACCCCTGAGGGTCGGCTGAGTATTTTGTTCCGAGATGACTCGGGTAAATTGACTCGGATAAACATGTGCTTGCCGAGTGTTTGGATTCATCATACACTATGTCTTGATTATAAGGTTATGTGTCATATGATCTTTTATTATTCCTTTTGGCTTAGGCTAGGTATTTATTTAACTCAGGAAAGTATGATTATTATAGTTCTTGACTATATATACTTAGTTTGTTTAACTAAATATATAGTTGGGGGCTACACCTAATTAGGTGCATCAGTCGATGCACCTAAATATCTATTTTTGAAATTTTTGATGTTTTTCAGCCCTTCACAGCCTTTCTATTGGATGAAAAAAGCACTCGGGAGACTCAGACAGAGATGATGGAGGCACTCGGCGATAGAAGCACTTGGCTAGAGAGTCACTCGGCTGTGTGTGATTTTGGTTTGAGGCAAAGTTATCTCATCGACTATGAAGGTCTCGGGGGCTACTGTGAAAATTACGGGTATCGGATACCCTCACGACTAGCTTATCCGACTTACCATAGGGGATAGGTTATGACTCATTATTATATAAACCAACTATGACTTGGGTATTACGTTACTATTGAGATAAGGTAACGGCCCATAGTCTATAGTTGGTAAGATTGAGGAGTCCGACTTAGAGTAGGATAGGTCTCCGACTTGTAAACCCACCCTCCGAGACTATATAAGGAGGGTAGGGCGTCCCTTGAGGGACATAACAAAAATACACGGACACACAGAAAACTCACGAGAGCCCCTATTGAAAGAGATCAAGAGATCAATAAACACTCGGCGGATCGAATCCCCGAAACAGGAGTTGGGTATTATCTCTCGTTAGAGAGGGCCTGAACTTGTATAATCCTTTGTCCCGACTAACCCATTGTGTTCGGCACTTGACTGCTACCCCCATATTGATATTGCCGAAACCAAGTTTCGACAATAATAATGTCATCTCTGTGGTATATGTCACGTCAACGCCACTTTAGAATTTTCAGTATGTGTATGAGAATTTAGGAACCTAAATAAAACAACCGCATAAATTTAGAATGATCGTACACTTGACTCTTTTTAAATATCCGAGCAACTTAGCCTTCGCTCTGAACCCATCGACCATATTCCCCAATCCCCACCCGGAAGCTTCTGATACGAACAATTGATGGAGACGGAGTTGCACCTCGCCGCCGGCTACTGCGCCGCCACGGGCGTCTACCGGAGCGGCCACTACTCTCCGCAGTTCGCCGCCGCCTCCACCGAGCTCTCCTTCCCGGAGTACATCCTCCCGCGCATGCTCCTCCCCGGCCGCCGAGCCCGCCCGGCCTTCGTCGACGCCTTCACCGGCGCCGCGCTCTCCTTCGCCGACCTCCGTGCGCTCTCGCTTCGTGTCGCGCGCGCGCTCGCCGCACTCGGCCTCCGCCGCGGCCACGTCGTGCTCCTCCTGTCGCCGAACTCGCTCCACTTCCCCGCGCTCTCGCTCGCCGTGCTCTACCTCGGCGCCGTGCTCTCCGCTGCCAACCCGCTCCTCACGCCCGACGAGCTCGCTCGGCAAGCCGACGACGCGAAGCCTTTCCTCTTGCTCGTCACCGGCGACCTCGCCCCCAAGCTCTGCTCCATCCCGCCCGCCGTCAAACGTGTCCTCATCGAGCATCTCCTCGCAGACGTCGCCGCAGAGGTCGACGACGACCATGGCGAGACATTGGATCTGCCGGCGGCGAACATTGGCCGCGACGACGCGGCGCTGCTGTTCTACTCGTCGGGGACGACGGGGAGGAGCAAGGGCATGGTGAGCACGCACGGCAACGCGATCGCCATGGCCGCGTCGCTGGAGCGCGCGTGGGGTGGCGGGAAGCAGCAGGACCAGGACGGCGAGGTGTACGGGTGCGTGCTGCCCATGTCCCACATGTTCGGGTTCTCATCGTTCGTGATGGGGACGGCGGCGCTGGGCGCCACGACGGTGGTGGTTCCCGGCAGGTCCTCGGTGGAGAAGACGATGGCGGCGGTGGAGGAGTACGGGGTGACGAGGCTTCTGGTCGTGCCGACGATGGTCGTGCAGATGGTCAGGGCGGCGACCGCCGGCGACGGCGAGCCGTCGCGGCGGCGTCTCCGGCTGCGGCAGGTGGTGTCGTCCGGCGCGCCGTTGCAGCGCGAGCACATGGCGCGCTTCCGCAGCTGCTTCCCCGCGGTCAAGCTCGGCCAGGTTCGTACCGGGGCTATTTGCTACAGTTGCTTCTCTAATTAATCAATCAACGGCTAATTACTACACTTAATTTCCCGCAAAAAAATAAAACAAACTTAAATTGTGTGATTTATTTTACTTAACTAGTTTATGTTCGTCACTGCATAAATTCATCTATATAGTTGACCTTTCATTTTTATTATGCAAATTGCATAAAATCTACTCATTCGATCCTGAACTTTTTTTTAAACAATTTTTTGTGTCGAAACAAAACCTTCATTGATCCCTTTGTGACAAACACATGAAAGACTCAACAGAGATTCCATTTTGATGCGTGGGAACTAATATTAATACTGTCTCGTTCTTTAAAAAAACAAACAATTAATTAGCATCTCATCTCTAATGCAACATGTACGAGGTATGGTTGTATTCGTTATGTTTATGTATTATCTGATCTATTCTAAGATAATGAATTTAAACAAGATTTATTCAGAATCGTTGTCTTATAATAGATCACGTCATATCCTATGTTAAATTTTTTTTGGACGGAGAGTATTTTTTGAGAGAGAAGCGTGTGGTTCTCTTTTGTATGCTCACTACATTATATTATTTGAGACATAATATTTATACATTAATTAATGAGAACGATAAATCACCACTTGTAAAACACTCGGTAATCGATGGATTCTTCTGATACCTGACATTATGCTAGTTATTTTTTGAGTTTGAGAGGAATCGCCCTTAATTAGTTATTCTCTCTCGGTTATGAGAAGATGAAAGCACTAGTTTTTGTATTCTCGGTCATACGTACTGCAACATTGACTTGGTCTAATTCTGTAACTACTTATTGGTACGAGATTTACTTAGTAGCAATATAAGTGAATCTTATAACATATTATTATAAGATTAATTATAAAATTTTGTAAATTTATTCTGATAAAAAATGATGGCCGGAATTTTTATTTGATCAAATTTTTTATCTAAAAGATAAATATTTATGACCGAAGGGATTATGTGATTGCATTCAAGCTAATTTCCCCGTATCTCAGGGCTGTGATGGCTGTCTAATCACCCTTCCCTTTTGGTGACACTATGTCACTTCGTATCGTTATCTAATTTCAGCGATGCACTAATTAGTCATGCAGTACATTGCTAATACGGCACTACTCAGTCCCAAATATAAGGGGCAAAATCCCTAGTATGTGCAATTAATACCCGTTGTAAATCAACAGTGCACATGTACGTTCGCATGACACGATTAAAATGTACTTGAATAGTAAGTTTTATAGTAGAGTTGAGGATCATTTTTAATTTTATTATATTATCTACTTATTGACTAATTAGAAAGAAGTTTATACAACACATTATCTATAAAATATTTATCTCTGATATATAAAAAAATTTATTTTATTTGTTTTCAATATATTGGTCTATTATTCTTATCTCTGTGATCTTACTCTCATCTTTCTAAGAGTTTGTGTTACTACTAAATTTTTTTTTCATACGGTCAAAACCTATTTTTTCACATGGTTGGGATGCTCATCTACACGGAAAGGTTTGTAAAAATAGCGATATTTTCATGTGGGAGACGCACCCGCATACGAAAATCTGATTTTTCACATGCGGGTGCTTATGTGGGACTCATGCAAAAATAAAAATCCAAAAAAAATTTCAAAATTCAAAAACCGAAACCTTAGCTAGCCAGGTGCCGCCGCTCGCCGCCGAGCCTGGCCACTCCCGCCATGCTCCTCCTCCTTCTGTCGTCGGTGGCGGCCCACCCATCGCCCGTCGAGCCCGGCTGTCGTGGGGCCACCCCGCCGCCCGCCGCCCGCTTAGCCCGACCGCTCTCATCGGCGGCGGCGTGGATCCGGCCGTCACAGGGCCGCCGGATCCTGCCGCCCGCTGCCCTCCTAGCCCAACCGCTCTCGTCGGTGGCGGCGGCACGGGATTCGACTGTCGTGGGCCCGATGACGGTGGATCCGCCTGCCACCGCTGTCGCCTCGGGCCTACCAGTGAGAGAGAGGAGAGGAGGTGAGAGAGAGAGGAGAGGAGAGGATAAGGATGAAATAATGAGAGGAAGTGAGAGAGATGGAAAGAGGATAAGGATAAAAAATTTTGAAGTGTTGAGAGAAAAGAGGAGGTAACTCAGACTTAGGCGGATTCTTAAGAGGTCCACATGCGAAAATAGACTTCTTTTTGCATGTGGCCCCTTAAGAGGCCCGCCTACAAAAATTGATTTTTGTATGTGGGCTTTTTAAGGAACCGCATGGAAAAATGCAAATCGATTTTTACAGACACGACCAATTACGGTCCATCTACAACCTAAAAAGAGTCTTGTCCAGAAAAATCATTTTTTAGTAGTGTGTAAAGATTGCTAATGAGGGAAGGCTACTTCTCTCCTTCATCTTATTATGTGATTCTACATTATATCTTAAGACAAAAGATTAGAGTTGTATGGTACTTGCTCTAATGCAATATATCTATATATGGTGTACATTAAATCAACAATAACGACACATTCCCTCTGGTTATAAATACCCCCTCTTATAATGTTTGGTGCATGAATGCTTGGACAATATTTAGAAGTTTGACTAATAATAGTTTTAAGATACTTACTTTTAAAAACATAATAATTAGTGCACACGTACGTAATATCGTACACCTATTAGTAGATTTGTTAAATTCGCTCTGATAAAAAACATGACTAAAGTTATGTCTTGGACATAAAAAACAATCAAATATTGTATAGTTTTTTATTCAAAGAGATCACATAGTATATTTAGTACTAATATATTGTACATGTATACGTGCAGTGCTACGGACTAACGGAGACGACGGGCATAGTCACCATGTGCGATCTGCAGCACAACGACGACGGCGTCGACAGGGTGGAAGTGCCGCTGTCATCGACGGAGGAGAAGGATGCTGCCGCAGCCACGACGACAGAGGCGAAGAAGAGAAGCACCGGCGGCGGCGGTGTCTCGATTGGGCGGCTCATGCAGGATGTGGAGGCCAAGATCGTGGACCCGGACTCCGGCGAGCCCCTCCCGCCCCACCGTACCGGCGAGCTCTGGGTCCGAGGCCCCTCCACCATGCGAGGGTACCTGGACAACGAGGAGGCGACAACCATGGCCCTGGTCGCCGCCGTCTCCGCCGGCGGCGGCGGCGGGCGGTGGCTGCGGACTGGTGACCTGTGCTACGTGGATTCGCGTGGGCTGCTGTACGTGGTGGACAGGATGAAGGAGCTGATCAAGTTCAACGCCTACCAGGTGGCGCCGGCCGAGCTGGAGGACGTCTTGGCTACCCACCCTGACGTCCACGACGCAGCCGTCGCGCCGTCAGTATACCGCTCCGTTTGATTTAGACCATTGAGTGGATTTAGAGATAAATTAAATACTTTAAGAAATAATCTTATTAAATAGGTTAAAACAAGTGGTTTAACAGTACAGTAAAAAAAGTTTTCGACAAAACGTGTATTCTTTTAAAGAGTTAAAACATAAAACAAATAACCCGTTTTAAAAAATCAGAAGCTGAAAAGAGCAATGCCCCTTACTCGATCAGACCCTGCAACTCTGCACACATAATACTCCCGGAGTATATTTATGGCTAATTAAGTGCATGACGTGGTGTTTGCAGGTATCCTGACAAGGAGGCCGGCGAGATCCCGATGGCATTTGTGGTCAAGAAACAAGGCAGCGGCCATCTTCAGGAAGATGAAGTCATTTCCTTTGTACAGAACAAGGTACAAAGGAGATCATTAGTGACAGAGCTCAAAATTCAAATGCAGATTAGATTGTAATGCTGCTGCATTAACCGTTGAATAATTCTGAAAAATGGAGCATGGATGAATTCATGACATATAGGTGGCGCCCTACAAGAAGATCAGGAAAGTGGTGTTCGTTGACTCCATTCCAAGGTCTCCTTCAGGCAAAATCCTCAGGCGCCAGCTGAAAAACTTACTACAGGGGTCTATCCTGCATCGAAGCAGGATGTAACCCGCGCAAATTAAATGATCACACGAATAAACACCATGGATTTCCAAAGCTTCAATTACCTTCAAAATCTGGACGTGCAGTCATTCTCCCCACCTATATTTATTGTAGTTTTTAGTACATATTATCCCTTTAACTTCTTTGAATATCACATAATAGCTTAATCTAAATGATTAACTACGTATAAAATTAAAATAAAGTGAGTACTCTCTATTAAGAAAAGTTGGGCAACATATATCATGAAAGATATGTTTTATTTATTCTAGAAATCTTATAATATATTTTCTTTTAGCCATAGCAAAGCATGGATAGTTTGCTAGTATATATACTCATCTGTATGGTACTACGCGTGAGCATAAGGAATAACGTATTATGTATATGAATAAACAACATCTACATCTACTTATCGGCAGACTGCAACAGTTTTGTTAATTCGTGTGATCATTTAATTAAGAGTTAATTGGATCCATGTCATTATAAATTTACTAGTTTTGAAACATATCATTATAATTTATCAAATTGAAAGGATGCCACTGCAACCCTCCTGACATTAGATCCATGCCATGCTATATGTGTTTTTGCCTAATGTATTTTCGTATGGATAATATACTCGTGTCTTCTTCCTTCCTCCCTCCCCTCCCTCCTATTCATCTTCTCTCTCCATCTATTCATCCCTCGATGCAGCATGTTGAGCTTGAGGTCGTCTTGCGTTCTTCTCTTGCGCTGCTGCTCGTGCGTGATTCCACAGCCGTCTAGCTCGTGCACGGTTCCACGATGTGGTCGGCCGATGGGCATCTAGAAGAGGAGCAGCGAGAGAGGAGAGGCAATGGCAGGGTCGGGGCGTGCGACGACGTCGCCGCGCTGGGACTGAGCTAGTCCTTGGTGCTGTTCACCTCTTCCTCCTCCCTCGCCGTTGCTGCTGCTGCTGCCGTCAGGGGAGAGAGGGACGCGCACAGGACGGAGCGACGAGCGCCCCAAATCCTAGCCCCTCGCCTCCATCGTCAGCGTATTCGTGTCCCCTCGCCTTCGGCGTTGTCGGACCCGCGCCGCCTGCTCCCTTGTCTAGAATCGGCCGAATCCGCCGCGCCCGATCTGCCGAGTGTTAGATAAATTAGAACTCTCTTATCCTTTCATGTATGGATGTGCACAGATGGCTGTTGGTTACGGATAGATAGAAGATAGGAAACTAATCCCTTGTATTTAGGATCCCCGGCCAACAGCATTGTATGCACATATATATGTAACAACGCGATTTGGCATATAATTAATCAACACGAAACCCGCGTTCGTCGTGGCGCTTTCCTGCTCACGTCTGAGATTTTATATGGTATCAGAGCCTCAAAGTCTGGCGTAATCTGCAAGTCCGGCGATGGCAGGCTCCTCGTCAAGCACTGCCTCCACCAATCCTCTCTTTGGTGTTCAAGTTTCAGAGAAACTGACCAAAGGCAACTATGCGCTCTGGTCGGCGCAAGTTCTGGCCGCAATTCGCGGCGCTCGTCTTGATGGCCACATCACCGGCGCCACCGCCATTCCATCCATGGAGATCAAGAAGACGGTGAGCGACACGACGACGGAGAAGGTCATGAACCCAGCCTATCAGGAATGGTTTGCCTCGGACCAACAGGTCCTAGGCTTCCTCCTCTCCACGTTGTCGAGAGATGTTCTCACCCAAGTGGCAACGGCATCCACGGCGGTGCAGGCATGGCAGCGGGTGTGCGCCATGTTCACTGCACAAACCAAAGCACGGTCGCTCAACGTCCAGCTTACTCTCACCAATACCCAGAAAGGTAACATGAGTATATCTGAGTATTGTGGCAAAATGAAAGCATTAGCAGATGAGATCGCTGCCTCAGGGAAACCTCTTGATGAGGAAGATTTAGTCGCTTATGTTCTGAATGGGCTAGATGATGATTTTGAACCTGTTGTATCTGCTATTGTGGCACGCAATGAGTCGGTCACAATGGCAGAAATCTACTCTCAGCTTCTTAATTTTGAGAACAGGCAAGCACTTCGGCAAGCCCATGCTTCGGCGAATGCTGCAGGGCGCGGTCGCGGTGGCAATTTCCAGCGTGGCCGTGGCCGTGCCGTGCGTGGCCGCAGCAATCCTCCTGCTGCTGGTCGTGGACGCACAACTGGCGGCAACCAATCCCGGGGCGGCAGTGATCGTCCCGTCTGTCAAGTGTGCCTTAAAAGAGGGCACGGTGCTGCCGAGTGCTGGCATAGATATGATGAAAACTATGTCCCAGATGAGAGAAGCATAGCTGCTGCTGCTGCATATGGGATTGACACCAACTGGTACCTCGATACAGGGGCTACCGACCACATCACCAGCGCGCTTGACAAGCTAGATGTTCGAGAAAAGTACAAAGAAGGAGATAAGATCCACACCGCAAGCGGTACAGGTATGAAAATTAAGCACATTGGTGATTCTGTTATTCATACCCCTACTCGTGATTTACACCTTAAGAATATTCTTCATGTTCCTCAAGCAAAAAAGAATCTTATTTCTGTTCATTGATTAGCCCTGGATAATTTTGCTTTTCTTGAGGTTCATTCCAAATACTTTTTGATAAAGGATCGAGCCACGAGGAACACGATTCTTAGAGGGAGATGTCGCCGCCGGCTCTACTCCCTTCCCACATCACCAATCAAGCAAGTCCATACCGCCACTGCTCCTTCCTTCTCCCGATGGCACAGTCGATTGGGCCATCTTGCCGCTCCCATAGTCACCAAAGTTCTTAGCAAAAATAATTTACCTTGTTCTAGTGTTGCAAATAAAGACTCAATTTGTGATGCCTGTCAGAAAGGCAAGAGTCATCAGCTTCCCTATCCCAAGTCCTCAAGTATGTCAAGTCAACCTTTAGAACTTATTTTTTCTGATGTTTGGGGTCTTGCTCCAGTTTCTGTTGGTGGAAAGAAATTTTATGCCAGTTTTATCGATGATTATAGTAAATTTACTTGGGTCTACCTTCTTAAGCATAGCTGAAGTGTTCCAAAAATTCCAGGAATTTCAAAATCTTGTTGAGAGATTTTTTGGTCACAAAATCCTCGCTGTTCAGACCGATTGGGGGGGAGAGTATCAAAAACTCAACACCTTCTTTGCTAAGATAGGTATATCACATCACGTCTTATGCCCTTATGCTCACCAACAAAACGGCTCAGCTGAACGCAAACAGAGGCATCTCATTGAAGTTGCTCTTGCTCTTTTAGCCCATGCATCAATGCCTCTAAAGTTTTGGGATGAAGCTGTCCTTGTCGCTGCATATCTTACTAATCGAACTCCTAGCAAAGTTATTCACTTTGCAAGCCCCTTAGAACGATTGTTCAAGGAAACACCAAACTATGCGGCATTAAGAGTTTTTGGGTGCGCGGTTTGGCCCAACCTTCGTCTGTATAACAAGCACAAATTAGAATTTCGCTTCAAACGATGTGTGTTTCTAGGGTACAGTCACCTCCACAAAGGGTTCAAGTGCCTTGAAATTAATACCGGCAAGGTTTATGTCTCACGGGATGTAATTTTTGATGAAAATATATTTCCTTTTTCTGACCTCCATTCTAATGCTGGTGCACGTCTTCGAGCTGAAATATCTCTCCTTTCGTCATCCTTATTTCCGCATTTATCTTCACCAGGAGGAGAACAGAATAATCATGTGCTTAATTGTCCTCCTGAGTTTACTGATCATTTCGGTGAAGAGCATGCAGAAAATAGCGAAGGAAATGATGCCGCCACAGCAAATGATGTCGTTGATGATGCTGGGTACATTGAGCCACCGGAGCACGACTCTCCATTGGTCTCGGTGTCCACTGATGTGACGGCATCGGCGTCAAAGAACACTGGTGCACAGGAGGAGCAGCAGTCCGCAGCTACTGACGCTCCAATCCAGGGGGAGCACATCACACCAGCAACCCCACAAACTGTGTCCAGTTCTGCAGCAGATGACCAGGCGACACATGCAACGACGAAAGCAGACCATCAGTCAGAAGTGATAGCTACACCGACTGGACCCAGAACACGTCTCCAAAGTGGAATTAGGAAAGAAAAGGTATATACTGATGGTACTGTTAAATGGCTTAATTTTACATCTTCTGGTGAACCACAGAGTTTACAAGAGGCATTAAATGACAAACATTGGAAGGAGGCCATGCATGCTGAATACATGGCACTCATGGAGAACAAGACATGGCATTTAGTTCCTCCTCAAGAAGGGAGAAATGTCATAGATTGCAAATGGGTGTATAAGATCAAAAGAAAAGCAAATGGTAGCCTAGATAGATACAAAGCTCGGCTGGTTGCAAAGGGCTTCAAGCAAAGGTATGGAATTGACTATGAAGACACCTTTAGTCCAATTGTTAAAGCTGCCACTATCAGGGTGGTTCTATCTCTTGCTATTTCTAGAGGTTGGAGTCTTAGACAACTAGATGTTAAAAATGCTTTTCTTCATGGAGTTTTAGAAGAGGAGGTTTACATGAAACAACCACTAGGGTATGAAAAGAAAGATATGCCTAATTATGTCTGTAAACTGGATAAAGCACTCTATGGACTGAAACAGGCACCTCGAGCTTGGTATTCTAGGTTCAGTACTAAGTTAAATGATCTAGGATTTGTGTCCTCAAAGGCAGACACATCACTGTTCTTCTATAAGAAAGGATATATTTCTATATTCCTTTTGGTATATGTTGATGATATCATTGTAGCAAGTTCTACACCAGATGTGACTTCAGCACTCTTGTAGGAGCTAAGTCAAGATTTTGCTTTGAAAGACCTTGGTGACCTACATTATTTCTTGGGTATTGAGGTTCACAAAGTAAAAAATGGTATCTTGTTGAGTCAACAGAAGTATGCATCGGATCTTCTACGATGAGTTGATATGCATGAATGTAAACCGGTTAGTACTCCTTTATCAACTTCAGAAAAACTTTCAGTAAGTGAAGGAACATTACTTGGACCTCAGGATTCAACTCAGTATAGGAGTGTAGTTGGTGCTTTACAATATTTAACACTGACTGGACCAGATATTTCCTTTTCAATAAATAAGGTATGTCAGTTTTTACATGCTCCAACTACAACTCACTGGGCAGCTGTTAAGAGGATCTTAAGATATGTTAAGTATACAGTTGATATGGGTCTAAGGTTCAGTAGAGCATCTTCTTTGCTTGTTAGTGGTTTTTCAGATGCAGATTGGGCAGGATCTCCAGATGACAGGAGATCTACAGGAGGCTTTGCTGTATTCTTAGGACCTAATCTTGTATCATGGAATGCCAGAAAACAAGCTACAGTTTCAAGGTCAAGCACTGAAGCTGAATATAAAGCACTAGCTAATGCAATAGCAGAGATCATGTGGATACAGACACTGTTACAGGAGTTGGGGGTGAATTCACCTCGAGCAGCCAAGTTGTGGTGTGATAATCTTAGAGCTAAGTATCTTTCTGCTAATCCAATCTTTCATGCTCGCACAAAGCATATAGAAGTTGATTTTCATTTTGTGAGAGAAAGGGTAGCTAGGAAGTTACTTGAGATTTCTTATATATCTACTAAGGATCAAGTTGCAGATGGTTTTACGAAGGCTATACCGGTATGACAATTAAAGATGTTTAAGAACAATCTTAATCTAGAAAGAGTTAAGATTGTGGAGGAGTGTTAGATAAATTAGAACTCTCTTATCCTTTCATGTATGGATGTGCACAGATGGCTGTTGGTTACGGATAGATAGAAGATAGGAAACTAATCCCTTGTATTTAGGATCTCGGGCCAACAGCATCGTATGCACATATATATGTAACAACGCGATTTGGCGTATAATTAATCAACACGAAACCCGCATTCGCCGTGGCGCTTTCCTGCTCACGTCTGAGATTTTATACCGAGAGCCGCCATCGGAGAGAGGAGCGCTACTTGAGTCCCGGAGCAACGCCCGACGCCGACGAGAGGGACGCCAAGCTCCGCCACCGGGGAGAGCTCCTGCTCGCCGAGGGTGAGAGCGAGCTGCTTCTGCTGCTCTACGGAGCATGAGAAGAAGGATGAAGATGAGGGCATTTTCATCAAATGCATGTAAAATATGTATATCAATGGCACTATTACAATTACAAATGAAGTGCAGTGGTATAGTTCCAATTAACCGAATTATAATGGTAAATTTTAAAACGGTCAAATTTATAATGGTATGGATCCAATTAACTCTTTAATTAATTAATTAATGGGACTACCTATAAAACCGTCGAAAAAAAATTCTCTAAAATCTTTCAAATGTAATTATAGTGTAACTATAGCGTAATTACATTGTAACTCGGGAGTAACTCAAGTGTAACTAATATCTAACTCGTCCAATTTTTCAGAAACTTGCTACAGATAAAGTGGCTAGCACACAAGCGAGGTCCTGAGTTCAACACCCTGCAAGCGCACAAGCTAATTCCCACGTGAATTTTTTTCCCTTCACACGCCAGCACGAATCTTGAGGCAAATCCGATGGCCGAAAAATCAAAAGTTTTTCTTCCTATTTTTTGTTGACAGAAATATAGCAAATCTGTTAATTTATTTATGTCAAAATTAGACAAGCGTGCCAAAAATAGAGAGAAACTACGAGCCAAAATTAGGAGAAGGAAATTCATTCCTAGGCCTTCACACCGGGGAAAAAGTACACCAAAGATCCCTGTGGAAATTATGGGTACCGGATACCCACTCGGCTAGCTTATCTGACTTACCATAGGGGATATGTTATGTCTCATGATTATGTAAACCGGCTATGACTTGGGTATTACATTACCATTGAGATAAGGTAATGGCTCATAGTCCAAAGCTGGTAAGATAGAGGAGTCCGACTTAGAATATGAGTGGATCTCCGACTTGTAAACCCCCCTCCGAGACTATATAAGGAGGGTAGGGGTGTTCCTTGAGGGATAGGTGGATAGATAGAGACACAAGTACACGAGTACACAAATCCACGAAATCAAGAGATCAAGAGATCAATAAAACCACTCGGCGGATCGAATCCCCGAAACAGGAGTAGGGTATTACCTCTCGTTAGAGAGGGCCTGAACCTGTCTAAACCTCTTTGCATACTAACCCATCGTGTTTGGCGCTTGACTGCTACCCCCAATTTCTATTGCCGAAACCAAGTTTCGACAATCCCTCATCTTGTCACCAAATTATAAAATCGTCATTGAACCACAAAACCAGATACAACGCATCCCTCAACTTACAAAACCAGTGCAAACGAGGTCCCTCGACGGTATTGTGCACGGTTTTGGCTGATGTGGCGGCTGAGTCAGCGTGGGACCCACATGGTAGGGCATTTCAGTCTAAACGCAAAAAAAAATCAGTGGACCCCATACATCAGTGACAAATTCTACTCCTCCCTCTGTTTCTCTCTCCCCTTTCCCCTTTCTCTATGGCCGATGAATGCGGGCGGTAGTCGATGGGCGACACTGCCCCCTACGCAAACAACGTCGTGCCCTAGATGGACTCGTCGTGCTCCCACGCCAGTGACGAGGACGATGGCGGCTCGCCTCTTCAAGGAGCAGTCCGCATCAGTGGTGAGAGAGAGAGATGGATGCGGCGGCGGCGACAGTGCGGATGGATGTGGCTTCGACGAGCTCAGGGCAGAGAGAAAGAGGGGAGTGGAGGGGAATAGTGACGCCGGTGACCTCATCCCTTCACGCGGCAGCGACGGAGTGGAGGGTATGGAAACTAGGGAGATCGATGACTCTACCGAGGCGGAGGTGGCGACGGCGGCGGCGGATCGGAGAGGATGTGGATGGGGCGGCGGCGAGTCTCCATGGCAGTCATCGTGCTCCTCCACAGCCAACTGTGGTACAAGGGAGTGCCCAATTCTTTGAAAGTGTATTTACACAGAGGGATTTTCATGGCTGCCAGAGGTGCTTGATCGATTGATGCTTCGCCGGTTGTGCGGGGGAAGAAGACGACAAATGCTATGTGTCGAGCTCGAGGGGATCGGGAGACGACGAGGCAGAGGTTGTCTTCTTGGTCGTTGTCGTCTTCCTCTGGAATGGCCGACACGCCTTGATGCCAAGGTCGATGGTGGTAGCAAGCGCCATGAACATGGCGACGTCTTGGCCTTCTACCTTCGCTTTCACCTCGCTACTGCTGGCTTCAGGATGAGATGACCTCCTCGGACCCATCCCTAGCCGCCGCCGAGCTTCGCCAGGCTGCCGCACGCAAGAGAGAAGAGAGAAGAAGGAAATGGAGAGAGAAGGAAGGAAGAGAAGAGGGGAAAGAGAATGGGCCCCATGGTTTTTTTTTTCTCGGATCGAATTGCCACGTAAGTGCCATGTCAATGTCATGTGAGACGAAGACCTAATCAAAAAGCCACATAGACGTCATGTCAGCCAAAATCGGGGACAATACAGCCAAGGGACCTCGTTTACACTGGTTTTATAAGTTGAGAGATGCATCAAATATGGTTTTGCGGTTTAAAGACGATTTTGTAATGCGACAATGAGATGAAGGACCTCAGGTATACTTTTTCCTCACACCGGCACAGCGCGCGGAGCGGAATGGGCCGCATCAACCATAACGCGTTGGAAGAAACCATCGTTATGGGCCGCCCATAACCCGTGGGCCACATTATGGGCCGATCTTCTCGACTAGTCTGCTCTCCTGGGCCCATTTGTGCTTCAAGCCCTCGTTGCTCGACTAGTCAATTTACAACTTGTGCTTGTCAGATTTTTTTTTTCTGCTACTTCGCCAGATATAGCTAGTGACAAGAGAAGTATACTTGTTGTCGCAACTGGAGAAAGAATGAAGAGGGTGGCCAAAAACTGAAAACTTTATTCGATCATTTCTCTAATGGAGCGTACAAATTCCGTCAGGTGCAATACAACATTTGCACCAGATCAGCTGGAATGAAGCAAAGAAATACTAATGAAATGACAATGCATGCTTCTGAATTCTGAAGAAACAAATCAATGCATGGTACGTTCTCTGATAATGCTAGCTGTATTCGTTCGATGATCGATCAGTTGACGACCCTGCACATCCTCCTGATCTCGCCATTGGCGGCGGTCTTGACCTCGATCCCGCCCATCTTCACCATCGCCCTCGCGAACTTCCTCTCCCACCTCCCGCGGGCGGCGGCGTTCCGCGCCACCATCGCCGCAGTCGGCTGCGACGTCAGCAGCGCCGCGTCGGAGTCGAAGAGCACCTTCCGGTCCAGCACGTTCCGGTAGTACTGCCTGTCCATCCTGTCCGGCGTCACCACGTCCTGCGCCACCGTCGGGTCGTTGGTGAAGTTGGGGCTCGCCGGGCACTTGCTCCGGAGCGCGGTAGCGAGGCCGGCGTCCATGTCGGACGGCGGCGAGAGGCGGTCGGTGAAGGAGGAGCAGTGGGAGCGGCCGATGGTGTGCGCGCCGGAGAGCACGACGAGGTCGTCCACGTCGAGGCCCTTCACCTGGAAGCTGGCGATGAGCTGGGTGAGGTTGAACACAGGCGGCGGGAGGAACGCGAGCGTCTCGTTGGCGAGGGAGACGCGGCCGTCGAGCCTCCCCGACGGGATCCTGTAGCTGATCTTGCCGTCGCTGAGGAAGAAGGAAGCGTCGCGCGCGGCGAACGCGATGATGTCGGCGCAGGAGACGACGCCCGGGCAGACCTTCTCGACCGCCGCCTTCGCCGCGTCGATCACCTCGAAGCCCCGCAGGCTGGGGAAGTTGGGTGGGCCGCGCTTCTCCGGCTGCGGGTTCGCCGGCGTCGGGTCGAGCAGCACCGACGCGTCACACCCCTGCAACGATGTCGCACGACGTGTCATCAATGGCGTCCAGTGTTGCACTTCCATGGATCGCCATGAACGTACGGATTGTGTACCTGGACGAAGCAGTCGTGGAAGAACATGCGGACGATGCCGGCGCCGACGCCGGGGTTCTGGCGGACGGCGTTGCCGACGACGGCCCTGACCACGTACTCCGCCGGCGGACACTTCCGGTTGTAGTACCCAACCCTAAGCCGCCCCTGGCACGTCGCCGCCATGAGCAGCACGCACGCCACCCATATTGCAACCCTAGCCGCCGCCATGATCGACCTCCTCAGCTACTCACTCACTCACTCACTCACCACCACTACTGTTCTATCGGAAACCGGCGCTGTCTGAATGGCTAAGCTCTCCATTGCACGTCCATTTATAGCACAAATCCGAATCAGATGGACAGAGCTAGTGACAGACTAGTGGTCGGAATCCGGAAGAAATTGCAGGGTTTGTCTGCGCGGACAGCGCGGGAAGAACACATGCAGGAACAGCTCAGCTAGCATGCGAGGCTCGCTGACTTTGGAGTTAGGAGGAGAAATAATAACGAAAAATTAATCCGGGCGTCGCATGTGAGCATGTGTATTGTCTCACTGCACGACTCTGCATGAGGGAGTCGGCTTGATTTCAAGCTCGAACACCCTGCGAGCAGATTGGAAGGATAAGCTGTTGTTTTAGCCGCCGTTGATTTGTTTACTCTGCTGGGGCGGAGGTTAAGCACATTCGGGACAATAATTCCGGGATTGATTAATTAGGATAATTAAGCTGTCGCCCTGAGAGTCAAATGGGTCTCAGTGTCTCAGCAGATTAATTTTGGGGAGCTCTGAAATCTGAACACTGATGAACACCCTACCAATGGTGGCAGATCGATCGATACTTCTGGGAAGTCACTGTTTTGCCCGGCCCAAAAACGTAGGTAACATGGGGAGATGGAGTTCTCAAAAAAAAAAAGATGGGGAGACGGAGAAGAAAAGAGCAACTGTTTTGCACGTCAAGAACTCCACTTGTTAACTTGTTATATATATTGTTATCTCTGAAGCTTAATTAGTTCCAGATAACAATTACATGTTGGGATTTCTGTAGTTGATCGAGCACAGACCGATCGACCGCCCGTGTTAGGTACAGTTTTCTCGCCCGTGTATCAAGGATATCCGCACGTCAAGGATATGTTTATGCCATTACTGTAGTATCCGCACTTCAAGGCTAGGAAGGAGCTGTTGTGTTTGTTTGAAAAGGTGCTAAGATTTCAGATAATTTGAATACTGATATAAATTCTTATTAACATCATATTCTCAAGAAAAAGTTTTACTCATTGTTTGACTTATGCTTATACTTATAAGTCAAAATTTGAATTTTAGAACTTAATTTAGAATTTGTTTTTTTTGTTTTTTCATTGTAGTATATTTTATAGTATTTGCTTTTGAGTCGTTAAGAATATGTATATAAAATTTTTACTCATAAATAATTTTTTATTTACTAATAAACGATTCGAATAATTATATAAATAAGGGAAACAATTAATGGAGCTATAAGGTTTCAGAGTATTTCATGCAACTAGTGCCTATAGCCAAACAGTCCTCTTGTATATGTCATCCCTGACTTCACTTTTCTTGTTGTGACATGCCGTACTGATACATTGCTGGATCTGCCTGCAGCAGAAAAAAAAAGGTATACGGAGTATTCCTTCGTCCCTAAAAAATAAGTTTAGGACTCTCTTCGTTTCATAAAAAATAAGCTTAGGATAAAATATGATATATCTTATTTAGATTCGTTATATTAGAATATGTCATTCTATTTGAGGTTTATTTTGTTTCATAAAAAATAAGCTTAGGATAAAATATGATATATCTTGTTTAGATTCGTTATATTAGAATATGTCATTCTATTTGAGGTTTATTTTGTTTCATAAAAAATAAACTTAGGATAAAATATGATATATCTTGTTTAGATTCGTTATATTAGAATATGTCTTTCTATTTGAGGTTTATTTTGTAGGGATGAAGTAAGTAGGGTGTAAAATTATGCTACACCTACAGGCGCTACAGCTGATTTATACGGAGTATGCAGCTAGGCATAACTTTTTTATATAGCATGTTTTATCCCAATAAAAAATGATCAGATCAGCCCAAGATTACAAGAACCAAACTCTACAGATCAAACTACAACATGCATGTTTAGAGTGCAGAAGCTAGCCAGTACGCAATCTCCATTCTCCTCGAACTTGTTATATATAGTAGTTTATCGTTCGCTACGGCATCAGTAGACCAGAAAATTTAAATTGCATACATGCATGTTTGCAATTAATTAACAACCGTTAATTGGCAGATGGTGACACAGCCAAACTGACACTGTTCACGACCACTGTAAACTACTCCAATCGAACTCCAAAATGAAAGAAAATTTGCAACGTGTGTATGGGGAGTAATGGTCCGTGATAGATGAGTGAGGTATAGATATGTTTGCTGCACGCATGTGAGTTGCCACTTGCAAGCGCATACTCGTCGTGCAGTGAGGCGCTGATTGATCATACGGATCGAAATGGGCGCGAGCAGTAGGATTTGGATCAAAAATTTAGATGTATCACGTTTCGGACCACGGGCCTACGTATGTATGTATGCCTGCTGCCTTTGGGCCGTCAATCTTGGAGAAGAAAAGGGCAGGTAGCTAGAATGCTAGGCCCAAAAACTGGTCGGATAATTAGAGCAAGTTTAATAGTAGTATAGCTAACTATTAACTATTAGCTCATACTACAGCTAACATATATAATAAGTTAACTATAAGGATGGTTCTATATTTTCTCTTTTCTCTCTTTCCCTCACTATGAATGTAAATGTCTTAGAGTAAGTACATAGCTAACTTTTATATGAGAGCCAACATTTTTTACTTTTATTTATCTCCTTTTCTCACATAAGTTTATGGTTGACTTATATTTCACTATTATGAACTATAATCCTTGCTCTTAGAACGATATTCTGTTACACCCAGTCATCAACTATGGAATGTGGAAGTCTGGAAGATGTTTGTGATTCTCGTACATCCACCGCCCCTCGCTCTCACAAAAATTGCATCGACAACTAATTTGAATTTCCTCCATGCGTGCGCAGAAAAGTTACCCATTTTCTATATGACAAAAAAAATATACTCTCTTCGTTTCATATTATAAATCGTTGACTTTTTTGTCAAATTTTTTTAAATTTAATCAAGTTTGTCGTAAAATATAATATTATTATTAATACAAAACAAATATGGTATCAAAATATATTCAATCTTAAATTTAATAAAACTAATTTTGTGTCATAAATGTTGCTATTTTTTTTATAAATTTGATAAAATTTAAAAAACTTTAACTAACAAAAGTCAAACGAAACAGATGTTCCATATACAGTTCATCTCAAGCATCATGGATGTGTACACAACACTTTACCTAAGCTAGATATGTTCTGCTCCCCACGTTTCCGCCAGGTTGACTCTGCACAGCTGCACGCCACAACGACGACGTGGCCTCCAAAACATTCCAAGTATAGTACAGGTACGACTGTACGGCGTGTCGGCGTCCCGGCCAGCCGCTGACTATAAATAGCCAAGCATCTCCTCTTCTTCTCACCACACACCTCTTCTCTTCTCCCTCGATATTGCCACTCTTGAGCTCACTGCTGATAAGTAGCTAGCTATCATGGCTAAGCTCGCCGTGCTCACCTTGCTTGCACTGCTCGGCTCCGTCGCGTGCCAAACCGGCGGCTACGGCGGCGGCAGCCCAACCCCACCGATCACCTACCCTCAGCCCAGCTATGGCCCTTCAGCTGCCGGCGGGCTCAAGGTCGGGTACTACGACTACAAGTGCCCTGGAGCGGAGGACGTGGTGAGGAAGGTCGTCAGCTACAAGGACGCCGGCGTCAAGGCCGGCCTCATCCGCCTCTTCTTCCACGACTGCTTCGTCCAGGGCTGCGACGCCTCCGTCCTCCTCGACCCGACTCCGGCCAACGCCGAGCCGGAGAAGGTTGGGATCCCGAACCTGACCCTGCGTGGCTTCGAGGCGATCGACGAGGCCAAGGCGGCGCTGGAGGCGAGGTGCCCCGGCGTCGTCTCCTGCGCCGACATCGTCGCCTTCGCCGGCCGCGACGTCAGCTACTTCCTCAGCAACAGCGCCATCGACTTCGACATGTCGGCGGGCCGCTACGACGGCCGCGTCTCGCTCAAGAACGAGACCATCCCCAACCTGCCGCCGCCGTTCGCCGACGTGGACCGGCTCAAGCAGATGTTCGCCGCCAAAGGGCTCGACACCGTCGACATGGTCGCGCTCTCCGGCGCGCACTCCATCGGCCGCTCCCAGTGCTCCTCCTCCTCCGACCGCGTCCCGCCCAGCACCACCACCTCCGACATGGACCCCGAGCTCGCCGCCTCCCTGCAGCGGCAGTGCACGTCGCCGAGCGACACGGTGGCGCAGGACGCCGTCACACCCGACGCGCTGGACAACCAGTACTACAAGAACGTGATGAGCAGGCAGGTGCTGTTCAAGTCGGACGCGGCGCTGATGACGGCGGCGGACACGATGGGGCTCGTCCGCGCCAGCGCCTACTTCCCGGGGTGGTGGAACGCCAAGTTCGCGGAGGCGATGCTGAAGATGGGCGCCGTCGGCGTCAAGACCGCCGCCAACGGCGAGATCAGGAAGCAGTGCCGGTTCGTCAACAACTAATTGACAAGTCGACAGCACAAGTGTACTGGTTGATCAGATGATATCATGAGGTGGATACATGGATATGAATGCCTAAATCTGAGCCAGTGATCAAGCATTTGATCCCGTGTGATATGACATGGTTGATTTTTTTTTGTTTACTTTCACCTTACCTTTTTTTTTGTTGTATAGTATGTAATTTTTGTTTACTGGAATTTGTATTTCCAGAAAAATTCTTTAATGAATTTTATAAATTGTTTAACATGTAATTCCCCCCCCCCACCCCCTTCAAATGGAGTCTGAGTAGAAAACAAATGGCTTGGAAGGTTTAATTCAGATGATCGTAACTTCACTGACCAAATAATTCCATATATACAATCTATTCAAAATTTAAGGTTAACTAAGTCACATTTTGCAGTTAATTTCTAAATACCTGTGAACTACACACGTGAACTACTAACGCCGTTTTGTAACGATTGATGACTGTTTTTGAAGACCTCTGGTTTAGGGGTGGATCCAGCTTTTGAAGAAAACCCGGACCAACCATTACATTTTGGCCTACACTCAATTTAACATGGTGAAAATTTGTGATGGCCCATTGGATATTTGCTTTAGACCCCGGGCCTTGGCTTACATTGCCCATGGTCTGAGACTCTGGGTCATGTTCTGGGTCCGCTTGTGCTCCGATTATATTGGACCTGTTTGGCAAGCCGGTTGCAACTGTGGCTGTGCACGCACGCGGCACTGCTGATGCCGACTGCGCCGCAGCCACTTACTAGCAGCCGAACAGACCTATTGCCTGACGATAATATAGCTGCTTCGGGAAATTTTTACCCACCCCTACAAATGATAATTTATCTATTGTATTTTAGCGACTGATGATATCATATTATGTATTTAAATATACAATAACGTTGATTTTATTTGGCATTTAGTGTACAGTTTTGATCGTACTTTTTTGATTAGAATATAACAAAAATATCTAACTAAATTGTAATATTATAAGCACTTATAAAGAAAAATCTACCCGTAATTTTAAGATTAATTTTTCAAAAATTAGTGAAGTGAAAAAAATTAACGGTATCATATATTTAAATACGAGAAAGGGTAATTTTCTATTCTCGGTGCACCTGTATATTTATCACCATGAATCCATCATGTTGTGTTCAACATTATTATTGAGCGATGATATGTGCATGTGGTTGCTTGCTTCGGTTCATCTTGTTTTTCCCTTGAAAGAAGCGTGTTCGGATAGTTAAATTCTGCCGCGCACACAACAGCATCAACGCAAGATGTCAGGCCTTCATGCTTAACCAGGTGTATGACATACTAACAATCAATAATAATCTCATTAAAAAGTGAAATACTTATCGATAATAATATCATTAAAACTTGCTAACATTCCAATATTAGTACAAGCAGAATTACAACAAGGGGTGCAACAAAAGAATGGCAAAATTAACTAATTAAACGTTAATATATCGGTGGATAATATATGACAAACAAAAATCACGAGCTTATTCTGACCAACATCCCCGTCGTCAGAGATTTGGATTATCTGTGATCATTAGCCGATGACTAATGGCTAGTTGACGAGGCGGCAATTCTTCCTGATCTCGCCGTTGGCGCTTGTCTTGATGCCAATGCCGCCCATCTTCACCATCGCCGCCGCGAACTTTGTCTCCCACCGCCCGGGGATGACCACGTTGAGGAACACGTTGAAGCCCGTCTCCGACGACCGTAGCGCGGCGTCGGACGTGAAGAGCACGTCGCGGCTGAGCACGTTCCGGTAGTACTGGTTGTCCAGCTTGTCGGGGGTCTTGAAGTCCTGCACCACCGTGGGGTCGCCGGTGCGGTTGCACGCCCGGGTCAGGTTGGCCTTGAGGGCGGCGTCCATGTCGGAGGTGTTGGAGAGGCGGTCGCGGGAGAAGGAGGAGCAGTGGGAGACGCCGATGGAGTGCGCGCCGGAGAGGGTGACCATGTCGTCGGTGTCGAGCCCCTTGTCGGCGAAGCTCTTCTTGAGCTGGTCGAGTCCGGCGAACGGCGAAGGCAGGTTGGTGAGGGTCTCGTCGGCGAGGGAGACACGCCCGTCGTAGCGGCCGGCCGGCATGGCGAAGTCGATGCTGGAGTCGCTGAGGTAGTAGGCGGCGTCGCGGCCCGCGAAGGCGACGACGTCGGCGCAGGAGACGACGCCGGGGCACGCGCTCTCGAGCGCCGCCTTGGCCGCGTCGATCACCTCGAAGCCGCGGAGGCTGGGGAAGTTTGGCACGCCGAGCTTCTCCGGCTGCGGGTTCGCCGTCGTCGGGTCGAGCAGAACGGAGGCGTCGCAACCCTGATTAGGAGACAACCCCAACACACAAGCGCATTAATCGATAGATAGCAGACACCCACACACACCAGCACATTAATCACATGGGTTCTTAAGTAATTAAGCACGTGTTTAATTTGGTGAGAGCACGGGTAAAATTTTTTTTACCTCGACGAAGCAGTCGTGGAAAAAGAGGCGGACAAGGCCTGCACCGATGCCGCGGTTGGCGTACACAGCTTTCTTGACGGCGTCCTTCACGATCTGCTCAGCATTTGGGCAAGAGGAATTGTAATAACCAACTTTGAGCCCCGGGGCAGGTGGGCTTGGGCCGGGATGAGCCGGGCTCGGAGGAGTTGGGCTTGGTGGAGGATAGGTGGTCGGTGGACTCGGGCTGACTGGGGCGGGGCTCGGAGGAGTTGAGCTAGGTGGAGGATAAGCAGCCGGCGTGCTCGGGCTCAGGCTCGGGCTTGGACTCGGTGGGCTTGGGTATGTACTGGGTGTGGGTGGGCTAACACTACCGGCATAGCCCTGGCATGTCACGGAGCCGACCAGAGCCAGCAATGCGAGCAACACAGCAAGCTTAGCCATCTCTGCTCTTTCGTCTGCTCCTTCTGCTTAAGTAGCTACAATGTTCTGAAACTCTGAAGACGAACTTTTTTTATGAAATGCAGCTGCTTCTGCATCTCCATTTATAGTCTCCCCAGCCAAGGCAGACAGCGAACATTTTGGCTCGCACGTCGCGGTGACAAATGCGTTCGAAGTCAAGCAGGGGAACAGCTAGCTCAACCAGTTGACATGGAGGTTCCTTTGATTAATTTTTGCCGGTAAAGCTGGAGCTGCACTGAACAAGTAGAGCAAGTCAAGTCTGATTGGTTTCAGAGGTTTTCGTCTTGCAGCGTGTGTTCCATGGATGGTTGTTTAAAGAGTAAATTTCACAAAATTACAAAAACTTTTGTCAAATTATCGTAAAACTACATAATTTCACAAAATTACAAAAACTTTTGTCAAATTATCGTAAAACTACATATCTAAGATGATGTATCACAGAACTACAGTTTTAACAATAAATTTATCACAAAACTACATGTTCAAGACTAAGTATCACAAAACTACAGATTTAATAATAAAATTATCATAAAATTACATGTTTTAGGTTTAAATCCTTAACATTAGTGTTACGTTTGAGTTATAAATGTCTAAGTTTTGTAATCAAATTGATATAAAACCTATGGTTTTGTGATAACTTTGATACTAAATTTGTAGTTTTGCGATATTTCACATTAAATCTATATGTGTAGTTCTGTGATAAATGTAGTGTTAAATTTATAGTTTTGTGATACGTTATGTTAAATCTGTAGTTCTGTGATAATGTGGTTAAAGTTTACGTAGTTTTATAAAATTTACTCTCGTTAAAAAGCAAAATTGGGTTACGGTAATATAATAAACAACTCACCTGGTGAACAGCACTAGGTGGTGTTGTTTATTATAGGCCTATATGTCACAGTCCAATTTTGAGGTTTGACCAACTATTAATCCAATATTTAGGTTTCAGCATTAAAAAAACATTGTGGGATTCATGCTCGAAAGTGCTTCCTTATGACTATAATTTGGTAAAAATGAAATCGCGTAAGAGATACTTACAGCCATAGCTTGTTTTTGAACGTCAAAATGCGCCATGTATTTAAATATAAGGAATATGGATTAGAGATAAAGTTAGATTTGGCTGCTCTTTTTTTTCGCTTGTTAGTAGTAATGGTTTTTATGTAAATTTTTGAAAATCATAGTTCTTAAAGTGTATGAAATTTCATACACTCCGCTTTCAAATATATAATACGGTTGATACTTGGACTTAACATTTGAGTATTTATTTTATTAAAAAACTATATTTGTTGTTACTTGTTTTATTATTGAAGATACTTTAGACGTGATTTATATTTTTATTTGCACTAATTTTTTAATAAGATGAATAGTCAAATGTCATGTCAAAAAACCAATATCATCATATATTTTAAAATGAAATTATTATGTTTTCTGGTGACACCATATTTTTGGACAAAATATCATATTTATGTGCAATCCACCAAAGTTATAATGGTTTCACTACCGGCGGTAGAGGTTTTACCACCACCCCATAGTAAGGCGGTAACCACGTGGTTAACACGAAAAACTTCATAATTCTCGTCTTTAAAATTTTGAATTCAAAATCTTCAAACTCCCTCTATCAGTCACGGTAGCCTGGTCTAACCAGTAACCACTCAGTAAATTCAGGAAATTTGCCAGAGAGAGAAGGAGATAAAACATATATAGGAAATAATCAAGGAAATTTAAAAAAAATTAGAAGAAATATTTTGTAGTGAGAGAGAGTGAATGAGTGAGAGAGAAGATATTTTTCTCTCTATTGGACCTAAATCCCACATGAATAGTGCTTAGGTTGGCCCAGCCCTTTTTGTTTCTATTTGTTATTCCCACTTCGATTTTGCTAAAAAAAATGAACTTAACTCTGTATTTTTCATACCATATTTTCACCAAATAGCGCTAGAATCGATGTAATAGTTACAGGATTTTTTTATTTTTTTTATTTTATTTTAAAATTTGAATTCATAGAAATTTTGTCAAACCATACCACCATACCGGAACCACCGTTACCGTGTGGTAACAGCTGGTATTGTCAACCTGGTCATATATATTCGATAAAAGAGAAATTAAACAGCCATCCAAAACGTTATTTGTATAACGGGAACATATCTTGTGCACACAAGATTTCTCGTGTATACATTGTGAACATCAACTAACAAATTTCACCAAAAAATCTAGAAAAAAAAATCCAATTACTACCATGGTATTACACTTATGTGTAAAATTTTAACTCCAAATTTATTATATTTTAACCGTAACAAAAAAGATAAAATTTTTTGACAATTGTGAGAGTATAAATCTGTCAGAATTTTATCTTTTTTGTTGCTCCCTATGTATAATGAATTTGAAGATAAAGCTTTACATATAGTTGTAATACTACTAATAGTATATGTATAATTTTTTATAAAATTTTTAGTGAAATTTATTAATTGGTATGCATGACGTATATATGAAAAGACTTGTATGCATCTTGTATAACAATCAAATTCTCTTTGCATAATGAAGTCATGTACCATCTTTTGCAGCAAACTGACCCTATTAATCAATCTCACAATGCAAGTTTATATTATCATCTTATTCTTTTCTCTAACATAGAGGCAGTTGACATAGCAAATAATATAAGAGTTAACACGGTACACCTATATCAGTGTGACTGCGTGGCGAGCATTAGCAGACCGACACTAATCACTAATCACTAGTACAGTACTCCCAAAACCAATCAATAATTATTATCGCTCCCTACAGCCTTGTACTGTATACCGTCATGTTAACAACACATGCAACCGACACCCAAAAATCAATTAGAAACACAGGCGGCGAAGCGTAATCAGTGTAATCCGGTAGTTGCATCCTACTGAGGTTGCATCCTTTCATGGAAAAAAATCAACAAAAAACAACCTAAAACAATGACAAATTGCTAATCCAACGGCTGCAAGAACATGATAAATTTGTTTGAAAAACAACAGTCCGGGTGATAAACAATCCATCCATGGAACACACGCTGCAATACGAAAACCTCTGAAACCAATCAGACCGTCGATTTGTTCAGTGCAGCTCCAGCTTTACCGGCAAAAAATAATCAAAGCAACCTCCATGTCAACTGGTTGAGCTAGCTGTTCGACTGTTCGTGTCTGTGCCTCCATGTTCCCCTGCTTGACTCCGAACGCATTTGTCACCGCGACGTGCGCGCCAAAATTCTCGCTGTCTGTCTTGGCTGGGGACTATAAATGGAGATGCGGAAGCAGCTGCATTTCATCACAAAGTTTTCAGTCTTCAGAGTTTCAGAACACTGTAGCTGCTAAGAAGAAGAGCAAAGATGGCTAAGCTTGCTGTGCTGCTCACATTGCTGGCTCTGGTTGGCTCTGTGACATGTCAAGGCTATACCGGTAGTGCTAGCCCACCCCCACCTAGCACATACCCAAGCCCGCCGAGCCCGAGCCTGAGCCCGAGCACCCCGCCTACTTATCCTCTACCTAGCTCAACTCCTCCGAGCCCCGCCCCGGTCAGCCCGAGCCCACCGACCACCTATCCTCCACCAAGCCCAACTCCTCCGAGCCCGGCTCATCCCGGCCCAAGCCCACCTGCCCCGGGGCTCAAAGTTGGTTATTACAATTCCTCTTGCCCAAATGCTGAGCAGATCGTGAAGGACGCCGTCAAGAAAGCTGTGTACGCCAACCGCGGCATCGGTGCAGGCCTTGTCCGCCTCTTTTTCCACGACTGCTTCGTCGAGGTAAAAAAAATTTTACCCGTGCTCTCACCAAATTAAACACGTGCTTAATTACTTAAGAACCCATGTGATTAATGTGCTGGTGTGTGTGGGTGTCTGCTATCTATCGATTAATGCGCTTGTGTGTTGGGGTTGTCTCCTAATCAGGGTTGCGACGCCTCCGTTCTGCTCGACCCGACGACGGCGAACCCGCAGCCGGAGAAGCTCGGCGTGCCAAACTTCCCCAGCCTCCGCGGCTTCGAGGTGATCGACGCGGCCAAGGCGGCGCTCGAGAGCGCGTGCCCCGGCGTCGTCTCCTGCGCCGACGTCGTCGCCTTCGCGGGCCGCGACGCCGCCTACTACCTCAGCGACTCCAGCATCGACTTCGCCATGCCGGCCGGCCGCTACGACGGGCGTGTCTCCCTCGCCGACGAGACCCTCACCAACCTGCCTTCGCCGTTCGCCGGACTCGACCAGCTCAAGAAGAGCTTCGCCGACAAGGGGCTCGACACCGACGACATGGTCACCCTCTCCGGCGCGCACTCCATCGGCGTCTCCCACTGCTCCTCCTTCTCCCGCGACCGCCTCTCCAACACCTCCGACATGGACGCCGCCCTCAAGGCCAACCTGACCCGGGCGTGCAACCGCACCGGCGACCCCACGGTGGTGCAGGACTTCAAGACCCCCGACAAGCTGGACAACCAGTACTACCGGAACGTGCTCAGCCGCGACGTGCTCTTCACGTCCGACGCCGCGCTACGGTCGTCGGAGACGGGCTTCAACGTGTTCCTCAACGTGGTCATCCCCGGGCGGTGGGAGACAAAGTTCGCGGCGGCGATGGTGAAGATGGGCGGCATTGGCATCAAGACAAGCGCCAACGGCGAGATCAGGAAGAATTGCCGCCTCGTCAACTAGCCATTAGTCATCGGCTAATGATCACAGTTAATCCACATCTCTGACGACGGGGATGTTGGTCAGAATAAGCTCGTGATTTTTGTTTGTCATATATTATCCACCGATATATTAAGGTTTAATTAGTTCATGTAATTTTTATGTCACGATCAATACAACTTCGACGCATCGTCACCTTTTTACTTTTCGTCTTCTTCGGCGAGTTCGTATCCTTCCCACGAAGGGTAAGTCTCGTTATGGCTGCCTACGCTGTCGGGGCTAGGACTTTGACGTTTTGATCTCATCAACGTAAGCATCTATTATCATATATCTTAGTCAATCTGGTTCGGCTTCTCGATTTAGTCTTATCGGCCGATATTCGCTTTAGGGTTGACGCCGGTATCGACTAAATCACCTCGCTAGATTAGATTGGCTAAGGTATCCACTACCCCGAAAATCAGTCGAGGGCTTGATTGTCTAGATCTTGCGTTTCTTTTCATACTTAGTGCCGCTAAGTCGTGATTAGAACCGTAATCTCTAGCCTGCCTGTCGATTGTCAATAAGGGTTTCACCGGGGTTTTAGCCGGTGAGTTATCTGGACGTTACATCGGCCCAAGAGTTTTACATATAGATTAGATCTGGCCGATGACAACAGAGTATTTATTGTTTATCTGCTTATCGAGAGTTTATGCCATCGGACCTCCGGCCGATGTGTGCTTTAATCTTCAGATCAATGTTTATTTTATATTTGGATTATGCTATATCACATTATTATATAATCATGTTATCGTCAGCCGATCGGTTGTTTTGGCTATCGGCCTACCGGCCGATACGTTTTTGCCCTATCGGCCTACGATAGACCTTCCGTTCTGTTATTTTACATATCTTGTCAGTGGCAGGATTAAACTGACTGGCACGTCTGCGCTTCATCAATTTTAGGACCTGCACTGGAGCTAAGTAGATCTCCCAGGCCTTCGTGTGTCCGCACGCCGGATCCTCATCGGCGGTACGGATTCGGCGTCAACACATTTTTGGCACGTCTGGTGGGACCGTGTTTTTGACAACAGATTTTTACACGGCTCGTGGAACCCACAATTGCAACAAGATGTCTGAGAAGGAAGTCAAGGCCAAGGAAGAACAATCTCTCAAGCCGATAGAGGAAGAAGAAGAGCCAATGGACGATGAGACGCTTCAAAAGACAGTTGATGAAATCGTTCGTCGCGCTGTGTTTGATCGATTTGGAGTTTTGGTGAGTACATTACATGGTTTGATCGAGAAGATAGTTCCCAGAGTAATTGCCTTAAGAAATCAGACTGGGGGGCAAATCGACGAACAATCTCAACATCATCGGCAACAGCGACATTGGCTTGGGGGGCAAATAAATCAGCATTAGCCTGGAGAGCCACATCAACAATATCGGCCAGAAGAAACTCAAAGATATCAGTCTAAAGAAGATTGGACCGATATGATTGCAAAAGTAATAGAGGAACAGTTTGGAATTAGACCTAAGGGACATATTTCTATGTATCGGCTGCCTAAGTAGAAGCAGCTATATTATCGTCAGGCAATAGGCCTGTTCGGCTGCTAGTAAGTGGCTGTGGCGCAGTCGGCATCAGCAGTGCCGCGTGCGTGCGCAGCCACAGTTGCAGCCGGCTTGCCAAACAGGTTCAATATAATCGGAGCACAGGCGGACCCAGAACATGACCCAGAGTCTCAGACCATGGGCAATGTAAGCCAAGGCCCGGGGTCTAAAGCAAATATCCAATGGGCCATCACAAATTTTCACCATGTTAAATTGAGTGTAGGCCAAAATGTAATGGTTGGTCCGGGTTTTCTTCAAAAGCTGGGTCCACCCCTAAACCAGAGGTCTTCAAAAACAGTCATCAATCCTTACAAAATGGCGTTAGTAGTTCACGTGTGTAGTTCACAGGTATTTAGAAATTAACTGCAAAATGTGACTTAGTTAACCTTAAATTTTGAATAGATTGTATATATGGAATTATTTGGTCAGTGAAGTTACGATCATCTGAATTAAACCTTCCAAGCCATTTGTTTTCTACTCAGACTCCATTTGAAGGGGGTGGGGGGGGGGGAATTACATGTTAAACAATTTATAAAATTCATTAAAGAATTTTTCTGGAAATACAAATTCCAGAAAACAAAAATTACATACTATACCACAAAAAAAAAGGTAAGGTGAAAGTAAACAAAAAAAAATCAACCATGTCATATCACACGGGATCAAATGCTTGATCACTGGCTCAGATTTAGGCATTCATATCCATGTATCCACCTCATGATATCATCTGATCAACCAGTACACTTGTGCTGTCGACTTGTCAATTAGTTGTTGACGAACCGGCACTGCTTCCTGATCTCGCCGTTGGCGGCGGTCTTGACGCCGACGGCGCCCATCTTCAGCATCGCCTCCGCGAACTTGGCGTTCCACCACCCCGGGAAGTAGGCGCTGGCGCGGACGAGCCCCATCGTGTCCGCCGCCGTCATCAGCGCCGCGTCCGACTTGAACAGCACCTGCCTGCTCATCACGTTCTTGTAGTACTGGTTGTCCAGCGCGTCGGGTGTGACGGCGTCCTGCGCCACCGTGTCGCTCGGCGACGTGCACTGCCGCTGCAGGGAGGCGGCGAGCTCGGGGTCCATGTCGGAGGTGGTGGTGCTGGGCGGGACGCGGTCGGAGGAGGAGGAGCACTGGGAGCGGCCGATGGAGTGCGCGCCGGAGAGCGCGACCATGTCGACGGTGTCGAGCCCTTTGGCGGCGAACATCTGCTTGAGCCGGTCCACGTCGGCGAACGGCGGCGGCAGGTTGGGGATGGTCTCGTTCTTGAGCGAGACGCGGCCGTCGTAGCGGCCCGCCGACATGTCGAAGTCGATGGCGCTGTTGCTGAGGAAGTAGCTGACGTCGCGGCCGGCGAAGGCGACGATGTCGGCGCAGGAGACGACGCCGGGGCACCTCGCCTCCAGCGCCGCCTTGGCCTCGTCGATCGCCTCGAAGCCACGCAGGGTCAGGTTCGGGATCCCAACCTTCTCCGGCTCGGCGTTGGCCGGAGTCGGGTCGAGGAGGACGGAGGCGTCGCAGCCCTGGACGAAGCAGTCGTGGAAGAAGAGGCGGATGAGGCCGGCCTTGACGCCGGCGTCCTTGTAGCTGACGACCTTCCTCACCACGTCCTCCGCTCCAGGGCACTTGTAGTCGTAGTACCCGACCTTGAGCCCGCCGGCAGCTGAAGGGCCATAGCTGGGCTGAGGGTAGGTGATCGGTGGGGTTGGGCTGCCGCCGCCGTAGCCGCCGGTTTGGCACGCGACGGAGCCGAGCAGTGCAAGCAAGGTGAGCACGGCGAGCTTAGCCATGGTAGCTAGCTACTTATCAGCAGTGAGCTCAAGAGTGGCAATATCGAGGGAGAAGAGAAGAGGTGTGTGGTGAGAGGAAGAGGAGATGCTTGGCTATTTATAGTCAGCGGCTGGCCGGGACGCCGACACGCCGTACAGTCGTACCTGTACTATACTTGGAATGTTTTGGAGGCCACGTCGTCGTTGTGGCGTGCAGATTGATCACCCAAGCTAGAGCTAGCGTTAGCTAATGTGTGCATTCTGCATACAAGTCATAGCGTTGACATGAGATGCTGGATGACGTTGGCCAGGGGCGGACCCAGAAACACGACAAAAGTGGATGACTAGTACGTGTACTAGTGGATGACATGAGATGCTGGCAAGACTGCTTACTAATAGTTAAGACTGAGCCTTCTAAAGTTTCAGTTATTCAATGTTTATTGGATCAAAATTATATAGGGGTACTAATTGTTACATGGATTGGACCCGGGCTGCAGCCAGGACAGCCCGGCCCCTGAGTCCGCCCCTGACGTTGGAGGTGACTCGATCAGAGAGGAGAGGAATCTCGGCGCGAGATCAACAAATTCGCATCACGGTTGACCGGTGAACGACGGAGGCCGGAACGTGAGGCTTGGCTGGGCCGGAACGGGTAACCGACTTCCGTGCAGCCCATTTCATATTGGGCTAGAATTTGTGTCCTATTAATTATGTGGGCTCAGATCTGCTCTTGACGGGCTTTCATTCAATCACCAGCCCGGCCCAACACGGAGACAGTTAGTTTGCTAATCCACGGTAATTTCGGTACAAACAGTGAAGGCGGCATAACGATACATCAGCCAAGCAAAACACCAGATTTGCACATTACTAAACGCGCCGGTTGATCAATCGATCGATGCAGCACCGGTATCACCTTCTTGTCGGGCAAATATTTTAGTGAGGAAAAAACAAGTCAGGAAAATGATACTGTAGATAGGAAGTAGTACATGATTAATTCAATGGCAGCCGCCAAAATACGAGGGACGCAGCACTATCATGTTTGTCTCCAGCTTCCTAACAGCTGATTAAACCTCCATGATGTCAAACGTGCAAGAAGCAGACAATATCGACCGGAGATCTTCCGAAACGAATCATCAAATCCTTGCAAAACGCCGTCAGAACAACCAACTAAATACCCCTAATCTAGACGCCTGCTCGAACATACCCATTTGCCGGAGCTAATTAGCCGTTGACCCCAGCAATGTCAACTCCTGTATAGCTCCTGTCAGATCGATGATCTAAACTGCAAATCGTGCTCCCATGTTCTGCCGGTTGGTTGAATCGTAACTCAATCAAGCTGCTAAAAATGATTAGAATTCTTAATTAATTAATTAATTAATTATGCACACAAACATTCCTTGCAATGCATGCATGCACATATGCTGATCAATCTACATGCTATAAATAGATCCACATAACAGCATCTTCCATCACACACACACTTCAATTAACACGGAGTAGTAGTAATTAAGCTAGCTATATCATTCATGGCTGCTAAGCTCGTCGTCTTCGTCTTGCTCGCGTTGCTCGGCAGCAGCTATGGCGATGGCTATACCAGCCCGGGCCCGATCGCCGGAGGTCTCACGGTCGGGCACTACAAGGACACGTGCGACCGCGCGGAGGAGATCGTGAGGGATGCCGTCAAGAACGCCATCCGCGGCGGCGAACACGGCGTCGGCGCCGGCCTCATCCGCCTCTTCTTCCACGACTGCTTCGTCCAGGGCTGCGACGCCTCCGTCCTCCTCGACCCGACGCCGGCGAACAACACGGCGCCGGAGAAGACCGGTATCCCGAACCTGAGCCTGCGTGGCTTCGAGGTGATCGACGCGGCCAAGGCGGCGCTCGAGAGGGACTGCCCCGGCGTCGTCTCCTGCGCCGACGTCGTCGCCTTCGCGGGCCGCGACGCCGCGTACCTCCTCTCCGGAAACAAGGTCTACTTCGACATGCCGGCGGGACGCTACGACGGGCGCGTCTCCCTCGCCAGCGAGACCATCCTCAACCTGCCGCCGCCGTTCGCCGACGTCGACCAGCTCAAGCAGATGTTCGCCGCCAAGGGACTCGACACCGACGACATGGTCACGCTCTCCGGCGCGCACTCCATCGGCGTCGCCCGCTGCTCCTCCTTCTCCGACCGCCTCCCACCTAACACCTCCGACATGGACCCCGAGCTCGCCGCCTCCCTGCAGCAGCAGTGCAGCTCCAGCAATGGCGGCGGCGGAGACAACACGGTGGCGCAGGACGTTGAGACCCCTGACAAGCTGGACAACAAGTACTACAGGAACGTGGTGAGCCATCGTGTGCTGTTCAAGTCCGACGCCGCGCTGCTGGCGTCGCCGGAGACGAGCCCGCTGGTGAGCTCCTACGCGGAGTCGCAGAAGCAATGGGAGGACAAGTTCGCGGCGGCGATGGTGAAGATGGGCGGCATCGGCGTGAAGACCGTCGCCGACGGCGAGATCAGAAAGCAGTGCAGGTTCGTCAACTAGGTATCAATCAATCCGGTGATGCAGAAATGCAGAATCGATGCACGTACGTACGCATCGTTTTACAGTTTTACTCATTCGTGAGGCTGATCTGAATAACTTCGTGTTTATAATTCGTATGCAACTTTGGATTTCCGTCGGGGGTTTTCTTTCACTGTAACATTTTTGTTTATTTTTTTGGTTGCATTGCAGTTGTAATTAACTATTGCTGTTGTTGTTTTACTACTTTCTGGAGGAATCAAGCTCTTTACTGAGATGGACAAAATTTTTTTAAATTGGTCCGAATTTTTGACAAATTAATCGTTTTCAGAAACTTATTCCGAAAACAGTCCAAAATAAATATCAGTGTCAAGTCCGATGGCGCACGCACGGCCTATATTAATTAGGCCGAACGGGAATGAGAGCTCCGCGCGGGCCATATTAATTGGGCCGGGACGGGAATACATAGTACGTGAGGCCCAATTTTTGTTAGGCCGATAAATTTGGCCCATTAGTTAAATGCACTGTACTGGGCCCACTCTTGATGGGCTTCCTCTCAACCGCCCAACCCATCACGGACAAAACAGATTTAAATGGGCTGTTTATTAAGAGCATTACCTCCCTATATTCCACAGTAATTTCGGAAAGGATAAAAACATACGGTTACATACATACAGGACACAAACATAATCCGTTCGTCACTTTCAGGCAGCAGAACAGCAAATGCACCACTATACCCAAACAGTGACCGGGATGTTTTTTTTAATTAATGTAGATCAACTTGAGAAGAACGTTTCATGCATGTTTCTCTGTCTTTAGTGTGCAAGACTGCACGTTAAAGTGAGAAGATGAATATGATGAGTGAAGAGAAACCGATATTAGGATGGACCCGAGGTCAGAGTCTGAAGATATTGTTGGATTTGTCGTGGTCTAGCATAGGCGCATGAATGAGATGAGATGGACAACGTTCAACATAGAAGTTTCTATGGAGTTCAGACATGATAGAATTAGATCGGCTATTGGGTCAATGGTTTAGTTTACAACAGATTATAGGCTTATAAATTTATATGTGTTAATGAGGCTAGTTTGGGCCAAGCCTAATGGATTTATATGTGTTATTTTGCAGGTTGAAAAAGCAAATGCACGATATTTGGAAAAAGAAAAAGTGTTGACCAGGCCGAGGGGCAGGCAGCTAAGCGGCCAGCTAGGCCGACCAACGACCTAGGTCAAACCGTCCATTGTTAGCCCAATGCAACCGAAAACTGATCAATTTCACGAACGGGACAACCGATCGACCTACGACCAGGCCGGCCGAGTCACTTTCACAGGTTAGACGGTCTAGCCCATGGTATAACCGACTTTCAACCGTCACTCCCGAAGACATCCAAGGGAACAACCGTCATTTGGTATTCACATCTATGATGTCGATTGAAGAAACCAACTTTTTTTTAATGCATGATGCATTAGACGGTGCGAGATTTTATATTAATATAGAAGAGAAAAAATACAAGATTACAATCATGAAGGATATATAAGCAGGAAAACAAAAAAGAAAAACACACCACCTCGCCAAACCGACCGCCAACTTGACACGCAAAGAAGTACAATCGAGATGCAAATTCAAAACACGGAAGATACACATTTTGCACATTTCTCAGTGCATATGACTCGTCACGCAAAGATGAAGAATGTCACGAAGGAAATTCAATGACACACACACAAATACAAGCGCATATTTAGGACACCGATGATCCGATCCACGGCAATGAAAACGCAAGCGTACGTGCAGTGATATTACCATGCTTGTATGCATGGGATCAGACGTAGCATTCGTAGAGCTTGATGTCCACCTGCAGCCGGAAGTACGACAAATCTGCCGAGGCCTCGTCGGTGCTGAGAGTGGCGACGCCGCGGGACATGAAGAAGTCGCCGGTGCCGCCCACGACGGAGAGGTCCCTCGTCTTCTCCGACATGAGGTCGGCGCCCATGAGGTTGAGCGTGCCGCGGTGCGCCGTCGAGTTGAACACGACGGAGAAGGCGAACCACGCGTTGGGCGCCTCCTTCTTGTCGTACAAGTAGAGCCCCTGCGCGCGCACCGCCGTCTCCTCCAGCGACGGCGGCAGCGCCTTCCCCTCCGTCATCGGGTCGTTGAACACCACCATCTCTCCGAAGAAATAGCCGGGGTTCGACACGGCGGTGCTCAGCGCCGTCGGCTTGGTGGCGGCCGCCGACGTGGAGTTGGAGGTGCTGTTGCTGTAGTCGTAGATGATGTCGTGGAGGTAGAGCCTCATCTCCTTGCACGGCTCGTCGTAGCTGGAGACGAAGCTCCTGCCGCGGCGGCCATGCGCGACGCTCGCCGAGCTGAGGCCGAGCAGAACTACGGCGGCGACGATCAGAGACGACGCATTGGACCAAGTTGCCATCAGGCCTAGCTAACTGCAGTGTAATAGCTAGCTATGCTTGATTAGCCTGTGATCTGAGCTCGATCGATCCAGAGATCGAAGCTAATAAGAAGCTAGCTAGACAATACGTGTTGCTGCAGCTGTGATCGATGTGGAGCTCGAGTTGTGCATGGCTATTTATAGAGATGGTCAGGGGAATATACACAGGTGTTGTACTAGTGACCACTTGCAAATTGTTAATTTACTGGAAATATTCTGATCGAGTTGTTAGGATAGAAAGAGGAAGTGAGACGTACGCAAAGAGATACTACAGTTACTCCAGTTTCCTTTGCTTGATTCTGACGCTGATAAATTTGTCTACTGTGTACAGAACAGTGCGATCACTGCCATTGCCATGGCATAAGATGACCCAACCCACATGCACGAAGCACACAGCAATGCTAATGATTCGGCACAAGCCGGTGATGGCAGCGGCGACTGGAAGGACGCCATGTCAGTTTGGCTATAGCCGTGCTATACCGTATTACCTCGCCAAACTCCAAAGCGCACGCCAAATTCCTCGGAGGGCATGGTTAAGATCAGAAATGAATTAGTTGTTATGGTATAATAAGATTAATTTCCATTAATTTATCTTTTTGGAGCTGAATATAATGGTCGGCAAAAATCCGCTTTGTTTTGGCATGCATTAAGGTCCCGTTCGTTTCTGCTTAAATGATTGGATGAAAATTTTTATCTTCGTGGCACGTTTTTCAAACTGCTAAACGATGTATTTCATGCGAAAACTTTCTATATGAAAGTTGCTCTAAAATATCAAATAAATTCATTTTTCAAGTTTGTAATAATTAAAACTCAATTAATCATACGTTAATTTCATCTCATTTTACGTGAAACGCTTAATCTTCGTCTGAAAAAAAAAACACCACCTAAGACTCACTCTCATGACTGAGATTCCCTGTAGATTGCAGTCCCTTTTCTTTTCTTGAAAGGAAGCATTCCATTGGTTGCCTCACGGTCACATTTCAATGCATGCTAGCCCATACGTAATATAATAAATAAAAAGTTAGTATTGATGTTCTGAGAGAGAGAGAGAGAGAGAGAGAAGCTAGTATTAATGAAATCCTGAAGATTGCTAATCTGGTTGCTGATGAACTGCGAGCCTGTAACTGAGCTCCCAGCCCAATTTCAGTGACATGCGTTATGGGCCAAATTTGGGCCTCTTGAGTGATCAGCATTTCAGTACATCTTGCCAGGAAGATATGAGGTTGGGCTTGAGAAGTTTCTGAAGCCTGAAGAAAGCAAGGATGAAGAACAAACAGGACGGGCTTTCTTGTTGGATTCATGCTGTTTGGTTCAGCAGAGGGTGCAGAATCAGTATAGGTTCTGTTACTTCTGTATAATGCAATTTACTTGAGGTCTGTGAAGCGCAGAGCATAAACTGCAGAGTATTCAGAATGGTTTTGTTCCCCTTGCACTGTGACTATCGAGTTGTCCACATTGCATCATCATATCTATCTATCTATCTATCTATCTATCTACTTCCTTCGTCCCACAATATAAAAGATTTTGGTTGGACGTATCATATCCTATCACGAATCTAAACATGCTCATGTTCAGATTCGTATTACTAGAGACATGTCCAGATTCATAGTATTAGGAGATATTACATTCAATTAAAATCTTTTATATTATGGGATGGAGGGAGTATATATCTAAAGCTGACGATGGATGCCGCCAGCTGATTGGCTATCAGATGACCCTACCAAATACTGACACGTGTTACAACATGGAGCGGGAGTGATTGGGAAAATCCAGAAGGGAAAAAAACGCCGTATGCTGCCTCCTGGGAAGAGATAGAAACGCAAAAAGAAAAGAAATATCTCACCACGTGACATGGTAATGAGTTAACATGGCACTCGCTCCCAACTTACCATTTCAAGTGGAAAAAAATACAACAAACATATTTCTAGACTTATGTGCAGTCCTTGAAGAAAAGAAAAGAAAAGAAACAGAGCGATAGAGTGAGTAGGTGGTGTTTGAAAGTTCTAAATTCTAAATTCTAAATTCTAAAGATAAAGATAAAGATAAAGATGAAGATAAAGATGAAGATTAAGTATTTTATGTAAAACGAGATGACATTAACATGTGATTAATTGAGTTTTAATTATTACAAACTTAAAAAATGGATTTATCTTATATTTTAGAATAACTTTTATATAAAATTTTTTTACACGAAACGTACATTTAACCGTTTGAAAAACGTGTCACGAATATCTTTATATCAGAAATAGTAGTATTATCAAACGGGACCTAAGGTCCCGTTTAACTGCAGAGATCCTTGCACGAGCACAGCCTGAGCTATAACTGCAGCAGGCCAGCAGCCGTGAGACAGAGAAAAGAAATAGATTAAAAAGAGAGAGCAAGAAAAGAAGAGAGGATGGAGGAGATGCGCTTTTGGGATGGGTGAATACCTGCGAGTTGTATAAAGGGTACATGATACATTGATCGTATGGAAGAGAAAACGTTGAATAAGATATGGGAAGGGTCAAGAGTTGTATATATGAGTACATCCCATATTATCAAGCATATTGAAAACTATATTAGATTCTCATTAATAATCATTAATAAGATATGAAAAGTCAATCTCCAAATATGTTGCTCAGTCTCTCGAAGGTGCTCATATATATATATATATATATATATATATATATATATATATATATATATATATATATATATAAATAGAATGTACATGTGTGCGTTCATAGTGTACACATGCATATGACATTTGTACCGTGTTTAAAAAAAAGGTAATTACAGTGAAAAAGAAAAATCAAATTAATTGTAGGATGGTAGTAACAAAATATTTAACAAAATTAAACTGAATGTATGAAAAAGAGCGTGTCAAACCGGAGCGCTAATTTTCTAGTTCTCTCTCTTTGCGAGGAAGAAAAATTTAAATTTATTTTGTGTTTGTTGTCCAGTAGAGGCTATAGAAGTTTAATTTTTCAACAGCGTCATTTTGCTTTGCGAATGCTAGTAACTTATCTGAATTTTTATATGAATGGTCTAATTTATATATTTTTAAATATCCTAAATATAACAAGATTAAAAGTATAAATCGATCATATTTGCATCATAATACATATTATAAGTATAAATTGTCATAATATACTAATAAGGAGTTATTTTTCTTTTTTTAAAAGTTTCTTTTCACACATGTTTTTATATGATTCTTTTCACATATGTATATTTGTATATATGCATCGGGACCACCCTCTAGGATGTTCATTGTTTGGCTTATGCTTATGTTTATAAGTCAAAATTTGAATTTTAAAACTTAATTTTGAATTTGATTTTTTGGTTTTTCATTGTAGTTTATTTTACAGCATTTATTTTTGAGTCGCTAAAGACACATATATAAAAGTTTTACTCGTAAATAATTTTTTATTTGCTAATAAGTTATTCGAATAATTATATGAATAAACAAAACAATGGGACTATAGATCCACCTATGGCGAATGCCATAGATTCTAAAATGTAACATGACAACTTAGGCTTGTTCGGGAGAAGAGGTAAAATGATGTATGCATTAACGCATGAGCTAGATTCTTTTTAAAAATGGATTGATATGATTTTTTAAAACAACTTTCGTATAAATTTTTTTAAAAAAAACAAACTGTTTAACAGTTTGAAAAGTATGTGTGCGAAAAATGAGAAAGATGAGTTAAAAAAAGTGAACAAAAGAACTCAGCTAGAAAAGAGCTCTGTCTGTCCATCTTTATCGGACTAATTGAAATTGCGAGACATTTTGCCGTCTTTACAGGATTTAAGAAACGTACTGAGTTGGTGACATATTTTGTTGGGCAGACATTTTCTTTAAGAACAAGATCCTCTGACATCATGGCACATCGCCGAACCAAACACACCAGCAGATTACACATAACTAAACTTAGCCGATCGATCGATCGATCAATCGAAGCAGCACGAGAAACACACACGTGGACGGATGGCTCTATGGCGTGCGTTGATTTATTACGTGGAATCGACGGCCCAGATCGATCGCTCCCTCCCTCCATCAGTCCACCTGGGTGAAGCGGAGGTAGCACTTGTTGGACGGCAGCTGGGCGGTCTCGAACCCGCCCGGGAACCTCTCCTTGGCCTCCTCGTCGGAGACGCCGGGGGGGATGACAACGTGCTCGCCGGGCTTCCAGTTCACCGGCGTCGCCACCCGGTGCCTCGCCGCCGTCAGCAGCGCGTCCGTCGCGCGCAGCACCTCCGCCATGTTCCGCCCCGTGCACGCCGGGAACAGGAAGCTCAGCTTCACCTTCTTGTCCGGCCCGACGATGTGGAGAGCGCGGTTGGGGAGCTCGCCGCCGGCGGTGTCCTTCTCGTCCGCGTCGATCATGTTGAGCTGCCTGATTGCCTCCCTTTCTGGGTCGGCGACGATCGGGAAGCCGACGCGGCGACCAGGCTTAAGCAATCGATCACAAATTGAACCAAGAAATCAGATACTCTGAAAATGTATCAATCAGTCAAGGATTGATGAATGCGATGGACTAACTCCTACTACCTTGTAGGCCTCGATGTCCTTGATCCAGTCCTTGTGCGACTCGACGTCGTCGCAGGAGAAGCCGAGCAGCTTGACGCCCCTCTTGTCGAACTCGCCGGCGTAGCCCGCCATCTCCGACAACTCCGTCGTGCAGACCGGCGTGAAGTCAGCTGAAATGCACACGGATTGGTCAACATCTCAAGCGCGCGTGCTGCACGGACACACGCAGTATATATAACAGTAATGCAGTAGTACGCTATACCGGGGTGGGAGAAGATGATGGCGTAGGCGTCGCCGACGAAGTCGTGGAGCCGGATCTTGCCGTGGGTGGTGTCCAGCTCCAGGTCAGGGACGACGTCGCCGAGGGTGAGGCCAGGCATGATGACGAATTCAGGATTAACCGGAAATGAGTAGGTGACTTAACTAATTATAAGCTTCGGTAATTAAACTGTGTGTCTGCGATGGAATGCACTGCACCGATCAGTCTCTGCATTTATAGGCGACGCTGCGAGGCCAGTTGATGATTATAAAAAGCAAGCATCTAGGCCTGGGTGTAGTAGGATAAGGGAAGGAAATTTTACGGGACAAAGAATTGGACATGGATTTTTGACACTTGATATCACGACACTCGTCATTTGCATGCGATTTAAATAATTATAAAAAAATTTAGTAACCTCAATTGAAACGATATAAGCCTATAAACAAACATGTAAGACTATATTTGATCTACAATCAGAGAAACAAAAATAATAAAATCAGACAAAAATAATACCTGTACAATGTAAAAAAAGATGTTATTTTTATTTTTTTCATGTGTTTATCAAATTTAGACTTGCATGTTTGTATTGTGTCTTATGTTATCATAATCTATCTTATTAAATTTTATGAACTTTTTGCATAACTGTTTAAACTTCATATAAATACCTAGGTGTCATGACATCTAGATGTAAAAAATACTATACTTTCCCACGGAGAATTCGAATCTGCCTACTCTGTTCGTTGCTAACCTGCGTTCACACCTGCAGTACTGATAACTCTGCTAGCTCTCGTCTCTGGTCTGGATGGCAAGAGTATACAGTGCAGTTCGGTAAAGGGGTCTGAAACTCAAACTTCCAGTAGTACACGGCATGGGTTCGATCCAGATCGTGAATTCTTGATATCTGATAAGGTGTTCCCCCCACATTGTTATTTGCAAATGTTTTGAGATTAAGCTGTAATCAACTCCAGGGGGATAAATTTCTCTGATCATGTTAAAGTGTTAATCATGGATCTGTTCAGGCACTCGCCAAATGCACAGCGTAGTGAAGTGCGGTAACCTGACAACTAACCTCGCTAACGACGCTGACATTGCTAGTAGTATCACAATGCTGAGGCTGATTCCTAATATAAAGTATAAAAAGGCGGCGTTTGATTTCATCATCGATGACGTTGCAATTCCGGAGGAGAGCCTCTGATTAGCTCGTGATCCACTTGGGTGATTACTTCTTTTTGAATCTTTTTTCAGGGACAGTTTACGGGATTCGACTAAAATTCTGGGCATCTCAGTAAGATCAGTTCGACATTTTTGTTGTTGTGCTTTTCCTTTATTTTTTGTGGTTTAATTATGCCTATCATTTCTTCTCATTCTTTGGTTGCTATATATTGTACTAATTAATTCATGTTCGTACACATACTTGGTAGGGAGGAAAGTATTTTTGACATCTAGGTGTTACACGCATGCGATCTATAAAGTCATACAAAACTTTTATAAAATTTAACAAGAAAAATTATGATAATATAATAAAATACTACTCAAACTGATCTACACATAAAGAAAAAAATAACAAAATTTATACTCTGTACTATCTGATTTTATTATTTTTGTTTCTTTAATTGTAAATTATCTGATTTTTTGTTTATTTTAGTCCTGTATGTTTGTAGACTTTGCAAGTCTATATAGACTTATGTCATGTCTCAATTGTTGTTTTCAATTTTTTTTCATTTTTAATAACTATCATCTCAATTGTTGTTTTCAAACTTTTTTTATTTTTTAATAACTATTTAAGTCACCTACAAATAACGGATGTCATAACACCTAAGTATAGTATTTAAGTCACATGCAAATAGCGAATGTACCTAAATACAATATTTAAGTCACATACAAATAACGGATGGTGACATCCGAATGCAGGTGCAGTATTTAAGTCACATGCAAATAACGAATACCATGATATTTAAAAGTAGAAAATCCATGGTACTCCTACTTGCCATGGCGGATCTAAAAAAATATCAATAGGGTCTAAACAAACTAGACAAAGTTACAACCCCTCTTTCTAAAAAAAACTTTAGTGAAGACTTCGTGAGGACTCCAATGATACTCGTGTTAGTAGTGAATGCTTGAGACCCCTAACCCCAGGACGGAGCTTAATAGTCTGGAGGGGTTTCCTCGGCATCCTGGTCCGGAGGAAAATTTAGTGATTAATACCCCTAATTACCATGTGGGCCCCCCCCTTGGCTCAGGTATGTGCACCCCCCAGACCGAAAATCAAGCCACGGAAACAAAAAAAAAAGGCCCAGCGAGTTGCGCGTGCGGTAGAAAGCCAAGCTCAAACAGGCCCATGGAAACAATTAAGGACTCACGGCTCATGCACTGATGCGTTCATGTGCGTCTGTTTTCTCGACATTGCATTGCACATCCACGCTCCTGGCTGTTCCCCTTCTTTCTTTTCTCGTTGTTCCTTGGTGCGCGTTGCGCCGCCGCTCCGATACCATTCGGCTAGGCCTCATCGCCGCCGGTCGCCGATGGGAGGGTCCTGGACTGATCAACCTATGGGCCAATAGGAGTAGCCACGTTCTAGCCTCCTCCTGTCTTCTCTGGCTTTCCTTTCGGTTTTCTACGATTCAACCACAACAGGCAAAGCCTTGGCCGCCTCTCTTTCTTCTCGTTTCTAATTTTATGTTATTCAGTTAGATATTGCAAGCAAAACTGCTGCGTTTAGAAGATAGGGTTTGATTAATTATAGATTACTGTTGTTGTTCTTTTGCATAGTAGATGGTTAGGGTTTGGAGTAAGATTGTGTACAATTTCTGATCGAGTAATTCCACTGCTGTAGTTGTAATTAAATAATGTAATGCATCTATTTCACATGATTAGCTCATAGTTTCTTTGTTGAAAGATATATATTTTTTCTATTTCACATGATTTATTCATTTTGGTGAGTGCTTTTTATTGCTATACTCCTTTTTGGGTACATTAATCGACATCACTTGCATTGAATTTTTATGTTAATAATTGATTGATGTGAGGTATTATTGTCTAGTCCAATGCTACTTGAAACTTTAGTTTGCCACTGTACATAGGGTGAAGTGGTGCACCCCCCCTCCGATTCTCTCTAGCTTCGCCACTGGTAGCCCCCATGCTAGATCCGCCCAATGCCAACCAGCTAGCACACTGTATTAGTACGGGGGGCGAACATACATACGGGTACTTAAAACACACGCATGTACTACAACAGTGTGCCAAAGTTCAGACAGCTGCACAGTAAATGTACTGCTGGCCCAAACGTCAGCGGCATTATCCACACACACAAAAGGATGCATCAGCAAGCAGCACACGCTGTGATGTGACGCACGCGCAGAACACAGCAGAGGTCGCGTACAATTGCTCGCGTCTAGCAGACCTTGGTGAAGCGGAGGTATCCCTTGCCGGACGGCAGGTCGGCGGTGTCGAACCCCTGGGGAAACTTCTTCTTCGCCTCCTCGTCGGAGACCCCCGGCGGGATGACGACGCACTCCCCGGGCTTCCAGTTCACCGGCGTCGCCACCGCGTGCTTCGCCGCCGTCTGCAGCGCGTCCACCGCACGCACCACCTCCTCCATGTTCCGCCCCACGCACGCCGGGTACAGGAAGCTCAGCTTCACCTTCTTGTCGGGGCCGACGATGTGCAGGGCGCGAGACGGGAGGTGGCCGCCGTTGGAATCCTTCTCGTCCGGGTCGACCATGTTGAGCTGCTTGATGGCCTCGCGCCTCGGGTCGGCCATGATCGGGTACGTCACGCGGTTCCCAGGCTATAACCAGCAAAAATTAATATATCACGATCGATCAGTTAATTACCACGTTTTCACACAGGTTTAACCAGGCCAGGAATTAAGGTAAATGATCGACCTTGTAGGCCTCGATGTCCTTGATCCAGTCCTCGTGAGACTGCACGTCGTCGCAGGAGATGCCGAGCAGCTTGACGCCCCTCTTGTCCAACTCCTTGGCGTAGCCGGCCATGGCGGCCAGCTCCGTGGTGCAGACCGGGGTGAAGTCGGCTGATCGATCGACAGATCAAATCAATCGGAGTGCTAGCTAGTTAGTGAGCATGTGAGATCGATCGAGCAGTGTGTAGCGTGTACCGGGGTGGGAGAAGAGGATGACGTAGGCGTCGCCGACGAAGTCGTGGATGCGGATCTTGCCGTGGGTGGAATCCAGCTCCAGGTTGGGGACGGTGTCGCCGATGGTGAGCCCTGGCATGGCGATCTCTCCTACGGCCTGATCTGCAACTTGAGCGGAAACGATGAACTTAGTAGTAATAATTAAGCTGCTGCACACGCGTCGAGTTGAAGGCACTGGAGACGGTGGAGGGAGATCGAAGCATTTTTTATAGGCAAGGTGAGTGTGTAGAGGTGTCGCTACGCCGTGATGCATGGGGGCCACGTAGTTCGTCTCGTGGCAGCGGCGTCCTTTGCCTTCGTGTCTTCGGGAGTCGTGTTGACCTTCCCCTTTGACCGCCCATTCTGCAGTCTTCCCACAGCCTAGTGGCGGCCCATGTCGGGAGAGCATTTGGGCTCAGTTTAGCCCCAAAATGGGCCGTGCCGCTACTGCCTTCCGCCCAGCCCCGTCACTCCTCCCAACTTTGGATGGACGAACGATTCCAGCCCAGTCAAGCTTTGTTTGGATGGAGTGTTGAGAAGAAGGAGAAATGTGAATAATGGGAAGATAAATAAAAGGAGGTAAGTCATTAACATATAATTAATTAATTATTATTTATTTTAAACTTGAAAAATCAATTATGATTTTTTAACTACTTTTGTACAGAATTTTTAAAAAAAGACGTACCGAAAAACGTGCGCTTTTAAGCGAGGAACTTTTCTACCCTATCCACTAATCTCAAACCAGGAAAACAGAGAAAATTCCGTATTAGGGAAAAGCCGAGAATCCAGATTTGTTTTTGGACATTTGATATGTAAAAGTGATTTGACACGACAGTAGTATAACTGAAGATGGATAACGGAGGGGGTGTTTAGATCCAGGGGTATAAAAATTTGGCGTGTCACATCGGGTATTATACAGGGTGTTTCATGGATTATTTGGGCACTAATATAAAAACTAATTACAGAATCCGTTTGTAAACCACGAGACGAATTTATTAAGCCTAATTAATTTATTATTAGCAAATGTTTACTGTAGCATCACATTGTCAAATCATTGCGAAACTAGGCTCAAAAGATTCGTCTCACAAATTAGTCGCAAACTGTGCAATTAGTTATTTTTTTTCACCCACATTTAATACTTCATGCAAACGTTCAAATGTTCGATGTGACAGGATGTAAAAATTTGACGTGAGATTTAAACAGGGCCGGAGTCCACATAATCACATCGGCTTTATCAAGCAACAGAACAAAAAACGTCCCCAACATCATTTATTCATTTATTATTCCCCTGTTCAAGTAGAAATCCCAATAAGGTTCGTAGCCCACACGATCAGGGCTCTCCTCATTATTATCAACCGATCAAATTCAACCACAGATTAATTAAAAGTGCAGCTCGAAAGCGGCTTATCAATCATAATCGGTCCCCCCGCCCTCACACGTCGCAAGTGAGCCAGAGCGGTTCATCAAACTCGCCCAGCGACTCGTCGCCGGCGGGCGAGCCCAGCGACAGCGACTCCATCCCCGCCGCCGCCGCGCTCGCCGGGCCCCACGCCGGCGTGCCGTTCTCGTACGCGTTGCAGGTGAGCCTGACCAACCCCGATCCATCGAGCCGGCACACGTACAGGTCCCCGTACGGCTGGAACTGGTTCGGCGCCGAGATGGGCTCCGCCATCACGCCGCCGAAGTTGGCCGTGAACAGCAGCCACCGCGAGTCCGGGCTGAAGCACACGTGGTTGATCCGCTCCTTGTCCGCGGCGGCGCTCCCCGCCGGCCCGGCGACGTGGACGCGGCGGGGCTCCGTGCCGTCTGGTCGGACCAGGTAGATGCTGAACACGGCGGCGTTCGTCGGGTCGTGGCGGTTGGATGAGAACGCGATCAGGCTCCCGTCCAGCGACCAGCTCGGCATCGTGTCGATCCACTCGCCGTCGGTCAGCCGCCGGATCGCTCCCTCGCCGGTGTTGCTGGCGCCGTCCTCGCCGTGCGCCGCGTCGACGATGTAGAGGTTCTTGTGCCCCGAGCGGCCTGACCGGAACACTATCCACTTCCCGCATGGCGACACCGCCGGGAACGCGTCGTTGCCGGCCTCCGGCCGGGTAAGCACCTTGAGCGTGGCGGCGACCTCGTCGCGGTCGGTGGTGAGCTCGCCGGCGTCGAACTCCAGCCGCGCGATCCTCACCGTCGCTTTCGGCGTCTCGAAGATGGGGCCCATGGAGGTGAACAGGACCCCGCTCTCGGTGGGGCTCCACGCCGTGTAGAACAGGTTGGGCTCTCGCGTGAGCACCCACCGCTTGGCGCCGTCGGATCGGAGGATGGTGACGCCCGGCGTCTTGAAGAAGTCGCCGTTCATGGCGAGGTGCGCCGCGTCCGGCGAGAACGATGGGAACGTGCCGTACACGCGCAGCATCCGGAGCGAGCTCACCGGGCTCCGCACTGGTTGCAGGTAGGGCACCACCGAGTCTCCCGGCGCGCCGGCGCCGCGGAAGCGGTGGTACCCGACGCTGTCGCCGGACGGGGAGAAGAAGGGGTTGTAGTGGTGGAGCTCCGGGTTGAGGCGCTCGGTGAGTGGGGAGAAGTTCTCTGTCTCGAGGTCGAACAGCTCGACGTGTCGCTGCGAGCGCCCCTTCCGCCGCGTCGCCACGGCGATCCACCGCCCGCCGCCGCGGCCGACCGCGGCGGGAGTGAAGCAGTGCAGCCCCGGCGGCGTCACTCGCCGCTCGGCGCCGGATGGCTCGAGAGTCTCCGGCGAGATGTCCACCCGGAACACGCTCCACCAACCGTCCTCGGCGACGCGGTGGAAGAAGACCGTGCCCTCGCCGTGCCACGTCGGCCACCCACCGCGCTCCGCGACGACGATGCGCCTGGCCGGATCGGCGGCGCGGAAGACGGTGACCTCGGTCTCCAGCACGCGGAAGTCGAACGCCCACGGCCGATCCCCATACGACGCGACGGCGACGAGATCCCCGGAGGCCGACACGGCGGGGCTCATGTCCACGACGCCCGGAGGACTCACCCTCACCGTCTCCTTGCTCCCCATCTCGGTCGCGTACACCGCCGCCCAGCTCCTGAACGGCACCGGCGGCTTCTCGTGGGCGGAGACGAAGTACACCCGCCCGCACCTCACCGTCGGGCGGTCATGGAACAGGCTCCCCTCCACCGTCGGCAGCGGCTCGGCCAGCTCGGCCCCCGGCCGGCACCGGAACAGCCCCGCCGTGCCGCCTCGCTCCGACACGAAGGCCACCTCCTCCCCGCCATCGTCGACGAACTGCGCGTTGAAGTTCACGGACACGCCGTCCGTGTGGCAGCGCTCGGCGTCCTCCAGCGGCACGGGGGCGGAGAAGACGTCGAAGCCGAAGTTGGTGACGCCGACGGTGGCGAAGACGATCGTGCCGGTGGGCTCCATCGGAAAGTGCGTGACTCTGTGTGAGGCTGTGTGTGAGCCTGTGAGGTGAGCTGTTTGTCCGAAGCGAGGCTGGTATTTGTAGGTTAGCGGTTGGACCTGTTGCTGTCAGGCGGGACCCATGCCCGAGCTTTATCTAGAGATTTTCTTAACGATTTTTACATTTTTAATTCTAAAATAAAATTTCCATAACTTATTTTTAAACATAAAACTTTTGGCCACACCTGAATGCCGCATGTATCACTTAACATTGTTGTTTTGTCACTTAAAAACAGATAGATAAAAGGAATAAAATTTAAAAATAATTTTTAAAAGTATTTTTTAAATTAAAATTTTAAAAGTTTAGAGAACAATAAAAATTCCTCGGATGGCTTTTGGAGTGGTTGCCGGGTCACTCTTCTCCACCCCACTCCACTCGACACCATCGGTGTGAACGGGCGCGTGACGGACGGAATCTGTGGTGCACGTAGGCGTACACGGATCGATCACGTTTGGGCAGTGTCCTCTGCAATTTCTGTCAGGAAGCCATCTGACATGATCTTGGAAAGAAAAGTTCATTGTCATTATCCTAATCCAGGGGTTAATTAACTCTAGTGCTTGATTTGCACGGCAAAAGTGACTAGCCTACCTGTCACTTGACTGGGATCAAAGATGGTATTTTCTGTGTTGGCTAGCTGATCAAGGCAATTGATGTTCTACTACTACTACTAGTACTAGAAGTAGGACTACGTACGTACTCCACAAATCAACAATCCTAGGAGTGCCATGCTATGAATGGATGACGGAGTGCACCTGGCGCGGAAACGTGGGAACGTTCGTGTTCGACTACGTGTGAACGCTCCCACGCTGACGAGTGAGCTGGCAGATTCGAGTTTCTGGTCAATGCGCAGGGTCGAGTCCAAGCATTTCTCTCAGCTTGTGTACAAAGAAACTTGTAGGTTCTGCTCTTTTTCAACTCATCTTTCTCGTTTTTCACGCACACGCTTTTTAAACTACTAAACGGTGTGTTTTTTGTAAAAAGTTTTTATACGAAAGTTGCTTTAAAAAATCATATTGATCCATTTTTGAAAAAATTTTTAGCAAATACTTAATTAATCATGTGCTAATGAGTCGCTCTGTTTTACGTGCAGGAGAGATTAACTCCTAACATCAACTTTCAAACTCAGCCAGGTTATGTTTGAACGATGGAATTTGTCTAGATAGAAGATGGCCGTCTATTTTTTTTGATGTTTAGTTGCTAGGCCGGTGTGAGATATGGCCACCACCTAGAGAATATTCCCTATAGATGTTGGATAGATTCATCCGAGCGAAACGGGCGGATGAGACAATCCAGGGACGGGCGAGTGCACGTGAGAGAAAAAAGTGTCGTACGCTCCCCTCCTCTCCCCCTCGTTTTCTCTTTCTCTCCTCTTCTTTTTTCTTTTTTATTGGTCTGGGTCTCTGGGAGCTTCAACCCTAGCTTCTCCCTTCCTCCCTTTATTTCCTCGGCGGCGCAGCAGGAGGCACCGACGGCCTCAAGCTCCGGCGCGGAGGGCCGCACGGGAGGAGGCGCAGGGGCGCGGGAGGCGACATGGGTGGCGGTGGTGGGCAGCACGGTCGGCGGCGTTCGGCGACGGCTTGCAGTAGATGGGGACATCAGCATCCGGCTATTTTGGGAGCGGCATCCGACAACAGAGCTTGTGGCTGAAGAGGTGACATCCTGCTAAGGCAACAACACCGATTTTCTCCATCCACTCCTCTCCCTAAACCAAGGTATACTCTCAGATCTGAGCTTATTTGTTGTTGTTTGGGGATGGGTTCGTTCAGATATGATGTATTATGCTTATTTGTTTGCATTTTTATATCTTGTATGCATCTCTGTCCATGTATGTGTGTGTGAATGTAGTAGACCTGGTTGTGTATCAAACTTTGGCATTATAGATGGACAACAGAACAAGGTTTATGATTTATGCGGCTGCATCATATATGTTGTTGTCAATGATGGCTATGATTATCAAGTCTAGAAATAGAAATAGAATAAGGGTTGCAAGGAAAGAAGGGATTACCTATGTACCAAGAGATGAAAGAGATAGGAAAAGAATTGATTATCTTAACGACAAGATTTGGAAAAATGGTACCATCTGTGTGAACATGCTTAGACTTGGAAGAGCACATTTCTTTTGATTTTGTAGACTTTTTAGGAATTGTGGCTTGCTTGTGGATACTATACATATGTCTGTTGAAGAGCAAGTGGCCATGTTCTTATATACAATTGGGCACAATATTAAAAATAGGGTAGCTGGCACTAATTTTGATAGGTCTGGTGAAACTGTTAGCCGATATTTCCACCTAGCCCTTCATGCTGTTGGTGAGGTGAGAAAGAAATTAATAAGGCCACCCTCAATAACGACTCCCTCAAAAATATTAGGAAACCCAAGGTGGGATCCTTATTTTAAGGTATGCTCCATATCTTGTACACCCTTATCTGTAGATGTGAAATTGTATGCCCTTCTAAAATTTTTACCCTTTGTGTTCACCAAATAGGATTGTATTGGAGCTATCGATGTCACACACGTACGAGCCTCAGTTACCAAAGATATGGAACCTTCATTTCGTGGTAGGAAGGATCATGCTACTCAAAATGTAATGGTAGCTATAGATTTTGACCTTAAGTTCACACATGTGTTGGCTGGTTGAGAGGGGACAACACATGATGTTGTAGTTTTACGTGATGCCATAGAGCGTACAGATGGTCTTCGTGTCCCACAAGGTAATGGATGTCCAACTTGTGCATAGAAAAATTATTTACATGGACACATTTCACCAACTTGTCCCTGATATGTTAGAAAAATTCTACCTAGTTGATGCTGGATATGGAGCAAAACCTGAACTTTTACCCCCTTTTCGTGCTGTGAGGTATCACTTGAATGAGTGGGAGACTAATCCTGTACAGAATGAGAAAGAGCTATTCAACTTGTCGGTGACATGGGACCGGGGGTGTCATGACTAGAGGCTTGGGTAGCCGCGGTCCTCCACGTGTCCCGACCCCCTCGGGGGGGTCGGGCCCGAGGGTGACGTGGCCACCCCTTCCTCTGTCTCACCGAGGGGTCGGGCCGCTCCCGTTTCGGCCCCGAGGGCTGGGGCGCCCCGACCCCCTGTGATTTTGGCGCCACGTGTGCGGGTTAGGTGAGCACAGCAGGGCTCACCTAACCGCATTTATAGCGGATCAGGCGAGCGCACCACGCCGCATTTAATGCGGCGCAGCGCACGCTTATCCGGTCCGTGACCGGTCGCGGTGTGTGACCGGTCACAGACCGGTCAGATCGCGGGTTAGGTGGCGACAGGCGGCCGATGGCACGCCTCGCCCCGTCCCGTCGGAATGATGAGATCCTCCTGGCTCTCGTCCCTAGCCGGAGCCGGCGTGCTAACTCCTGGAGTTGGTATGTCAGTCCCGGTCAGATCCAATCCAGATTTCAGCGCATGCGTGGCAAGGAAGTCGCCGGCCATTGAATAAAGGTTGAAACGGGCGTCCACCGGGAGAGCTGGCGAGCGGGGCAGAAGGCGTGCACCATGCTTGTCAGAAGTCACTTCCGGCTGTAGACTAGCCCTGATTGTAAAAAGAGTGTTTCTTTTCTTAGGCAGCTTGAGGCCCATGTGGTGACCCCTGATCAGATAAAAGGAGGCCCAGGCCTAGGAAAGAGGGGAGGACTCCGGCGGATACGTTGGAGAGATAGAATTCCCTTTGTATTGTTGGAGACCCTCAGATCCACCAGAACACAGGAGTAGGGTGTTACGCTTCTCAGCGGTCCGAACCTGTCTACGTCGCCCGCGTCTTGCGCGTTTCCTCTCTCGCTGACGTTCCTCAGATCGAGGGCGAAGAACCTCACTTAGCGTCCCCGGCCGAATCGGCAAAGGGGGACCTGCGCGGTCCCCCGGTGAGGAGTTTCACGCTCCGTCACAACTTGAGGCACTTATCTCTTCAGGTGACCGTTGAGTGTGCATTTGGGTTACTCAAGAGGAGATGAAAAATCCTAGATGATGCTACTCTTTTTTTCCCTATCCAACTCAAGTGGACATTGTGGTAGCTTGTTGTATTATTCACAATTGGATTATAGAAGATGGTGATGATGAATTAATCATACTAGAGGATGAATGGATACCCAATTATAGTTATGCATCATCAAGAAGTGGGCAAGCTATTGAGCTTGCATACATGGTTCAATTCAGGCAGGAAACTGCTAACCAAATGTGGCAAGTTCGTCAAGCTTATCATGCGGACTGATTCTAAACCATATTTGTACCCCTAAATGTAGTCTATGTATTTGTATGGAATTCTAAGATTTGTTTGTCTGTATGGAATTGTAAGACTTATGTACTTCTTTTTAAGACTTACGTATTTGCTTGCTGAAATTTATAGTGTTTGCTGGAATGTATTACTCGATAATATGCTAGCTAAAATTTATATGCTTGCTGAAATTTATATTGTTTGCTAGAATGTATTACTCGATAATATGCTAGTTGAAGTTTATATATTTGCTAAAATTTATATACTTGCTGGAATGTATTACTTGATAACATGCTAGCTGAAATTTACATACTTGCCAAAATCTATTTCTTTGTACATGCTAGGCAATGGAGGAAAGTGGACAAACTAAGAAGGGTGGACATGTTACATAGACATCTTCAATGTCTACCTACATGCTTGAATACCTCGAGGGCATTGTTGCTAGTGGGAACAAAACTTCCTCAGGGTTTAAGCAAATCCACTTGAAGGCTTGTGCTAAACCTTTGAATGAACACTTTAATATTAATTTGACTTCAAATCAGATTACTAATCATTTTAGGACTTGGAGGAAAAGGAAGTATGCTAAACCAATGGAGAAAAAGGAAGTATTCTAAGATAGCTAATTTGAGGAAGTTGAGTGCTGCTCTTTGAGATGAGGACAATTTTATTATATTACTTGATCATAAACAATATGCAGACTACATTAAGATATGGGAAAACCACACTTACACCAGTTTTATTGTTACCTATAGCTAGGTTTGTTGTTAAATACTAAGGTATGGTTAACTACAACTAGTTTTATTATTAAATCATGTTTGTAGGATCACAAGGCTGATGCTGAATATCTGAACAAACCTATTCACAATTATGGCAAGATGCTTGTTATATTTGGCAATAGCTTGGCAACAGGAAAATATGCAAAAGGATCAAGTGATCCTCTAGCCACTGAATCTATTCCCATTGATGATGAAGATGAAATTGGTGTGGAGAGTGGTGCAGCAACAGGATCTGCTAGTAGGGTTCATGCCCTAAATAAGGAGAACGGTGCATCATCTTTAACACCCAAACCTAAGAAAGCCAAGACTGCTGCTGCAATTGAAGAGGATGGGCTGATAGGTGCATTTAAATCTGTTGGTGACAAGCTTGCTGGAGCAATAGTTCAGGCTGAAAAAGAGGCTGCAAAATCTAATAATGAGCTGCCCAATAACATGTATGACAGTGTGCACAGCATTCCAGAATTTGAAAATACACATCTTGCTCATTACCATGCACATCTGGTTGACAATCCTCCAACTGCAATGGTGTTTGTTACCTTGAATTTGCTCACGAGGTCACTTGGATTACAAGATATGTTGCCACCACTTTTAATGGGTGAATTGTGCTGTGATGGATGTGTGATGGCAGTTGGTAGTAGTCTTGTGTTTAGCCTCCTTTTGCATCTAGACATTGAACAATGAGTATGAGTGTGATGGCAGTTGGTAGTTGGTAGTAGGCTTGTGTTAGCCTCCTTTTGTATCTAAATCATTAACTTTTATGGATGTAATGGTTGATGGTGAAAGACTTTGTGGTAGCCTTATTTTGTATCTAAACTATTTGGTGTAATGATTAATTTGGTGTAATGATTAATTTAGATCTGGTGGTTGAAATGGATGATGGTTCATTGAAATATTTTTGCATATTTTATTTCTGATAAGATATGGCATGCATGTTGTATATGTGTGCTCCCCTCTTGTTATGTGTGCTAACACATATGCATGTTATAAATTTCAGAAAAAAATTTCATAGGCTCATGGTCTGTGGACAAATCTGAAGACGAGGAGCATGCCTGAAGACGATGAGCATAAGCCTGCTGATGAGGATCTGGTCTTTTTTTTCTTAAAGTAGATAAGAAATACGTGATGAATTCTAATGATAATTTCTGATTATTTGTACATTCAACCATCTATTTTGCCAAGTATACTAGGTGAGGCTTGCCAAGGAGGTATTCTCACCATTTTCATCGAAAAGGTGATCACAACACCCATCCATCCTACCAAACAAAAAAATGGCTCACCATATCCACCTCTTCTCCCTCCAACCAAACATAAACTTGGCTCATCCCATCTGTCCAATCAAACAAAAAACTGGATGGCCATATCTTTGAAAATATGGCTGGTCATATCCTATCCATCCTTGACCATCATCCAAACACATCCTTAACGAACGTGCGCCTACTCTGCTATGCTGTCCTAATGTTTTTGCCTTGAAAAACATTCTATAATGATGATGAACACCTTATTACTTGGGTGATTTTGCTTGCTGTTTACACGTTGCTTGGTGAGAGGCATTGGCCTTTAGTGAGAGTGCCATCGTAGTACTAATGGATTACGGGGTTGATTAGGTGTGAACATAGCTGGGCTGGTCGGAAGATGCGGATTTTGGTTAGAGCAAGGACGAGCCCACAAGAGACAAGAGGTGTAAAGTGTAATGCGTGCTTGGTTTAGTGAAGGAATTGCTCGGCTGTTTCCCTTTCTGTGTCTATATTCGTGCAAGCCAGAGAGATTATTAGATTGCTAACAAACATACTGCTGCTACTGTGTTCATTAGCCCGTCACCCTAATACGCACAAAAAAGCAGTTGTCCCGTTGGGCCCAATACTGACTTTGGGACTGTAGACACGTATTATGTTGATATGGGCCGAAGTAAGATTTTTAGGCCCAATTAGTGATTGAAGTTAGCGGCAGAAGATTAGGCCTGCTAGTTAACTGGTCGTATAGGCTTGTAGAAAGGCCACGGCCCAATTCGGAAATGATTTGATTTTTTCCAGCACCCCCTTTGTCCTCACAATTCCTAAACATAATAATAGTTTGTCCTGTTTCTTCTCAGCTACTCCACTCGATTATTGTCGGATATTATTTGCTAACTATCTCTAAAAAATAAGTTTTCTACAAAAACTTCAATCTACTTAGATCCCTTCTTCTAAGCTAGTACTATTTGTTAAGTTTATTCACTAAAATATTTAATTTATATTTTATAATCACATAAATAGTCCACCAATCCATCAAATAATCTGTTTTAAACTAGGCAATCTCTAGCCCTAGTCTGGTGGTTTTGTTTTCTCTACACCTTTTGATGGATAGGGATATATGAGAAAAACCTCCACAATTTTAACTTAACTACTTGAGGTACGTTTGACCGAAAGTTTGTGATCTTCAAGTTTAAAGCATCTTCTTAGACTGAACTAATTTATATGAAAATCTTATAATTTTGTGTTTCAAAGCAAGCCCTGAAAATGCCAAGTGCAAGTGGGCCAGGCTTAAGAATCAGAATAAGATTGTGCCAATAAATATTTATCACAAAATCATAATAACTACGATCCACCCGCGACGATCTAAAATGAATGGGGCGTAGAAGCATGGCTAACAGTAGTCCAAAACATATCCCATTCTCATATATTTTGGGTCTTTAGGAAAAGTTAGCCTCTAACAGTATCCTTCTCCCTTTTTGAAAAAAGTTGGAATCCCCTTCTCCTTAAGTATTGCCTCGCTCTCAATTTCCTCCGCGTGGGGGGACTCATGCACTACTTGAAGGGGATTGTGTCGTGCAACGACCCAGGAGGACAGAGAGAGAGAGAGGAGGGAACAATTTCATTTGCCGGAGAGAATGATATTTTCATGGATTAAATTCTTATTAGAGATTCCAGAAGGATATTAGGCTCTTACATTTTGAGTATTTGTTAAGCATGCTCTAACTACTAAGCGGGTTAAAGCTTAAGAACTGTAATCAATTTTGTAGGAAGTGTCGATGTTACAAAAGCAGAAGAGTGCAAGCTAAGCTAATACTCTATGTTAACGGAAAAAAGTATATGCTTGCTCCACATGTTAAGTAGAGGAGGACTGCTATATCATGGGATCATGTCCGGACGAGATGATACTAAACATATATCATATTCCGATACTCGTAGGTATCAGATTTTGATACCGGTCGGTATCAGGTGATATCTAGGAGATATCAAGTGACACCTACAAGGTATTAGATGATACTTCACGGTATCAGATGATACCACATCAGTATCACCCTAATACTAGCCAATATCAAACCTGATACTAGTTGGTATCTTGGTATCGAGCCTAATACCAATCAGCATTAGACCTGATACTGGTTAGTATCAGGCTGATTCTTCTATTATTCACCAATTTATCCTCTTCTCTTCACTACCAAACTATTCCTCCCCAAATTTATCCCCTTCCTCCTTTTCCTTCAAGAAAGCCAAGAACAAGCAAAAGAAAAAAATATTTTGTAGTTGGATATATGAACCTGTGGAAGAAGGATAACACCTCCATGCCTCCATCGACCTTCCAGCCTCTGCTTCCATGCTCTTGCCGCCGTAGGTAGTGCTGACCAGCAATAGGTAGCGCCTTCTGTCCCTCATCGTCGGCATCGAGGCGGCGCCGGATGATACTGTAACATACCCAAAATCTTAAATTTCAAATTTTGCATCTAAAATGTTGAGAATGATTTTTGTGAATTAGAAATCTCAAAATTTTCAAAATCAAAGATCTAGGTGAGTCTAATATGACTAGTTTTAATATACAAATTTGTGAATAATTTAAAACTTTTTCCTTGATAGCTCAAAGGAAGAAAATAAAACACACTGTGTGCATGCATTTGCATAGTTTGGTTGGAGTAATTTGAGTCTTTTAAGTGTTTTTGGATCTTTCTTGTATTTCATAATAGGTCACATGATCATTTATTAAAATATGAGGTAAATAATTAAAAGGACCTAATGACAGGTACTAAAAGTATTTCCTTTAATCTAACCCAAGCATTAACACATTTAAACCTACAATTATTTTTGGGAATCAAGCATGGTGAGAAGGAAATTAAACTTGAAAACAATCATCTCAGGTCAAATACAGCCTAAATAAAATTATATAATCATTTAATCACATCATTATTATAGGGAACCTATAAGTAAAGATAAGCTTAGTAAATTTTCAAAAATAATTGGTGTAAGATAAAATCATGGAAAAATTCATGTGGATTATAATCAATGGGTTAGACTCACTGGAATTTTGGCATGATTTTATCTTTGCATATAGACCCTCAATTAAATTGGTCAAAGAAGTCAAAATCCGGTTTAACCCTAAACCCTAATCGGCAAAACTCATGCCTCATCTAAACATGCATTAAATTATATGAAAGTGTATATCAGACATAATTTATTAAAATACTAGCTTATTTATCATGAATTAATATAATTTTTCCAGGATTTGTTTTATTATTTTTGACCCCCTAAAAATTCAAATCAATTTCAGCTAGAGCTATTTTCTTTATTTTTCTGAGAATAAAATATAGGGAATTTTTGTGTGCAACCAAAGAAAATGGAAACTATATCATTTTATCTATCTTCACAAAAATCCACCTTAATTTATCAAGCCCACAAATTAAACTATAGATTAACAAAGAAGAGGGAGAGAAAATAATCCTGGAAAATGTTACAGTTCATGTATACAGGAGTTTCTGCCCTTGTCTCTCATCCCTTGTCTCTCATCCCAACCTAGTGTACCACGGATTGGGCCCACATGACAGTGTCTTCAGCTTGTTCTATCCCTGTCCATCCTTATTCCTCTATTTCCACTCAGAGCAGCCACTCAGAACAGCCGAGAGAGAGAGATCGAGGGCGGTGGACTTGGCCGATGTGGGCAGCGAGCCTGCTCGACACGTGGACTCGATGTGGCGACGTCGGGCTCCATCCTTTTCTTCTCCCAGTCGCGTCTCCCATCTCCACTCATCAATCTGGAGACGTGTACACCGAGGGATGGAAACCCTAGCCTCCCCGTCGCCCTGAAACTTGCCACCGGCCGCGAAGAAGATGACAGCCGCCGTCACCGACGAGCCGCGGTCATCTCCATCTCTTTCCCGTTCCATACTCCTCCCTCCATGCTGATCATTTTATCTTTTGACACCGTTCCTTTTCATTCACCGTAGCAATGGGAACGCCGCCATGCCGATGATGCTCAAGAGCGCGCTCCGGACTGCACCGCCGGTGACATCATCGATGCGCAAGGCGGATGAGACCACCGCAAGCCGAGTCCTCTCGCCATCAATACCGCCTCGAGGTCCTCTTCAAAAACCCTCAAGAAATTTCACGAATCGCGTACCGACGAGGGAGATCACGGTCGCCTTCCCCGGCACCGGTCATCATCGCCGCCATCAAGTCCCTTCGCTACCGGTGAGATATAATCCGATTCCTTTCGCATACATCACCCACTTTCAATTCATGACTTTGGGCATGCCTTGATTTGGCAGTTGGATGGCCGACTTGGCCTATCGACGTTGTCCCCGAGCTCTTTACCGCCGCCGCCGAGTACCTCTATCACTGCCGTCTCACCAAGGTTCTTCCGCCGTATCAATCCACTCGGTGAGTCTCTTAGTACTCGAAAGAACCACATCCATGCATCAAATCGGCCAGAACAAGCCGTGACTTCTCTTCCACTTACAGCCGTGAAACCGTTGCCGCTTGCACCATTGCCATCGTCGACTCCGTCCATCTCTAGCGACGAGACCTCCACCGTCGGATGCGCAAGGATGCTGCGCATCTTTCTCTTTTTGGCCGCATCGTCCAAGGAGCCACCGTTGGCCATCGGCGTCGCCGCCAAGCTCGTCGGCCGATGAGCTTTGCCTCAATTGCTGCTCTTCTCTCTCCCGTACATATGACAGGTAGGGCCCACTTATTTAGTGCATATGAAGTTTAGTCCGAGGAAATTTAAAACTTGTAGGGTTCTATCTGTAAAAGTGCAGCCTATGACTTGTGGACCCAGGACCTGTTTGTAATTAAGGAAAACAATGAGAGCTGTTAATACTAAATGACTTAACACGTGCTAGAGGACTGCGGGTTGATTTATGAATTCTGCACGGACCTATTTGCATATTTGCTCTCAATGACCAGTGGACCCATTCTAATTAAAATCTGGAAAATATAAAGGAAATAACTAAAGCATTAATAGTTAAACTGAAAATTGTGCAAATTTTGTAAATTCCTAGAAAATTCATCTTAGCTCCTTTTTGAATGAACCAAATTCCAGAAGACTCACAAAATTATGATCTTTAATACGGTAATATAAAACTTGCCCCCTTATAGTAGAAGAAATATCTCTAATTATTTGTGTAAAGGATAATTGGCATAAAGCACAATCTAACTTATAAAATTTGTAGGAAATTAATCCTAGCTCTAAATGAATTGAACTAAAATTTGTTAGAATCACCAAATTCTCAAATTTATTTAGATGAATTGAGTTCTGGGGCAACTAGTATATATAAGGCATTCACTTTTAAGTAATTGTAAGTTGTCATAATTAATTTGAGAACTTATAAAATTCTCAGGAGATTGGTTCTAACTCCAAATTAGGTAATCCTAGTTTTGTTAGATTCATAGTCTCATATTATTAATTACTGTGCATTAAGATATGACATGTACTGTAGTGAAGATGCTTCTACAATTTTGTATATCAAATAAATAGTATAATGCAGTACATAGCTTATACAATTCATAATAAAATCATGCTAACTCTAAAAATTATGAAACCATTTTTTTTAAACTCATGGGGACCAAGCCCTCATTACAGCAGCCCAACACTTCACAGATCTTGGACCTAAAATGCACCTGAATACTGATAGAGCTTAATTAGCCTATGTCTAGTATAGAATTATAAAATTCATAACTCACAAATTCAAAGTAATAAAATAAAAATTCCTTCACTATAAATCATGTTTAGTCAGTACCTATCTACTATAATGAATTCATGCATATTAGAAACATTTTGGATTTTTGTATGATTTGGTGTTTATACGCTACCGTTATTTCGTATAGTGAACGATATCGCTTTCGGTGAAAAGTTTGGGTTTTATTGCTGACCGTAGGGGAGATTCAAACTAAGGCAAGTGCCCTCCTCCTTTGAACACTTTGATCCTATGTTTTTATTGGGTAAACGTTTTCTATTGCAAAGTTGCACACATTAGATAGTTATGTTTGAAAAAATTATTTGAAAGCGATGAAATGGTAGTTATGACCTATTTGTTGCATAATCCACCTTGAGATTTGTTATCCTTGATGTTTGTAACCTTAGAATGGTTTAGAGTACTCTCCATGTGCTCAAATGGGCTTATAATTGCTAAATATAATGTCATATGCCTAGCCATGCCTAGTGAGATGATAGCCATGCCTAATGAGATGATTTTAAACACTGTAATCATCTTATACATTTGAAAATGGGCAATTTACAACTTCTGGACAGAGGTGAAGCCTCTGATTATTTGTGAAATAAAATGGAGGAAAATCTTGATTCTAGACTTGGGCGACGAGTGGTGTACATATGGTAATAGTTGTGCACCGATAGGGGTAGCGTTCGCCTGAGTCGATTAAGGACCGAACTCTATGTTACCAACTAAGTATACAGTACTGCCACATGTGTTAGTATGGGATGACCTTAGCTTATTAAGTTGTTTAGTGTTTAGCCTTGCATATTGGTAGGCCAGAGTAGAATGAATTAGTTTGAGCGATGATTCATAGGAACTAGTCATGTGCGTGTTGAATTTATTGCTAGCGAATATTACTAGTTGTGTGTGTTCTGTGAGAGGACGGATAGTCCGTCTCACAGCATGGGCATCTAAGTCTGTCCAATTCAACGGTATAGTGCCTCGTGGGGGAACGGATGTGTTCGCTGCCACGATGTTAGGTTTAAGGCGTGGGCCCGCCACCTAACTGCTCTGGGTCATTCCTAGGGTGGATTCACACTTGCCGTCGCTGATGCAAGGCTAGACACTAGGCAATGTAACAGCTATGTTGTGACCTCTAGTCCATACTCAACATGTAGAGTATGGGGTGCTAGGCCGTCACCAAACCAACTAGAGTGTAGCCTCCGGGCTTCTATCACATCATGTGGATTTGTACGAACTTTGCAGAGTTAAAACTAACCAGTTAGCCGTGCTCACGGTCAAGAGCGACTTGGGAAAATAGCACGAGAGTAATTTTATCCTTTCTAAAATGCTTTATAAAAATGGTTGAGCATGGGAATTTGATGATAATTTTGATTATAATGATGACTTGTTACCAGGGAAGGTGCAAGTGTGATGTTTATGATTTGTGTGGTGTTAATGAGGAGGAATGATGATTATGTTGCTAAAATTATTTATATTGATCACCATGCTTTACTTTATATACTTGTCTTACAAATGCTTTACAAAATTTACCATTTGCGAAGTATTGAGAAACAACTTAGCTTTATGCAAATGAACCTACAGATAGTCGTTCTTTGGTATTTAGAGCTTGCATGTATGTAGGATTGTATTGCCTTGACAGTACATTAACATGGTTAATGTACTGACACTTGTATCTTTTGTGGGTTGTTGGTCTAAATTGTTTTGCAGGTTTAGTTGAGTGCTACGGGTTCCGTTGATCTCTTCAGGACGGTTCATTAGGGGTCTACCCCTAGTCGGATTGCTTATGGGTCTTGGGTAAATAAGCTTCCGTGCAAACCTTTAATTATAAGGCCGTTCGACCGTATGTATCCTAGACTAAAATTCTAGATTAACTATGTGTTAGTATTCCTTGTTTATGAATATCATTTACTTTGATGAAAGTGTCTTGGTATGTTCTGGCTTATAGAACTATCTAGACATGAGTATGGATGTTGAACAAACGAGATGTTGTAGAGCTTAGCAAATTGTCAAGTCTCCTGGGATATGTAACACATCTGGTCGCTGCCTTCGTATGGTTTGACGGGCATGTCTCAGGCTGAAGTTGACTGGCATGCTAAGTCCCAGCAACGTCTCTTTTGCTCAATATTCGGCACTACGTAATTTATATTGGATGGTGATTAGTTATGATCACGGGGAACATTGAGGCTTGAGTGGCTACTATGCGTGTATGGATCCCACTCTCCCAAAATCATGTAGTGATCACAAATGACACCGGACAATATAATTTTCGGGTGCTCGACAGATACCGTGAAGGAGGAGAAGGAGGGGGAGGGGGAGGGGAAGGATGAGGAGGAGGAAGCGGTGGGAACTCTGGTGCAATCGCGGTGGAGGCTCGATGGTGGCGCAATCGCGGGGAAGACTCTGGTGCAACGTTGGCGAAAACTCCAGTGCCGACACTACTCACTCTTCATCTTGTCTCCTTCCTGATACCGCGTGGGAACTTCTTATTTTTGGAGGGGGACGCGCTGAGCGAAGCGCGTGGGATTGAGGGGATCCCATTTGAAACGGGCAAACGAGATCCCGACAAATAGCTTTCTCTAAGTAGGAAATCAAACAATTTGCAAGGGAACAATTGAGAGTAAAGTGCACGACCGGTCCTTAAACTTGTATAATTGTGTCATATAGGTCCCCTCAGAACACGAATATGGTCATTGTTGTCAGAAAGCCTTGAGTTTGAAGCCATCTCGGTGAAATATTGAGCACCAAGTTCCTCTACCTGGCGCGCCACTGTCGACGGGTTATATCCGTAGACCGTATTCTGTGGGTATTAGAGTATGTTGTACAAGGATCTACATGAAATGACATCAAGCACACAGAAGACAAATATTATACTAGTTTAGGCCCCTTGTAAGGTAGTAGCCCTACTGCAATTTATATGGGATTATAATGAAAACCACAGAGATAACAATAGAGAACAATAGAAATATAAAGTACCGACGAGATCCCTATCGAGAATGACTCGACGAGATCCAGGCAGCGAGTTGTCTTCAAGTCCTCCAGATTGCCTCTACTATGGTGGTGGCTTGCGCTATGATTCGATGATCTCGTACCCCTGGAAGGCTTCGTATTTATACCGTAGACTGCCTTGGCTTCCAAGTAGAACTCGGAGAGTACTCTCGGCCCATGAGATCACAGAGATTGTATCTTTCCCGAATATGACTCTAACACCTTCTATTTGGGATACAACTTCCCTGCCCACTAGCCGAATTCCACAATGTTAAGATAACCTTCCCGTATCCTAAGGGTATATCGTATCCGTATACTTCATAACTCTAAGGATAGGAGGTATGCCTTATCCATAACCCTGACAGTAGCCCCCGACTTCAAATCAAATGAACTCACAATGTTCTCGAGCCGAAGTTCTTGAATAAATGATGTCATGCCTGCCTAACCGTTCTCGAATTATCGAGAAGATATGAAACATTCGATAACACCATCAAAAAGCAACAGTCCACCATGAATTTGATTTGAAGTCTAAAAAACAACCATAAACAAACCGAGAAAATCACAACGGCCATTTCTCTTTCTTCCTTCAAATACGAACCGTCGGCCTCGACCTATAAATTCCTATCTTGAGATTCATTTTGGGTTCCATTTTGCACAAGTAACTTCCTAGTTCCCTACGCACCCAACTCTCAAAATCTTCACTAGCTGAAAGAACCCTAGCTCCACACATCTCCCTCACCCTCAAGTCAATCCAATGGATTTGGGAAAATCCAACGTCGACACGGAGGATCTAAAGCAGCTGCAAATTGAAGGATCCCATCCTGGGCAAATAGTTTGTCTTGGGGATTTTGTGCAATGTGGTTTCCTTCCCCCTCCTTCCGAATTCCTTCTTCTCCTTTTGGATTACTACAGTCTCCATCTCCTCCACCTAAACCCAAACTCCAAAGCTTTCTGTAGCATCTTTACACATCTTTGTGAGGCATACCTTGGGATACCTCCTTTCCTAGATTTGTTTAGATACCTTTACGAGCTTAGGTGGATGGAGACGCTTAAAATCTCTAGTTGTTGCGGCTTTCGCCTCTGAGACGGGATGAAAGAAGAATACATTCCCTTTAACTGCCCATCCTCTCGAGGATCGTGGAGGTCGAAATGGTTCTACCTCCACGTCGAAGATTGCCCAGCCGCTCTTGCCGTCTCGAACGAGAAGCCCACATGCTCCCCGTCATGTACCTCTAGGCCATCCTTAACCCCTTCTCTCAAGAGCTTCATAGATAAGATCCACGACCTCTGAGAACAAGGGTTGTCGGGGTATGAAGTCGTTGAAGACTTTATACGTCATCGGATCCAACCTCTGCAAGCCCGTGCCCACCTCGCATACAAGTACACAGGGGCGCAAGATGAAACATGGATCTCGGTTCGGGGTATACGTCCTCACAACCCTCCTGACCTTAATTCGTGTAATGATAAGATGTTGAATACTGATATCAATATCTTGCTTGCAGAATTTGATGACGGAACTGTGGCCATCCGAGTTAGTCACATGGTGATCAACGCCCCACCAGACCCAGACAACCTCCTCGCCCTGCTCTGCGACCTCCCGTCCTCGGACATGGACACCACCATCAACGTTAGTGACTTAGATCACTGCTTTTCTTTTGACTATTATCACCAGAAAGAGTAGTAATCTAAACCTCACAGGTCCTACCTCTGACGAATATTATTGGCCCGCTCGCCGACCACCAGGTATCGTCTTCTCTAAAAGAGAAGGCGATCTCGGAGCAGGCCACTGTTGGGAATGCTCCCAGCAGCAGTGGAACAAAACCCTCCAAGAGAAGGTGGGCTGCTCTAACCAAGCCGTCCGGAGCAGGAACACGGGCACTGACAAGCGGCTCAGAGGTAAATCTCACTCCCTGTAGTCCATAAACTAACCTAAGGAGGATCTTTGGTCCTGACTTACATATCTTGCAGACCACTTTCGGCACAAAATCTTCCTCGTTGGGAAATAAGATGCTTCTGAAGCGGCACAAGCCCAAGTAAATGACCGTCTTTATCAATTTCCGTGTTTGGTGTTCTCGCAACGTCTTCTAAGACGTATGTTTCTTCCTGTTATAGCCTATCCCACGTGACCTCAGCTCAGAGCACTGGTCATGTGTAACGTCCCGCCTCCACGAGGCCGGGCCCGCTTACACCTAGCAGCTTAAATAGGACATAGACTACCCTCACAAACCAACACCCATCTTTTCTGCGCACTTTGTCCTCACTCGTGCGTACCCGGGAAGGACTTCCCGGTCGGTCACTTTGTCCTCACTCGTTCTTTGGAGATGGGCTTCCGGAAAAGAAGTTGCAACTTGTTGGCATGAGTATCCTATCAATCCTATTATGCCTTGGGTCGGGGTGTTACATCCTCACCCCCTTAAGAGATCGACGTCCTCATCGATCAACCCCAAGCCAGAAACTCCCTCTCTTGGCCACGTCCGTGTGTCCAGTGCCAGCGCATGTGCCATGCTGTGTGACCATATCGGGTCCACACCAGCCATGCACACCATGCCTGCGCAACTGCGACACACGCGCCCGTGAAACCGCGAGAGTCGACTCTGATACCATACTGTAACGTCCCGCCTCCACGAGGTGCAACTTGTTGGCATGAGTATCCTATCAATCCTATTATGCCTTGGGTCGGGGTGTTACATTTGTAACGCCCGTTTTGTCGCGGCGTTAGCGGGAAAACTAATTTGCTAAAAACCCTATTTGCGAAAGTTTGCTCTTCGGTTGAGTCTTGTCGTGTGCCAAGGTCTCGTGTCTCCCCTCTCAGTTCAATCCCGGAGAAAACCGCGAAATCGGATTTCAAATCCGAGCCCTCAACCTCCTCCTTTCAATCTCTCAGGAAAAGTCTGGTTTACCTCCCCTTGACCCGGGCCGATTTTTTCCCCTTCGGCTTTCTGTCCCCCTCTTCCCCCTTGGGACGCCGCAGGCCCAGCCCCTTCGGCCTCGCCCCTCCCCGCTGGGCCGCGCCAGGCCGCTCGGCACGCGCGCGCCGGGCACGTGCGCCGCACGTGCCGAGCCGAGAGAGAGAGAGCGCTCCGCTCTCTTCTCTCTCTCCCCGCTCCCTCGCCGTCCTTTTCCCCTCTCACCCCGTCCCGTTCCGTCGCCGACGACCGGCTCCTCCTGGCGACGTCATCCGCTGCCGCGCTTGGCCGCTCGCGCAGGGAGCGCCAGCGCGGTCCCCTCGCCGCGCTCCCACCCCTCTCGGTTGCACCGCCTCTCCCCGGCCGAACCGACCTAGCGCCTCCCCTCTTTAAATTTCCCCTCTCCCGGCCGCCATTGCCGTTCCCTTCCCCGAGCTCGCTCCTCTTCTTCCCGCTCCACCGCCGCCCTCGTTGGCCGCCGCCGCAGCCCAGGGACGCCAAGGAGGACCTCGGCGCCCTCTTCCTCTTCCCCGACCCGGAGCCGCACCGCACCGCCGCACTGCGTCGTCACCCCCGTCCCCGGCGAGCTCCTCCCGCCGCGGTAATTCCTTTCCTCCTTCCGCCCTCTCTCTTCTTCCCCGGCCTAGGGCTCTAGGTAGTGCCGTAGGATCTCCCTCCGGCCACCGCCGTGGCCGCCGTCCCCTCCTCCGCCCTCTCTTCGCGCCGCCGTAGCCGCCGCCGCCGCGCACCGTTGTCGGCCGCCGTCGCACCCTCGCGGCCCGATCCGAGCCGACGACTCGATTCCCCTTTCTCCCCTCTTGCTCCGGCGCCACTCCCCCTTCGCCGGCCTCGCACCGCGCCGCCTGAACCCCTCCGCCATCGCCGCCGTCGCCCGACGCCTTCTCCCCTCATTCGCCCGGCCGGCCTACGTGGCCGCCACGCAGGCGCCACGCGAGCGCCAGCCGGCGCACTCCCTCCTTCCCCTCCGTGCGCTCGGTCTGCGTAGACCGCGCCGCCGACGGGCGGGCCCCGCCCTAACGCCGCGCGGCGGGCACGGTCCACCGGATCGGCCGACCGCGTAGGCCGCGGCCTGCCCCGGCCCATCGGCCTCGCTCCCCCTTGGCTCAACGGCCTCCCTCTCGCGCATCGGCCGGGCCGCGTCGCCAGGCCGGCCATCTGGGCCTCCTTGGCCGACCGGCCCAGTCGGCCTCGGCCCCTCTCTCCCCCTCGGCCACTCGGCCTTTTTCGCTCATGGGCCGCGCCCTCAAGCGCCGGCCCGCTCGGCCTCCAAGCGCCATCGGCCTCTGGCCCATCGGCCGCTAGGCCCATCGGCCGCTAGGCCCATCGGCCTATCCCCCTCTCGCGCGCCGACCGACCATGGGCCGATCCCTTCGGGCCGTCGGCCCAATTATTTCGGCCGCGCCCATTCTATTCTTTTGGGCTGCCCTTAGCCGCCCAAAATAAAGTCTAAATGGCATCCCTCCTTCTTTTCTTTTTCCAGGGAATTAATAATTCCTTTTCTTATTCCAGAAAATCCTTTAATCTTCGGAAATTCATATCTTTTCAACTGTTCGTCCGATTAACCCCGTTCCACTTTCAAAATTTCTCAAAAATCGAGATCTATCCAATGGCACGCTTAGTGGTCTTTAATAGGGCTTCTTTTTATCGCTTTGTTGAGTCGTCTCGTTTCACGTGTAGTGTCACACCCTGAAGTTTTCCCAAATCGTAAAAATCGAGTTTAATAATTTATCGAAGAAATTGTTTAAATTAATCTGGAGAAAAATCCAATTAATTAATGCATTAAAGAAGTGAAAATGGCAAGGTGGAATTTTTCTTGAGTTCCCTATGTCAAAATACATTAACAGGATTTTTAGTGGAATTTTCAGAGCCCTGGAAATAATTTTAAACCAATTAAAATCAAATTCGGAATTTGTTTAATCCCAGGAAAATTCCTTTTCCTTTCTTTTTCTTTTTCTTTTTCTTTTTCCTCTTCTTCTTCCTTTCGGGCCGTCGGCCCAGTCCGGCCGCGCGCCGCGCGCCCCTTCCCCCTCCCGCTGGGCCGGCCCAACCGGTCCCCTCCCTCCTGTGCCCCCTCCCCCTCTTGGGCCGGCCGCAGGCCGAGGCCCGCTAGCGCCTCCCCGTTCGGCCTCCCCCGGCCCGGGCCACCGACAGGTGGGCCCCACCTGTCGGGGTCATCCCCTTCCTCCGGCCGCCCGCGCCCACAACTGCCGGCCGCCGTCTCCGCCCACTCCCCCGCGCCCCGCGTGCCCCGCGCACGTGCGCGCCCACGGCGCGCCCCTCCCGCATCCACTCCGCCCGCAGCCGCCGCGTGAGAGGGGCGGGATCCGTTTTCCCCGGCCGCCTCTCTCTCTCTCTCTCTCTCTCCCCCACTCCGGCGTGGAATTCGGGCCGTTCCCGGCCACGTCCGCCCATCCCGCTCCTACAAAAACCACCCCCGCGTCCTCCTCTCCCTTTTTCCCCATTTCCGCCGCCGCTCCCGTGCCTCCTAGCGCCCGCGCCACCACCGACCCCGTGCGCCGCCGCCTCCGCCGTCTCCGGCCGCCGCTCCCCACCGCTTGCGCCGTCCCCGAGCCGCGCCGACGCGTCCGCCGCATTCGCCGCGTTCTCCCGCACCCCGTCCGCCCTTTTGCGCCGCCGGCTCGCGTCTCCTGCGCCGCCCGCGCCGCCGTCTTCTCCGCCTCCGGCCGAGCCCGGTGAGCACCTCCCCTTTTTCCCTCTCTTTTCCCTCTCCCTCTCCCGGCCGCGCCGCTCCTCCCCGCGTGCGCGCCGCCTTCGCCGCTCTCCGCCACCCTTGCGCCGCCGCCTCCGGCCACCGGTCGCGCCGTCGGCCGCCGCCTTCGGCCGCCGCGCGCCATGGCCGAGCCGCCGAGCTCGGGGCCGTGCAGCCCCGGCCGCCTGCCGCCCGCGCGCCCTGGGCCGTTAGATCGGCCACTCGGGCCGATCTCGGCCGTCCCCCTCCGTCCCGCGTGGCCGCCCACGTGGCTGCCCCGTGGCTGCCGCGTCGGCGCCACGTGTGCGCCACGTGGTGCACCGCCGCCGCCACGGTCCCGTGGACCGAGTCCACGGTGGACCGGCCGCCGCCGCCGCTGACGCCAGCCCTGGGATTAATTGCGCAATAAATTAATTAAGGATTTTTCTGTTTTAGTAAAAACACAGATAACTTCAAAAATTCATAACTAATTCATCCGAGCTCCGTTTAAGTCCATTCAAATTTCATTAAATTCATAAAAATGCAGAGAATCCATTAAAAATACTTTTGTGCTTTGTTTCAGTAGACTTATAGCGTGTATTGTTGTTTGCTTTGTTTGTCGCGTAGATTCCGAAACCTCCGACGCGCCCGTTTATTTCGAGATCGTCGCAGAGGTAGCCTCAGCTCAGGAGCAAGGCAAGTCATGCTTCACATTGATCATATTGTACCTATATTACAAATGTCTTATTTTTCCGTAAACACTGCATTATTTTGCAATGTCATTTCATGTGGGTTATACCTATTGTACTCAGCCAATTATATTGATTATCTTGTATCTTTGATAGCTTGGGTAATTAATTCATTGTTCGCTGATTTTAGGAGTGCTTAGCCATGCTTAGCCAACTTAGCTCACTAAAGGGGATCACCTTAAATAATTAATTAATGTAATCCCTATGGTGACACTTTGGTTGAGGAGCCACCATGGTAATAATAATTAACTAAAATATGCTAATGGTGGGCTGTGGGTGCATGGTTTTGATCGAAGCACCCATGGCAATTAAGGACCGGTTCGCGGGAAACCCTGGAAGAAATACCGTGCGTACCACAAGCCAGCGTGGGCAACGGCTGGACTTGTAGTGTAGCTGTCTCTGGCTGACGTACCAGAATAGGGTGGGCGTGATGGAGTTGGGTCGGCGGGAGATTTACCCGTTGATCGGCTGCCGGATTCACCGTGGCACGAGAGGGGGCTGCCTACCTTGGACATAAAGGTGGGGGCGAAATCTGTGGTGTGGTACGGCTGGTTAGAGGGGGTTATGCGAAGGGTCCTGTCACAGTCTCTATTCGGGTACTTTCCAGTATCGCGACGCATGGTTGACATGATGTTGAGGCTGTGTCTTGTGGGTACAGATGTACACCTCTGATCAGAGTAGAACTATTCGAATAGCCGTGCCCGCGGTTATGGGCGATCGACCAGATTCACCGTGATTAGTCTCACTTTCATAATAACTTGAATTATTGGAACTGGTTTAGTTCAGGTGGTTGGTTTGGGCCTGTCGCAACGTGGATATAGCGTTGGACAGTGATGGTTTAATATTGGTCAATTAATTCAACGTTTTACTATAGCTTTCAACTACTGTTTTTAAATGCTTACTTTATGCAAATAAACCCCTGCTTTCCTTTGGAATATCTTGCATCATGCCTCCTTTTCCGGCATGACTTGTTGAGTACAGTGGGTAGTACTCAGCCTTGCTTAATTTTTCCCCACACCAGAAGAGGAGTATGCGTCCGATGGAGGTTTCTCAGAGGAGTAGGTTTCGTCCGCCGTCGAGGATGCCTGTGGAATGGTGCCAGCCCGCTGCAAGAGTCCCGTTCTAGTTTAGTTTGTCTTTTCGTCTTTCCGCTGCATTTCTGTAAGACTTTTACTGTGTTTGTAAGACGTGGATCTGTATGTCAACATTGTCGTCTGTGTACCCTGGCTGGTCCTGGACAGGGGTTTTAATACACATTCAGGTTCGGAAATTCTGGTACTGAATTTCCGGGCGTGACAAGTAGTCTCGGAGCCCGAAGACCCGCAGTGCGCGGATTTCGAGGAAGAAGCTCAAGATCTCGAGCAAGGCAAGTCACCTTTGATCAATTGAACCTATAATTTAAATTAAGTATTTTGATTCCGCAAACTATGCATTAATTAGGTTACACTCGGCACTTGGCCTCGGTTTGCAATACAACCGGCAGGCCCTACCCATTTGCTGCTTTCACCTTCCTTGATATTTGAATACCCTAACACCCTTGTCACCCCTCAGGTGGAGCCTCGGTATCCGTACCCCGCGTACGAATGTCGAGACTCTCCTCAAACTTTAAAATTGATCACATGGGTAAAACTTGAGTTTACAAAATGCTTGGAAAACCCGACACTTGGGTCGGTGCCTTGAAAATAAAGTGAGTTTCTAAAACTCGCGGTATGGGAGACGTACTGGAGGTACGGTCTGCCCGTTCTCGCTCTAAGGACCGATTCCTTGGGAATTACATCCGAGCATATGTCAAGTACGACCACATGGGTGATATGGGACGCCCCTGGCTGAGTAATTAGCTAGGCCAGGGAAATCTTGATGCCAAGGGACAAGTGGATTCGCCGGGGTGGTGTCGGGGAGGACCCCTGGGCTTCCTGGCACAGTATGGTCTGGGACCTAACCTGGTGTTGGTCCGTGGGACCCCTCCCGTTGGCATAAGATGACCCTGAGTCGGCTTTCGAAATGCCTTGTCGTGAAAGCCTCAAGGTCGCCAGACGTGACCGAGAGTCGCGGGCTGGGTGATTCGGGGTTAGTAACGTCATGTGGGTAAAGTGTACCCCCTCTGCAGAGGTTAATAACTGTTCGAACAGCCGTGCCCACGGTCATGGGCGGATGTGAGGTGATTCCTTAGCGTAGCTTTAATGAACACTTTGTAAACTGCTGTTGGTGAGGTTTTTCCCTTCTGTGCTTGGTTTAAGGCTGTTGGAGCAGCCGGTGTCGGTGAACGATTGGCAGGGAGCCTCTCATTTCGACGTGTTTGACTTGTGGCTGTTGGAGCAGCCGGGTCGGTAAACGATTGGCAGGGAGCCTCTCATGCCGACAAGAATCAATCGATACATTTTCACTGCTCCGGCCGGATGAGGCGCACTTTCTCATCCGTGTCGTTGAGAAGCACTTACTTAGATGTTTCTAAAGTCTTAAACTAAAATCAATTGTGAAAAATAACTGGCTTTCCCTTGAAGCTTGCATTAAACACTTAATTTCCCCTGACTTGCTGAGTACTCCCGTACTCACCCTTGCTCTATATAATTAAACCCCCCCAGTTCTCGAAGACGAAGAGGTGGACCCCGCTGATGAAGAGTTCTTCCAGGAGCAAGCAGTCTTCGAGCAGTAGTAGGGTTTCAGCCTTTCCCCAAGGCTTTGCTTGTGGCTTAGGGCTAGTCTCCGCTTTCCGCTTCCGCCTTTTTGTAATGCTGTTGCGAACTCAGGTTCTGTCCGCAGTTCCAACCTGGGTTGTAATCCTACTCTTAATAAAGAGACCGCTGTTGTTGTGATATTCTGTCTTCCTGTGGTACCAGCGCTATTTCCTGGGACTGGTACAGGCATACAGGTTAATTTGGATCGCCTTATACTGGCCTCCGTTCGGGGCTAGTTTGGGGCGTGACATCATGGGAGTACGAGCTCCGCACCTCCCTCCGTCCTTGTCACTGCGCCCGCTCCTCCCCTTGCTCCGCCCAATGCCTCTGTCGCCGTCGTACCACTTTTCGCGATCGATAGGCTGGTGGAGGCCAGCCACCTGCTACAATCCAACGCACATGACGTTCTCGCCGAAGCCGAGCAGCTCCGGACGGCAGCCTCGACCTCGGACAAACGCGTCGCCGAGCTGGAGACTCAACTGGCTGAAGCACAAAGGGACTTGAAGGAGTTCAAGGACCTGATCGCTAGCCATGAGAGACAACGGCAGGGCTGGGAGAGACAGCTGGAAGAGACCCAAGAGAACTTGGTGTCACTCCGACAAGGCCTCCAGGAGAATTACGGGCTGCTTGACATGGTGGCTTGAAGCTTGGGTGTGCCCGAGAATGGCCCCGAGTTCCCAGACGAGACAACTGTCTTGGGATCTCTGGGTTCTCTCATCGGCAAGCTAGAGGGTACATCCATGAGGCATGCTGAGCAAGTCGCCGAGGAGATGCGCACCAGTCTCCGGACCAGCGCATGTCACATTCTTGCGTGCCTCAAGCTCACGTACCCCGAAGTGAACTGTGAGGAGGCGCTAGAGAAGGACAGGGTTGACGAGACATGCGAGGACGTGATGTCGGAGCTCGTCGACTTGAGGAGAGCGTCATTTCCTTTTTGAACAGTAATTGCCACTCCCTTGTAATTTTTAAGAACAATTTGTTAGGCTTGTCGTATTCGAGAATGATGCCTTTCTTTACTGCCCTTGAATTTTTTGGTGTGATTATGCTTTAGATGTATCGAAGACGAGGTCATCCTGCAAGGACGATGTCCTCGCAGTTTTAACATTGCGCCTAATTCTCCCTATGCTTCCTCAACGCCGAGCGGCGACAACCAAGCCTTGGTCGTCGTGAATGCTGATAGTGCGCTAGATCCACAGGGATTCCAACTTAACTCCCGCCTTGAGTGGAATCAAGGTACAGGAACTCGACCTTTGTAGCCCTTTCTCCCATATTGGGGGGAAGCTAATCGAGATCAAATGTCCTGCGTAGGCCTCGAGAATGCTTTGGAGGAGAGGGAACGTTGTGCCAAGTACTGGAAGGCGAGGTTTGAGAAGGCGGATCTCGAGAAGATGGCTAGTGCTGTCCGCAAGGATCAAGCTATAGAGGCCCTTCGAGGTAAGGAAATATGGATTGACGCCTATCTCGAGAGTTGTTGTCTGGCACTACAATGCCACTGCGAAGAGCTACGGGTGGTTCATCCTCCTCCCGAGAAGTCCGTAAATGGTCATCTGTCATGGATGCGGAGTACGTGCGATCAACTTGTAGGGATCGGGAAGCGGATCGTCGACAGCCTAAATCAGGAATGTCGCCGTGCTAGCCGGTATGCTGGTGGTCACCTTCTCGCCTACATCCGAGATGGGCGTCCGCAGATGAGCCTAAGTTTTCTCCGGGAGGGTTTCTCGCATTCTCGCATGAAGGTTGACGAGATTGACCGCCTCGCGCAATCCTTCACTCCGCTAGTCGAGAACGTCTTCTCCACAATGGACTGGCAGTGGCCGTCTTGGTAGTTTATGTACCTAGGAAACACTTAATGTATATGTTAGCATTTTACATATATATTAGAACTTAAATAAGAATTGAAATGTATTGTATAAGTATCTGAAATTAACATAGTGTATGAGTACTCTCACAAGGGCTGCCCTCAGCCGACAGAGTACGGTACTCTCCCTAGCCCCCATCTGTTTTCGTGGAAAAGTCGTTTTTCATGAAGATAACTTAAATCTTATAACAAACCAAGCTAAAGCTACAAAGTCCTAGCCCCCAGCCATGAAGTCGGGAAAACCAATTTCCGGTTACACGTCTTGGTTAATACGCTCAAGTGGGTACTCTAACATGACAAGCTCTAATATGGTCGTTTGACCCTGCATGGCCTGACAAACTTTCACAGTGCTAGGCATCCCCAGTTGGGGTCCATGGGACCCCGAAGCTTGCCAGACTAGTGTAAGAGAACAATAGGATTGACTTCGAGACAAGGCGATATAAGAAAAGGGCGTCACTGGTAAAACACTTTGAAAGAAAAGAATTTGGAATACTGTATATTAAAACTTACAGACTTTGGTACATCAATTTTATACATAAAATTTACGTAATTGGTCAATGTTCCAAGATTTTGCCAACTCGCGATCTTCATCGTCTATGACTTGAACGCGTCTGGCCTTAAGACTTCGACCAAGTTGTACGGTCTCTCCCACTTAGGTGAGAGCTTGTTTCGCCCTACTTGATTCTAAACTCATCGGAGGACGTAATCGCCGATGGTCTCTCCCACTTAGGTGAGAGCTTGTTTCGCCCTACTTGATTCTGAACTCGTCGAAGGACGTAATCGCCGATGGTGAGTGTACGGGCACGAACACACTATTCGTGATAGCATCGCCTCGGAACCATACACGAGGACCTCTGTCTCTGTCTTGCTTTTTCCTTCCTTTTGCGATTTTGTTTCTTTTTCTTGGTTGACGCTGGTGCCTCCTTGTTGTCCAGCTGCTTTTCCTCGACTACCTTACTTCCCCATCTTTCCTCCTGAGGGTGTCACCTGCGTGGGCGCATCTTTCGATGATCTCGAACAGCTTCACAGCAGAAGTGATTTGTCTTGTCGCCAGCTCTTGGATGGTGTATCGATCTCGGACAACTGACTTGAACGCGCATATGACAGAAGCGTCGGTGATATCAGGTATCGTATTCCGGCATTCGTTAAAACGCCGTATATAGTCCCTTAAGGATTCACCCGGGTTCTGCCTAAGGGCGTGTAAATCGTCCTCGACCGCATGCCATTTGTATGTTCCTTGAAAATTGGTGACAAATTATTGCTATAGGTCTTCCCAGGAAGAAATCAAACGAGGTGGGAGGTGTATCAGTCATGACCGAGCAGATCCCTTCAACGCTGCCGACAAATAGTTTGCTAACGCGTTGTCGTCTGTGCCGGCTACGTAGAGAACTATTGAATAGATGTGCAGGAACTCCTTTGGATCAGTGCTACCGTCATACTTTTCTACTGCTGAGGAACAGAACTTGTTTGGCCATCGAACTTCTCATAGAGTAGGTATGAAAGCCCGATATCCGCCTCCCGGTATAAGGGGCGGACGATGTCCTTGTGGCCTGCGAGAACTGCCTCCAGTGAATGATGATGACGACGAAGGATCACCGTAGTTGGGGGTGCGACCCCTTGACCTACGGCCTTGTTCTCGGTCCCTCTTGGAGACATCTGTTTTTGGGAAGGTAACTAGGTCAAATGAAGTTTGTTTTAGCAACGAGTTGACCACGGTGAAGTGCTCGGCAGGAGTTCGAACCAGCTCTTCAGGTTCGTGCGATGCAGCGGGAGCAGACGGTTCTTCTCCCGAACGGACTTCACCCTCTTCACGCATGTCCTCGATGACCCCCTCAATCACGTTTACTTCCCGCGGAGAGTTTGATCCCGAAGATTCCAAGCTGTGAAGAATGAAGGGCTCATGAGGATCAATGTCGATGAATCCGACCAGACGATTTGGGGTTTTCATCTCGCTATCGTCCACCGATGCATCCTGAGATTGATCTCGGTGTTGGTGTATCGGACAGCAGGGAATACAAACCATAGATCTGGTGATTTTCAAGAAGATTTTGCAATCTGTAAAGGGGACTTTTCGATTTGTGGATCGAGCACCACACCTTGTATGGAGATGTGCGCTGGATATCTCGATCTTTGCAAGCATCAAGTTCAGCCTTCACTTGAAGTTTTACCTGACATTAGACCAAAGAGTGTTGAGATGTCTTGTGGATCGAACACCAGGTGTCGTAGTTTGGAGGAGACTTCCTTGTCGGCACCTGGCCCCCAACAGATGTTTGGGGTTTGACCGCTTTAGGAATTCTTCGGGGAGTTGAAGTTGTTGTATTCCTCTTTTTTGACTGGACGGGAGGAATAGTTGATGAAAAATTATTTTCTGTTGTCCTCGCGGCTCTGTTCTCGATCCCATCTGGTATTGGGGAAAGCAAGATAGCAAGATAGGAATTACGGCGAAGACAGGAAAGATGATGGATCCGACTTGAGTCCAAACGAACGTCGGCTGAGTAAGATCTCCCAGGCCAGGATGAATGTGGACATTGTTGTCAGAAAGCCTTGAGCTTGAAGACATCTCGGCGAAATCTTGAGCACCAAGTCCTCCTACTTGGCGCGCCACTGTCGACGGGTTATATCCGTAGACCGTATTCTGAAGGTATTGGGGTACGTTGGTATAAGGATCTACACGAAACGACATCAAGCTCACAGAAGATAAGAATTATACTGATTCAGGTCTCTCGTAAGGTAACAACCCTATTTCAGTTTATATGAGATTATGACGAAAACCACAGAGACATAGCTGTATGACATATGAATATGCATTTTAAGAGTTTGATGACCTATATGACATAGCTGTACAAGTTTAGGGATCTGCCGTACACTTTACTCGACAGTTTAATTACTGCCAAAGTTGTCCTAATTCAAGCATATAATCCGAATTCGACCATATATCTCCGTTAACACTGTTAGGCTGCGTTCGGTAGAGCGTTCTCCCAGAGCGCACAGTGTTTTTACCACGCGCACGCTTTTCAAACTACTAAACGGTGTACTTTTTTGTAAAAAGTTTCTATACAAAAGTTGCTTAAAAAAATCAAATTAATCCATTTTAAAAAAAAATTAGTTAATACTTAATTAATCACGCGCTAATGGACCGTTCCGTTTTCCGTGTGCACTGTGCGCGTTGGGAAAACATCCCAACGAACACAGCCTTAATGAATCCAAATGTTAAGCAGAAAATCAAACAATTTGCCATGGAACAGTTTAATTACTGCCAAAGTTGCCCTAATTCAAGCATATACCAATTTGACCATATAAATCCGTTAACACTGTTAATGAATCTTTAAGCAACCCAGTACAAGTGGACATCGCCATTATTGGCTGTGTTCCTTTGTTACTCTTCCCAACTCATCTCCCTCATTTTTCGCGCACACGTTTTTCAAACTGTTAAACGGTGTGTTTTTTGCAAAAAGTTTTTATACGAAAGTTGCTTTAAAAAATCATATTGATCCATTTTTGAAAATTTTTTTAGCAAATACTTAATTAATCATATGCTAATGAGTCGTTCCGTTTTGCGTGCCGAAGAGATTAACTCCCAACCCCAACTCAAGAACTCAGCCTAATCTACACCAAAAAGAAAACGACTTCCCTAATTACAGTTCTTAATCACAGGAGCGGGGAGGCCGAAAGCCCGAAAAGCTTTCACACAGTCAGAGACTCAGATCCACTTCCTCTCAGAGTCGCACGCATGCGCAGTTCAAATTTGAATTCGAGCGGAGAAGAGATCGCCCATTACTAGTCTCCTCTCCTCTACCACCCCCGTTCCCCTCCCCCCACCCCCGCCCNCGCAGCCATGGCCGGCCACGGCGGCGGCGGGCGGCGAGCCTCCACCTCGAGGGCCGCGGCCCGCCGCGCGGAGGCGGAGACCAACGAGAACGACGACCTGGCCGCCGCCGCGGCGGCGCCGTCCTCCTCATCCTCCTTTAGCTTGGTGGTCGGTGGCCCCGCCGCGCTGCCGTTCACGCTGCCGCCGAGGTCGCCGCTCGCGGCCATTGCGGACCCGGGTAGGAACCCTCGGTCCGCGCCGGCGACGCCCAAGACGCTGGCGGGCACGCCCCGGGGCGCCGCCTGCGCCGCGGGGTCTGGGGTTAGGGATCGGACCTCCTCGATTGGGACGTCGTCGAGAAGGGTGTTTGATCTCAGGGACCTCGCCGCCGCCGAGGTGCCCGCAGAGGTGTCGCACTTCGAGCTCGACGAGGACCCCGCGTTCTGGAAGGATCGCAATGTGCAGGTTGGTCAATTGTTGCAGTAATAATGCGGAAAATCACAACCATTCTATGCCCAATTGAATTAGCAACCATCACAATAACGAAATCCAGTGTCGGTAGATTATCAATTTTGCACACACACGATAGCAAGATTTCTGAAGCTAAGAATGCTAAATGTGGCGTAATTTCCTCAGGTGTTGATACGGATAAGGCCCATCAATGCAGCCGAGAGCACTGCGCACGGTCAGAGAAGATGCCTGGTGCAGGATAGCTCAAAGACATTGAGCTGGACAGGGCATCCGGAAACAATGTTCACGTTTGACCATGTTGCATGTGAAACAATATCACAGGTTTGCAGAGTACTACTGCCACTGCTATTGATTACTTTGAAAGGACGGTCTTAGCCTAATCAATGTTCTGTATAATTGTTCTAGGAAAAATTGTTCAGGGTTGTTGGTCTTCCAATGGTGGAGAACTGCATGTCTGGATACAATGGCTGTTTGTTTGCCTATGGACAGGTAATATTAATATTAAGCTGTACTATGTTTTTTTCCGGTGTCAGAAACAGGGATTCGTCTGATGTATCTACATGGTTCGCCTATTGCTTTTATAGACAGGAAGTGGGAAAACATACACAATGATGGGAGAGCTTAGTAAGCTGGACAACGAACTCAGCAAAGACTCTGGTTTGACACCTCGCATTTTCGAGTATCTTTTTGCTCGGATAAAAGAGGTAAGCTTAATACTTATGATTGTTGTTTATACTTAATAGATATTAATTATTAAGAAAAAACCAAATGCTATGTTTCTTGAAGGAAGAGGAGAGACGGAGAGAGGACAAACTGAAATATATCTGCAAATGCTCCTTTCTGGAGATATATAATGAACAGATAACCGATCTACTTGAACCATCATCAACCAATCTTCAGGTAGTTTGCCTACTAGTTTCCATTTGAGGATTGCTTCATACTATACTAACTTAATGTGGAAACTAACATATATATTGCCTCTGTAGATCCGCGAAGATATAAAGAAAGGCGTATATGTTGAGAACCTAATGGAATGTTATGTGTCATCTGTTAAAGATGTTATGATGTTATTGTTACAGGTGATATAATCTTATCTTCATTTCACGTTCCATTGTCTGAATATCTGAGATACTATAATTGTTATATGATGAAATACTTTAGTGAAGCTCCTAAATTGTTCTTTTAGGGGGTGGCAAACAGGAAAATGGCAGCGACAAATATGAATAGTGAGAGCAGCCGTTCACACAGTGTCTTCACTTGTGTCATTGAGAGCCGCTGGGAAAGAGATTCAATGACACACCTCCGCTTTGGGAGGTTAAATTTGGTTGATCTTGCTGGTTCTGAGAGGTGAATTACAGAGTCTAGCTAAAATGCTTTTTCTTGTCTTCACAAATACTGACTGAATTCAAACTAGGCAGAAAAGCTCAGGCGCTGAAGGAGAACGTTTGAAAGAAGCTGCAAACATTAATAGATCATTGTCAACTCTTGGGTAAATTTTGTTCTCAGCCTCTCACACCGCATTCCATTTTTTTTTCTCGAAAACGCAAGATACAGCATTCCATTTGCATGACGTTTTGGAGCAATCCTTTTTTATACTCCCTCCGTTTCATATTATAAGTCGTTTGACTTCTTTCTTTGTCAAAGTTCTTTAGGTTTTACCAAGTTTATAGAAAAAATTAGCAACATTTACAACACGAAATTAGTTTCATTAAATTTAACATTGAATATATTTTGATACCATGTTATTACTATATTTTTCTGTAAGCTTGGTCAAACTTAAAGAAGTTTGACTAAAAAAAAGTCAAACGACTTATAATATAAAATGGAGTGAGTACATATTTAAGGAAATTAACCATGTTTGCAATACCTATCAGTTGTCAAAACACTATCATTTAGCAAGTCTAACTAGATTCTCATACTAGAACACCCATGGAGATGGTGTTTAAAATGAGACCACCAAATAGCTCACTTTGTCCATGTTAAAGTGGATAAGTTTTGTTATGTTTCCATTTTATGCAGCCTGCTACATTCATGGCTAAGTGAAAAAGAATCATGAATCTGTGTTCTATTGGTTTCCTTATTCAAAGTGAAATGCAATTGCCTGCATGGAAGTTTATTATGTCTACTAGCCTGTACTGTAACGTTCTTTACTATATCAGGATGTACATATGTTTGAGTGCTAGGAATGAATGCTTTTGTATAACGAAAATATTGTAGTGTAAGAACTAAGAAGCATTACTTGCTGTACCATTTCAGGCTTGTTATAATGACACTGGTGGATGTTGCAAATGGGAAAAACCGACATGTTCCCTACAGAGATTCAAGGCTTACATTTCTACTTCAGGTTAAAATAGAAAAAAAATATTAGACTGCTGAAATATTTTTTCCATCACTTGTCTTCAATTGTTCTTTTTGCTCGCTGACTTGTGCCTTTTTAACTAGGATTCCCTAGGAGGGAACTCTAAAACAACAATTGTTGCCAACGTCAGCCCATCTATTTGGTACCCATGTTCTATATATTCATTTGTAGCATTCAGTTTGTTTGGTATATTCTTGATAGTACTCTTAACTCGTTTATGAATTATTCTTGCAGTTCCTCCAGTGAGACATTGAGTACCTTGAAGTTTGCTCAACGTGCTAAACTGATCCAAAATAATGTAATACTATTTAGTATTTTAAGAATGCCAGAGTTTGCTAAGATAGGAGGAATTCTCTTGTTGACATTTGGGGCTTTATCTATTTATGCTAGGCCAAAGTAAATGAAGATGCTTCAGGAGATGTTATGTCTTTACAAAGGCAGATAGAAGATTTGAAGGTAATGCTTTTATAGCAAAATCTCTCTGTTGGACTTTTAAGGCGTTTTTAATTAAATTAATTGTTCACTTCTTACAGGATCAGTTAACATGCTTGAAGAAGCAACAAAATATGCCTGGCTCACCTAGCTTTCAACTTCTAAAATCAGGCTATGGTAATGAATTCAATAGTTTGCACGGGGTAGATGATCAGTCAGCCTGTGATTTGGAACTCCTAAAGCAAAAGGTCACATGGCATGTTTTTACTTTACTGGTTATTAACCATGATGTACGATGTATTACTAGTAACCAATTATTCATATATCTAATAGCAGGTTAGCCATCTGGAGGATGTTTTGGTTGGGAGCCTTAGGAGAGAGAAATCAGCAGAAACAGAAATGAGGAAGCTGGAATGTGAAATAAAGCGTTTGAACCGTTTGGTAATACTATATTCTGTTATAGATAACCCTTGAAAAGAGCTATCGATTACTCTTATATTCCCTATACATATATATATGCTGTAGCAGTGTATGCCTTTTCAAAATTGGGAGATGTGAGTTATATGTTCTTCTTTTTCAGGTCAACCTGATGGAATCTGATACACGACACTTGAGAACGACGGTTAAACTTCGTGATGAAAAAATAAGAAGATTGGAATTATTAGCTGATAACCAGATATCATCTGATGGCTATCTGATGGATGAAAATGCTGCAATGTTCCAAGAGATTCAGCTACTGCAAGAACAAATCAATGATAATTCTCAATTAACTCAGTTTGCTTTGGAAAACAAGAGATTAATTGAGCAAGTTAGAATGTAATATCCCAGTCATGCTGTTTCATAGCACTAATGATTTTAGTTTGTAGATAAAACACTTCACACAGCAAGTCATAAACTTTGTGAACTTGAATGAACTACTTATAGCTTCTTATACTAACCTCATATACAGGCTTGAGAAGTTCAGCAAGCAAGGGGAGCGAGAAATGTTATTAACAGAGATATCCCTTTTGCGTAATCATGTATATCCATCCTTCCTGATTTTTTTGATTAAAGTAAATCCATAGTACATAGCCTCTTTATTATTTTTGGGTCTCATTTGCTACTCTCCTCTCATCATCTATGTGCAGTTCCTTCATATTCTTGAGCAGAAGTATGCAAGACCCCCTAAAAATATCGAAGCTCAGGTGTGTTCTTATCTGGACATCATTTTATTTATGAAAACAGTTATCTGATGGAGATGATTTTCTTTGTGTTTCAAAGTGTAATGAAGAACAACCTGAATTATCTTTAGTGATTGATCTGGGACATTATGCATTTAGGGTGATGTGACTATCAAGGAGCTGGAGATCTGCAAGAAAGAATTGGATGCATGCTTAGAAAATAATGTTCTGCTAGCACGGTAAGCATTTATTTACTCTAATACTATAATCTGAACTAACATTTACATTTACAAATTCAACAATTTCATTAAAGAAAAGGAAGTGCTCCAGAAGATGGGAATGATTCAATACTTCCACTGTGACAAAGAAAATGAAGCAGAAATATTCCATGACACTTACATTTTTTCTAATAAACTTATCAAGTCTAAATTCCATGAAATTTTTAATCTATAAAGTCTACATTCCCATCTCCTCTGGAAGCTGCAACTCAATCCCACTGTTCTAGGTTGCGAGCGCCCAGAGTGAACACTTATCTTCTTGAACCCAGATAAGACCTTAGTATTTCACTGACAATATTAAGAAACTTCCAACTGTACGTATGAAAAAAAATATTCATTCCAATTTTTATTTTAAAAGAAACTTTCACATTGTGCTCTGATTATTTTCTCTTGATCTATCTAAATTTCGTAAACACCATGAACTGCTTTTTAGGTTAACTGTTACACACGATATGGCTGCTAATTTTTAAAGCTTGGTAATTGGTTACACATGCTGTTTTTGCAGTGAAGTAAATAAGCTGCGCTGTGAACTGAAGCAGTACCAGAAGTGTGGTACAGGTCAAGTACGTACAGTATTTTCCCAGCCTTAATTCATTGTGCTGTTTGTTCTGGTCAGAATTACATTCAGCTTGGATGCTCATTATCATTCAGGTTGCTCCTGAGGTCGTGGAGAGCTCTGTGATACCAGGGATCAGTCAGAAGCAACATGTGAGATGTTATTTATAGTCATATCCTACAACTATGATTCACACTTGTTTTCGAGGAAAAAAAACTATGATTCACAGTTTCACACATATTTTACATCTTTTGTACTTCATATCAGGATCAAGCAGGATGGTTTGGTTCATATTTGGCTTCAAGTGATGTTGAAAAGCAATTCGTGGATGTTGGGATCACAACTGATATTACTGAATCACTTGAACTCACTCCACCTTCAGAAATTTATAGTGAAAACCAGGACTCTCCTTCTCGTTTGCATTTCTCTGATCCGGAAAGATGTAATTTGAAGAACTCTACAAAAGTGCCAGAGTACAATTCTTCACACAATCTACTTGACAAAGGCATTATTTTGAGTGGACAATTGGAGAATGAATGTGGATTAAATTTTGTACGAAAGGATGAAATAAGTCTAGTAAATGAAAATGCTGAGAAGATGTATGGTCATGACGAGATCTCAGTGTATCGTCAAAATGAAATACTGCATTCAAGTGAACAGTTATTACAGGACGAGTTGGCACATATTAAAAGCATAAATGAATGTCTCAAAGAGAAGCTAATTATTATGGCTGAAGAAAGTACCAAGCTTTCAGAGATTATTGTTGCTAAAGATGTAGAAATCACAACTTTGTCAGAAGAATGGGAGTCTGCAATTGTCGATCTGACGAGCTTCTTGACAGATGGTTGCAGTTCTTTAGATGATGCATATCAGAATATTGATAATATGATTAGCTCATTTCCTTACAACAATCATTCCGTCAGTGAACATGTGGAGAAGGCTATGAAAGTTAGTATTGAGAAGGAAAAAATAATTTCTAGGCTTCAAACTGAGCTACAAGCTGCACAGAGAATGGGCAGGGAGGTGAAAGAAAAGTTGCACATTCTAAGAGGTGCTACTCTTGCTATAACTGAAGCTCAGCTGTTGGATAATGATGAATCCCAGGAAGCACTAAAACTATTAGATTTAATGCGTCAAAAAGATTGCATAGTACAAGAACTGAATGACAACGTGAAACAGAAAAGTTGCTTATTTGCAGAAGCAACTGAAGGGTATTCTCGTCATGAGTGTCACTTACCAGATAATGTGGGTACTGTAGCTGAAAGAAGTCACAACAGAGATGGATCTGAAGTGAATCAAGCTAACACATACCAGGTATGCACCGAGTTTCTTACATGAGTAAAGTAGGAGATAGTGTTTGTTTACGCAAATTCATGTATTCTAGGAGAAAGAAAAGGTTAACAGTAGGATTTCCTTGAGTAAGACTACTTTGATCTTCTGATGGATATAACCGTTCTTGAACATACTGGGCCCATTATCTGACTTCCTGCCTTCTCTCATGGTCCCCTTAACTGCTAACTACTTCTCAAGTAGATGTTTTGGAAATTCCATTTTACATTCTATCGGAAAAGATGAGGAAAAACTGAAATTATGATTAACAGTCACCTTCTGTAATAGTATTAATGCTTGTCTTTATTATTTTCATAACTTTGTTCCTTAAATATATTATAATAGATGAACCAAGGTAATTGAATTATCTAGGGCCATGTACAGCAAGGATTATGCATTTATGCTTAACTGACATGTGCTTTATAGTGGTTGCAATAATTCTTGCCAGACACATTCATAATATTTTAAGTTATTTGTCAAATTTCTCACGTAAAAATTGGTACAATTTTCTCAGACTTCTCAATCTGTAAAAGATGTTCTATCTTGGATATCATCTATCTTTCTATCAAGATATTAGCATAATATTGCCTGAAACATGTGAGTGGCCTCTTTTTGTGAAATGCTATGTGCATGCAAACATAATGACTTTCTTTTTATGTTCCACTCGATGTTCTTCCTTATGGATTAAAAACAATCTTATTAATAATGTACAATCTAATTGTTCAAATACCGTACAGTCAAAGCTTGAAGATGTGTTGCATCTTGTTGAAGACAAGTCAAATAAGGTTCTGGCCTTATTTTCAAATTTTGAGGAAGCTCAAGAAACCATGGAAGAAGCTGAAACTATGCTCTCATCTTTGTTGAAGGCCAATGAGGAGCTAAAACTTGAAAAAGACAATTGCAGGCAAGCAGTGGAATTGTTGTTTGCTGAGAAAACTTCTTTGATCAATGATTTGCAGGAGCTTGAAGCGTCAAATTCATTTACAGCACAGAGGTACGACAAATTGCATGAACAGGTAAATGGATGTGTAGCAGAGATGACAAACCTTGCTACTATAATTAAAGAATCTTTTCATCAAGTACAAAGAGTTACTACAGTAGAACTATTTGTGTTCTGCTCGGAGGTTATCAGTTTTGGCCAGGACTTGAGGAAATGGATATATGAATCAAGGTCTTATCTTGTTAACATGGGAGCACTTCTAGAAGAACAAGGCAATTCTTATGCTGAGCAGATCCGCCGCACTAATTCAAGTACTTATGCGGGAGTATCTCGACAAGTTGAGTCATGTTCACGTCAGTTGGGTGGTATGAATGGTGAATTTTTTCAAGGAACATATATGGTTGTAGATGGAAAGGAAAAGCCATCTGTGCATGTAGTTCCCATTGGAAGTAATGCAGAACTGGAAGATACCAATGTCGAAAGGACATTTGATATGGATTATGCATCCCTAAGAAGAGAGTTTGACAGGAAAAGTGATGTTGCAGAAGGATTGTCTTTTGATCTTAAACTACTGCAAGAGTCTACGTCACAAGCGAAGGACATGAAAGACAAAGCTGATGAAATATCAGATGCCCTTGTCAGTGTTCAAAGAGAACTTGAAAAGAAAACTTCTGCAATGGAAAGCATGCTGAAACAACAAAAGGCGCTAGAGGAAGAGCTGGTTGAAAATGGAGCTGCACTCCTAATCTTAAGGTCTGAGCTAGAACATTCTGAAAGTTTGTCATCAGAGTTGTTCAAGGAAAACAACGATCTCAAAGTGATGTTGGAAGAGGAAGCTATGATGATTAGTGAAACAAAAGCAATGCTGGAAGACAAATCTAAGGTCATAGAAGGATTGGAGCACCAAATACTATTGCTTAATTCTTCTGAAGAGGGACACTTGATGTCACAAATCAAAGAGTTAAATGATAATCTTAAAGTTATAAGTATTGACAGGGGAAATCTCGAAGAAGAAATACTCAAGTTAACTGACAAGCTTGAAATGGCTGTGGCTTTAGCTGAGGAGAATGAAGCTGCTTCTATTGAAGCTCGTCAAGTAAGTATTACTAATGCCCTTCGTTCTCGATCCCAATTTAGATAAAATTCATTTGTCTTGCTTTTGTAGGCTGCAGAGATAAGTAAGGTATATGCTGAGGAGAAAGAGGAAGAGGTTAGGATTCTTGAACGTTCTGTGGAAGAACTTGAATCTACTATAACAGTTCTGGAGGAAGAAGTAAGCTGTTCAATACTCTGCTTCCTTTGGTGTTTTCTCTGCTTCACTAGACTCACTCTTTTGATGAATAGTCAGTTAGGCCTTTTATTGTTTGCTAAGTAAAATCGTCCTTTGGATTTTGAGTAAAAAAAGAGTTTCTAATAAATGGGTACCAGAAAAGGACATGGATAACAGTAATAGCAGATAGCACATCAAAGAGAAGATTTTGAGTAAAAAAAGAGTTTCTAATAAATGGGTACTAGAAAAGGACATGGATAACAGTAATAGCAGATAGCACATCAAAGAGAAGAAAGTTATGCTAGATAGCCTGGAATTCACCATCTCCATTGTAACTATGTAAAGGCTAATTCATGTGAATACATAGTTGGCCAGGTTTTAATGGAAATTATAGATAGCACATCACATATTCTCTGTTTAACTGAAGGTATGCAACCTTAAAGAGGAAGTGAGGAGCTATCAAATATATAAAAAATCTGAAGCTGAACAAGCTCAAGAGATGTTCACTGTAGATAGCACATCAAAATGTGATGCTACGGAGCAATTGTGCCCAGGGAGATGCCAGTTAGAAAAGTGAGAATTCTCTTCATCTGATCTTTTTTATGAGATTGCCATCAGATCCTATTTTCAATTGTTTGTCAATTTTTACTCTTATGGTAGGAGGTTGAAAGCGGAGATTATTGCACATCAGGATGCTAGAAGAAAGATTGAATGTCTCACAATGGAAGCTAGTTGTAAAGATGAGGAGGTATATGCTTTAAGTGTGGCACACCATTACTTTAGTTATGTCTATAAAAGGTATTCCAATACCTTCTCTTTTGTGTACATAGATAAGGCAATACAAAGAGCACATAGCTGAGTTGGTCCTGCATTCAGAAGCACAGTCTTTGCTGTTTCAGGAGAAGGTATGAAACCTTCAGCTGCTTGTATTGTCAATTTCATTATTTCTGTATTTCTTCAGAGATGCTTATAATTTGGGCTTTACAGTATCAGGAAATGGAGCACATGATTTCTAAAGAGAAGTTTGGTCTACATGAATCTAATTCTGATACCGGCCATACCAAATTTGAAAAGCCTTCAGGACGGACTAGAGGATCTGGTTCACCTTTCCGATGCATAACTAGCATTGTTCAACAGATGAACTCTGAAAAGGATCAAGAAATTTCGGTGGCACGCCAGAGAATTGAAGAACTAGAAGGATTGGTTTGTAATAAACAGAAAGAGGTAACTATTGTTTTGCGTATGTTACTATTGTAGTTCAGGCCAATTGAATAACTAGAATTTTGCGACTGAAATTGGATAGAATAAGCAAATAACATTTTGATTAAATTCTAAGAAATAGCCATTTCGGTAAAGATTATCTGGGGATCTTTTTTTAAAAAAAATTGTCTGGGAAACAATGGAAAAATAAATGTCTTTTATTCCTTCTCCTATAAAGTATTACAATTCATTACCCTGTGTTAAAAGAAGTACCTTATATCAGCTGCTTATATTTTTTCGTTGTTCATAGATCTGCTTGCTAACATCAAGACTGGCCGCCGTCGATAGCATGACACATGATATTATAAGGGAGCTACTTGGTGTCAAATTAGACATGACAAACTATGCTGTAAGTTGCAGTAGTATGCTGTATCTACACACAGTATTAGGTCTTATTGTCAACCAGTTCACTGATATAGTGGTATGTGATTTCTTCTTTTATGCACAGAACATTCTTGACCAGGAAGAATTGCAGAAATTGCTAATGGCTTCCCAGCAACAAATTGAACAGTCAAAGGCAAAGGTAGGCCATTATCAAATTCTTATTTTACACTTCTGACTTTTCTGGATCATTTAAGAAGACAGAATTTCCTATCTTCATGTGCTTTGTCAATCTAGGATGTGGAACTTGACATGCTAAAAGAACAATTTGGTCATCTCATTCAAGAAAGAGACAGGTGATTCTTATGTTCCCTGAAGGGATTTATGTTTACAGCACGATGAGCATTTCATTTCTTGGTCTTTCTTTGTCATTTGATACTATTTATCAATTAAATTATTGAAACCATGCTTACACCATGTTGGATATTGTTTCCTTTAAGCTTGTTTGATGATATGGACCAAAGAAAGGCGGACTTGTTGGAGAGTCAACTGCTCGTAGAACAGCTTGAGCAACGGGAGCAAATGCTTGAAGCCCAAAACGAAATTTTACAGGTTGAGATAATATCTGCAACTATTTTTTTTTCAGACATTATATCTGCAGTAATCACACCCCATCACACAAATAGCATCCTGCTATTGGACTATTAAATTAGCTGATTACATACATATTAAACTGTTATTCTCTGTTATTTTAGATGGAGAAAGATAACCTTCAACAGAGGATCATGGAAATGGACGAGAAAATCCAATTGCTAGTTGGCTCAAATCAAGCGATTGCTGAGACAACGTTCCAAATGGTGAAACAACTTTAAACTATGGCAACCATTTCCATCATTGCAAATATTATCATTTTGTTCTTACAAAATCACTTCAACAGGGGAGCAACCATCGTTCTGCCAACAGTGAATTCAGCAGGAGGCTGGCTCAATCGGATATGCTTCTCTCCCACGCGAGACATGAACATTCACGCATGCAAGCTGCTAAAAGCTCCAGGACGCGTCGTGGTAGTCATCAATGAAGGCTGGCGTGGAACATGAATCAGATCGGACACTTCTTGTGTCTGCAGCACCACCTCTCTGACGCTACAGGCCTATTTTTTCTGAAGATGTAGGGTCAAAATGGTGATGACTGCAAGAAACCTTGTATATGAGGTCCATCCATCCAGTGTATTTATGCCTTGTGCAGATTTCCCTCGTCCCACATGTACATATGGTAGCAACGGCTTATTTAAACTTTTCTCTGAGTGAGTAATTGTCATGCCCGGAAATTCAATACCAGAATTTTCGAAACTGAATGTGTATTGAAATCCCTGTCCAGGACCAACCAGGGTACACAAACGACAAAAGTTGTCATACAGATTCACGTCTTACAAACACCATAAAAATCTCTTAAATAAATGCAGCGGAAAAAGGAAACAAGCTATACTAATAAAACAGACACTCGCAACGTAGCAACTCCAATCCACAGACATCCTCGACAGTAGCCACAAGTCTACTCTTTTGAAAAGTCTTCCTTTTATACATACTTCAACTCTGATGTGGGAAAAAATAGAGCAAGACTGAGTATTACCCATTGTACTCAACAAGTCATACCGGAAAGAAAAATAATGATGCAAGGTAATCGAAAGGAAGGCAGGAGTTCATTTGCATAAAGTAAGCATTTAAAAACAACAGTTGAAAGCAGTAGTAAAACGTTGAATTGATTGAGCAATATTAAACCATCACTGTCCAACGCTACACCACGTTGCGACAGGCCCAAATCACCACCTGAATTACACCAGTTCCATTAAGTCAGGTTATTAGAAAGTGTAACTAATCACGGTGAATCTGGTTGATCATCCATAACCGCGGGCACGATTATTCGAATAGTTTTACTCTGATCAGAGATGTACAACTGTACCCACAAGACACAGTCCCATGACACGTTACCGTGCGCCGACATACCACCACGGTACACTGGAAAAGGAGCTGTGACAGGACCCTTCGCACAACCCTTCCTAACCAAGCGTACCATCTCAGGTTTCGCCCCTACCTTTACACCAAGGTAGGTAGCCCCCTCTCGTGCCTAGGTGAATTCGGTAGTCGATCAACGGGTACACCCCCGCCGACCCAACTCCATCACGCCCACCCTCGCCTGGGTACGTCAGCTAGGAAAAAGCTATACTACAAATTCAGCCATTACCCACGCTGGCTTGTGGAAAGTATGATAATTTTTTCAGAGTTTCCCGCGAACCGATCCTTAATTGTCATGAGCACGACCATCAAAACCATGTGCTCACAACCCACCATTAGCATATTTTAATTAAATATTATTACCATGGTGGCTCATAAACCAAAGTGTCACCATAGGGACTACATTAATTAATTATTTAAGATGATTCCCTTTAGTGAGCTAAGTTAGCTAAGCATGGCTAAGCACTCCTAAACTCAGCAAATGAAAAATTAATTACCCAAGCTATCAAAGGTACAAGATAATCAATATAATTGGCTGAGTACGATAGGTAAGAACCTACATAAAATGACATTATGAAATAATGCAGCATTTACAGAAAAATAAGGTATTTGTAAATTTAGGAACAATATGATCAATGCGAAGCATGACTTGCCTTGCTCCTGCGCTGGGTCGACCTCGGCAACGACCTCGAAGTAAACCGGAGAGTCGGAATTACCGGAATCTAAACGACAAACAAAGCACACAAGCAAACAGGCTATAAGTCTACTGAAACAGAGAAAAAAACATTTTTAATGGATTCTAGACATTTTTAAGAATTTTCTGAAACTTGAATGGACTCAAATGGAGTCCGGATGAATTAGTTATGAATTTTTGAAGTTATCTGTGTTTTTACTATAACAGAAAAATCTTTAATCAATTATTGCGCAATAAACCGTAGGGCTGACGTCATGCTGACGGTGGCGGGCTAGGGCTACGGGCTAGGGCCGACGTCATCGCTGACGTCAATGGCTAGGGCTGACGTCATGCTGACAGGTGGGCCCCACCTATCGGTGGCACGGGGATCTCGATCCACGGTGGACCGAGTCCATCGGCCGGCGGTGGCGACACACTACGTGGCGCACGCGTGGCGCCGACACGGCAGCCACGTGGCGGGCGGCACGGCGATGCGGCGCCCACGCGGCACGGCCGCGCGGCAGCGCACGCGACGGCCGGCGCGGGGGTAGCGGCCGGGGCGGCGGCGGGCGCACGCGGCGGCGGCGGACGCGCGCGAGCGGCGGCGGAGCGGCAGCCGAGAGAGGGGAGAGAGGGAGGAGGCGGCGACGCTCACCGGAGGCGAAGGGGGCGTCAGCGGCGGCGGCGCTAGGGTTAGGGAGGCGGCGGCGGCTTGGGGAAACGGGAGAGGGGATTGCGGGCGGAGAAAATAAATAGGGGGCCGGTTAGGGTTGGCGGCGCGAGCAGAGATCCCACTGAAAAACGCGGGCGGCGGCGGCGGGCCCCACCCGTCAGCGACCGAGCGGGGCGGGGAGGCGGCGCGGACTTCCGGTGCTCGGGCCGCGGCCTTGGGCCGGCCCGGGAAGGGGAAGCGGCGCGGGCGCGACGCGGCGGCTTGGGCCGACTGGGCCGGGAAGGGGAGGCGCGCGGGGCAGCTGGGTAGCCTTGGGCCGGGCCGGGAGGAAGCGGCGGCGCGCGCAGGCGGCCTGGGCCGGCTGGGCTGGGATGGGGAAGGGAGTGGGCTGACGGCCCAAAAAGGAGGAAAAAGAAAAAGAAAAGGAAGAAGAATTTTCCTAGGGATTTATTTATTGCGCTTGAGGTTTTTAATTGTTTAAAATTATTTTTAGGGCTCTGAAAATTCCACTAAAAATCCTGTTAGTGTATTTTACCATGGGGAACTCAAGAAAAATCCCACCATGCCAATTCCACTTGATTAAATAGATTTTTAAATTGGAATTTGCTCTAGGTTAAAAAGGAACAATTTATTTTACGCGATTTAATTTACAAATTTTACCTGGAACACAAACTTCGGGTGTGACAGTAATCGAGATGATTGTTTGCAGCTCTTGGTTGCTTGTTCTGTCCTGCACACCTACAGCGTGTCATTCTATTATTTAATGTTCTTCATCTCTACAGTGTTAGTTACTTACTACATCGGATGTATCAAAATATAACAATTTTTAGTTATGTATTTGAACATACCCTTGACCAGATACAGAGACAGAAGTTATTATATTTTGAGATGGAGGTAATAGTTTACAAGATCCGTCGCTGCTATCTTATCAGCAGCAATAGTGATGATACAATGTAAATTACATTGAGAAATTGCCAGGCTCACCTTATGGTCGGGAGACACTACCAGGGACACAAATGATTTCTGGGGCAGTTCCCTCGTGGTTCCAAACTCTGTCACACCAGGTAGTTCTCTTTTTACCATGTCAACAGCTAGAACATATGCCTTAGGATGCAGGAATTCGGCCCTGGCAATCAGGTAAACAATATTCGGACGAAGGATGCTGCGAGTGGGTTGAGAAACCCAGAGGTTCTCCAATTTCCGCTCTGCGTTTGGTGGACACACTGTCGTCCTGTGATGGCTTCTTCCGCAGCAGCTGGCACTCCAGCAGTCGCACACGCATCTGTTCCTTCAAGTTGATGCAATCTGCGTGGACTGGAAAGCAGTCGTTCTGCCAGTCGTCAAAGGAATTGGTCATCCTGAAGTTGCTCCAGGTGGTAATACTCCAGCTATCAAACCTGAAGAAGGGCCTGCCACTTTCGTCTTCTTGATCACGAAGCCGTGTGCAACTGACATCCAAATTGACAAGCCTGAGGCAGGGGCGGTCTCCGTTGATGAATGTAATGCGCCGATATGGCTTTGGACATCCAAAATCAGAAACTGTAATCTCACCATCAGGTTTGAACAGCTCCCATGGCAAGGGCAAAGGTACACCTCGGAGGTCGGGATCCGGGCGGAGTACGTCACAGAGAAGGATGCCTCGCCAGAGATCGACCCAGCCCATGGTGCCGCCTTCATCGCCGAGCGTAATCACGGTGCTCGTGAAATGGCTCAAGAGCCGACTAGCGTTCCTGGGGATTTCGATTGGGAACTCCTGCTGCGGATCCCTGAGGAACACCTCGGTGGATGCCTAGCTCCCGATCTCCGAGTGCCATACGTGGAGCGCAAACACGCTAGGGTTGAGCGTGGGCACCAGCGCGGCGACGGTGCAGCGGGCATTTGTACCGCAAGGCCGAGGCAGGAGGCCGACGTCGTCGTTGTGGAAGGAGAGCGGCGCCGGGTTGATGATCCTATAGAGCGACGGGCCGTGGATGTCGTAGATGAAGTAGTCGAAATCCTTAATGGGGATGCCGAAGCGGTGACGGGAGCCGATGACGACGCGGAAGAGGATGAAGCCTCCCACCATGCGGATGATGCGTGGAGCCTGCGAGAAGGCGGTGGGATCCAGGTCGGGGGAGTACACGTAGAGGCTGGAGGGGAGTGGCGGGCGCGCGCTCCAGAAGGACACCACGATTCTCTTGAGGTTCCTCGTGAAGTTGACGGCGGTGGTGTGGTTGCGTTTGTTGCCGATGTAGGCATGGCCGTCGAGCAGGACCTCCTCCTCCTCGCCGCCGCAGGACGGGACGGCGGTGGTGCCGACGATGGCCATGGTACCCTTGGGGATCGACTGGAGGTGGATCGATGATGAAGGGGATGGCACCAAATCGTTCGGCCCAGTAACGTTCCAATGCAACCCACGGAGACACAGGTATGCTTTTTTTTTTCTCTTTTTTTCCTTTCATTTATTATTATATTTGTCGTCAAATTTCAATTAAAAAATTTGACAAATATAAATACAATACAATAATTATTTATTTATAGTGTAACTTGTATGTTCTTTTAAAAATCCCTAAGTGATATACTATTTTCGTAAAAGGGGATATAATAGTACTGAATCCTCTCACATGTGCGTGGGTTGTGATTTTCCTATCTTTTTTGCACGAATTTTAAAACAAATCGAACGGTTTAAAATTGCGTTGTAGTTACATACAAGTTACATTGTAGTTACAATGTAATTATACTGCGATTGTATTATATTTACATCTGTGAAATTTTTAGAAAAAAATTTGTTGACAAATATATAGCAAAATCGATTATTTTTTGTAACCTTTTTTTTTGTGAGGAAAAAGAATTTCATTAATCATGAATCCCAGACTGATCCTGAAGAATCATATATTCGATGAGGTTACAACCATGACCCAACCAAAAGTTAGACATCGTCTGAGTTCGAGCAATATTTGCTAATTCTTGACTAACTCTATCTTGATCTTTATGAATCTTCTGAATTTTGAAATCCCTTCTTCCGGAAAGGAGCTCCTTCGTACCAGATCTGTCCATTCTGCCGTCTAGCATCATTTGAGTTACGGAGAGACAATCCGTCTCTAGTATCACCAGTAGGATTGTCCATTGCAATGCCATCTTCATCCCCTCATTGCAGGCCATAAGTTCAGCTTATAGAGCATCGGAGCAAACCTCCAACAATCTGCAAGCAGCACATATTATACTCCCATTACTATCTTGAAGTACCATGTCTATACCTCCTGTATCATCACTTGCATTGTAAGATCCATCCACGTTCAGTTTGGTCCATCCACGACTTGGTGGCTCCATCTCTTCCTGCTATTTTTTTAATCCTTATACTCTCTCTAATTACTTTTTTTTAGTTTTACGTATTTATGCCTTTTGATGTATTAAAAAAGGAATAATTGACTTACAGTTTTGCAAAAACTAATCCAACTATTTGTAAAAAGAAATATTCAACATTCAGAGGGAGTATTAATTAGGTGCACGGGACTATATTGGTGCATATTTGTTAACAGCAAAATTTGGTAAAGATATTGTAACGCCCGTTTTGTCGCGGCGTTGGCGGGAAAATTATTTTGCTAAAAACCCTATTTACGAAAGTTTGCTTTTCGGTTGAGTCTTGTCGAGTGCCAAGGTCTCGTGTTTCCTCTCTTAGTTCAATCCCGGAGAAAACCGCGAAATCGGAATTCAAATCCGAGCCCTCAAACTCCTCCTTTCAATTTCTCTGGAAAAGTCTACCTTGCCTCCCCTGCCCTCGGGCCGTTTCTCGCCCGACCCGTCTCCCCCTTCTTCCCCGGGCCACCCGCTCGGCCTGCTTCCCTTTCTTTTTCACTGGGCCGCGCTGTTCCCGGCCCGGTCCGCACGGCCTGCCGCGCCACGCGCGTGCGTCGCACGTGCGGCGAGAGAGAGGACTCCTCTCTCTCTTCCTCCCGAGCCCTCTCGGTCTCTCTCTCTCACTTTCCCTCTCTCTCTCTCCCGGAGCTCTCCCCCGCCGGCGCCCCTCTGTTCCCGTTCCCGCCAGTGGCCCCGCGCCCACACGCGTCGGGGCCGATCGCCACGACCGCCGCCGTCGTCAGCCCGGGGCCCCTGCGCCGCTGCCCCCGCGCCGCGCCAAGCGCCGGCGTCAGCCCGGCCCCGCAGCCTCTTCGCGCGCGCGCTGCCCAGAGGAGAGCCGCGGCTCCCCTCTCTCCCCGTTTCTCTCTCCTCTCGCAGCCCCCACCTTCCCGTTTCGGCAAGGGGGCAAGACCCCTTTTCCTTGCCCCCTTTTCCCCTTTTTCGACCGGCGCCGACGTCACCCGGCCGCGCCGGCTTGTCCGCTTGCGCCGGTTCCGCCGCTCCGCTTGCCGCACCGCCTCTCCGCGCCCCCAAACCGACCTAGCCGCCCTTAAAATCCCCCCCCGCTCGGCCGCATTTCTTTCCCCTCCGCCCGGCCGCCATTGCCGCCCTACCGAGCTCCACTCTCCTCACCGCTACCGCTGTCGCCCTTGCCGTCCGCCGCCACTACCGCCGAGGGCTCCCGAAGGAGCTCCGGGCGCCGTCTCGCCCGCCCTCTCCCTCGGCCGGAGTCGCGTCGCGCCCGCATCGTCGCCCTCTTCCCCGGCTTGCCGCCCCGCCGCGGTAAACCCCTCTCTCCTCTCCCCCCCTCTCCGTTTTTCTTCGGTTTAGGTCGCTAGATAGCCATAGAACCCCTTCCCGGGCGCCGTCGTGGCCGCCATCCCCTCTATCATCCTCTCTCCGCCCCGGCGCCGTTACCCCCTTTTCTTTTCTCCCCCGCCGGCGTCGGCTGTCGTCTCAATCCGCCGTGGTCGCACCCCGTTCCGATCCGAGCCGTGGGCTCATTCCCCCTCTCTTCTCTCTCCCCACCGGCGCCTCCCGACGCCGTCCGCTCCCCCTCCGGCTCGCCGCCCCTGCCGAAGCACGCTCCCGCCGCCGGCCGTCCATGAGCCGCCCACTCCCGGGCAGGCTCGTCTCCTCCATCCCTCTCTCCTCCGCTCAACCGACGTGGACGCCACGTCCGCCTGCCCCGGCCCCACGGGAGACCGGTCAAAGCCTCCCGATCCACCGGCCCGGCCTCGCGCGCGTCTCGCCGCTTGGGCCGCGCCTCGCTAGCCGGGCCGTTCGGCCTTCCCCCCCCGCGTCACGTCGTCCGTGGGCTGTGCCCCGCTCGGCCTTAGGCCGCCTTCTCGCGCGCCGGCCCGTTTTCACTTGGCCGCGCCCGCACCCTCCTTCTGGGCCATGCCTCGCCACCGGCCCAATTGCCCCTGCACGCGCTCGGTCGCGGGCCGACTCCACTCGCGTGCCGGCCCACGTGGCTCGGTAGCGCCCGCTCTTGCTTTGGGCCACACTTAAACTCCCAAAATAAAGTCTAGATTGCATCCCTCCTTCTTTTCTTTTTTCCAGGGAATTAATAATTCCTTTTCTTACTCCAGAAAATCCTTTAATCTTCGGAAATTCATATCTTTTCGACCGTTCGTCCGATTAACCCCGTTCCACTTCCAAAATTTCTCAAAAATCGAGATCTATCCAATGGCACGCTTAGTGGTCTTTAATAGGGCTTTTTTTTATCGCTTTGTTGAGTCGTCTCGTTTCACGTGTAGTCTCGGAGCCCGAAGACCCGCAGTGCGCGGATTTCGAGGAAGAAGCTCAAGATCACGAGCAAGGCAAGTCACCTTTGATTAATTGAATCTATAATTTAAATTAAGTATTTTGATTCCGCAAACTATGCATTAATTAGGTTACACTTGGCACTTGGCCTCGGTTTGCAATACAACTTGCAGGCCCTACCCATTTGCTGCATTCACCTTCCTTGATTATTTGAATACCCTAACACCCTTGTCACCCCTCAGGTGATGCCTCGGTATCCGTACCTCGCGTACGAATATCGAGACTCCCCTCAAAATTTAAAATGATCACCTGGGTAAAACTTGAGTTTACAAAATGCTTGGAAAACCCGACACTTGGGTCGGTGCCTTGAAAATAAAGTGAGTTTCTAAAACTCGCGGTACGGGAGACGTACTAGAGGTACGGTCTGCCCGTTCTCGCTCTAAGGACCGATTCCTTGGGAATTACATCCGAGCATATGTCAAGTACGACCACATGGGTGATATGGGACGCCCCTGGCTGAGTAATTAGCTAGGCCAGGGAAATCTTGATGCCAAGGGACAAGTGGATTCGCCGGGGTGGTGTCGGGGAGGACCCCTGGGCTTCCTGGCACAATATGGTTTGGGACCTAACCTGGTGTTGGTCCGTGGGACCCCTCCCGTTGGCATAAGATGACCCTGAGTCGGCTTTCGAAATGCCTTGTCGTGAAAGCCTCAAGGTCGCCAGACGTGACCGAGAGTCGCGGGCTGGGTGATTCGGGGTTAGTAACGTCGTGTGGGTAAAGTGTACCCCCTCTGCAGAGGTTAATAACTTTTCGAACAGCCGTGCCCACGGTCATGGGTGGATGTGAGGTGTTTCCTTAGCGTAGTTTTAATGGTGATCCTTGTGAACTGCTGTTGGTGTGTGAGTTTTTCCTTCCTGAGCTTAAGTTGGGCTGTTGAAGCAGCCGGTGTTGGTAAACGATTAGCAGGGAGCCTCTCGTTCCGACGTGTTTGATTTGTGGCTGTTGGTGCAGCCGGTGTTGGTGAGCGATTGGCAGGGAGCCTCTCGCGTGTGGCTGCTGGAGCAGCCGGGTCGGTAAACGATTGGCAGGGAGCCTCTCGTGCCGACAAGATGCAATCGATACATTCTCACTGCTCCGGCCGGATGAGATGCACTTTCTCGTCCGCACCGTTGAGAAGCACTTACTTAGATGTTTCTAAAGTCTTAAACTAAAATCAATTGTGAAAAACATTTGGCTTTCCCTTGAAGCTTGCATTAAACACTAAATTTCCCCTGACTTGCTGAGTACTCCCGTACTCACCCTTGCTCTATATAAATTAAACCCCCCCCAGTTCTCGAAGACGAAGAGGTGGACTCGGCTGATGAAGAGTTCTTCCAGGAACAAGCAGACTTCGAGCAGTAGTAGGGTTTCGGCCTTTCCCCAAGGCTTTGCTTGTGGCTTAGGGCTAGTCTCCGCTTTTCGCTTCCGCCTTTTTGTAATGCTGTTGTGAACTCGGGTTCTGTCCGCAGTTCCAACCTTAGTTGTAATCCTACTCTCAATAAAGAGACCGCTGTGGTTGTGATATTCAGTCTTCCTGTTGTACCAGCGCTACTTCCTGGGACTGGTACAGGCATACAGGTTAATTTGGATCGCCTTACACTGGTCTCCGCTCGGGGCTAGTTTGGGGCGTGACAGATATGCTAAGATGAGGCAAGATTGAGTTAGATCCGAAGCGGAGTCGGAGGGATAGGGTTGTTTTCAAAAACAGAACAGCGCATCGGCTGGGAACCGTATCGGCCGATATGGAATCGGACTCGGTCAGCTGATACGGGCAACCTAAGTTTGTGTTAGGTTCGGAGAAGAGCTTGAAGATATTGTCAACCAAGGATTGAGTTCAGAAGAAGCAATTGTATCTATTAATTAGGAATAAAAGTTAGTTGTTTCATTTTACAATTTCGTGGTAAGAGTCCACCTAGGACTTGTTTGTTTAGGCAAGTTTTGAGTAGTGTCCGATATGGATAAGGTTTGTATGTTCGGGTATAAATATATGCCTAGGGTCTTGCAAGAAATTAACAACAGTTCAATACACTCTCGGCGCATCGCCACAATTTTACCTTTAATTCTCGACGAGTTCTTGTTTCGAGTTGGGCTGCATTGGTTTCGATCTCCAATAAGAGGTATGGCTTGTCACAGTGGCTTGTATTGGCAGATTAACGTATCGTTTTAGATGTTCTAATTTATCTTGTACAACTACTGGTTATCATATATCTTAGCTAATCTACATCGATGACTCGATTTATTTGTATCGGCCAAGCCTTACCTAAGGTTTTGTCAGTATCAGCTAAATCGTCCCATTGGTCTAGACTAGCCAAGGTATTCACCACCCTGAAAATCAGTCAAAAGCTTGATTGTTTAGGCTCTATGCTTTTTTCATACTTTGTGTTGTATCAGCCCTAGTCATGCTTAGAACCATAGAAACTAACCTGCTTCTTGATTGCCAATAGGGGTTTCATCGGGGTTTTAGCCGATCTTACCTGATATAACTGTTTAGCTTTGTTTAAATTCTTTTAATCATGTTTTTCATGTTATATCTGTCCCTTATACAAGCATATCACACTATTAAAATATATCAAGCTTGCTCTTGATATATTTGACTAGATTGACATTTTGGTATAAGGCTGTATTGGAGTATTAGCCGATATAATATCTTTTCTAAACCTAAGTATGGTGTCATCGGCTATGATATAAACAACTATAGTCTTTGCTCATAGATTACATGTTTAATTACATTTACAGTCGATGGAACATATTTTAGGTTTGCTCAATTTTATCCATCTCACACCTCACAGCCGATTCGGCCAGATCGCGTCGGCTAGGGTTAACACGATATGTCAACAGCTCAAGCGGCCGATCGGCTGTTGTAATCTAAGTCGCTTTATTGTATATCTTGTTGGTTGCAGGATCAAACTAACTGGCACACCTTGAACCCAAAAGCAAGATTTGGACCTGCATTGGAGCTAAGCAGAACTCCCAGGCTGCGGTGCTTTCTCATCAACAATATTATATATATGCAGAATCTCATCTTCTGTCATATACAACTTGAGTGCTCAAGCAAGTTTGAAAAGACACATTTGGTTGAGACGGTTCCCCACCAGTTCATGATAAAATTGCCTGGTTTAGCGGTTCGAAGCGGTCTAGTTGCATATCTGGTCTTTGCGCTGAACCAGACCAGGATGAGCTCTACTTCCGGTTTTTCTGGGTCGAACCGCCGGTCCGGTCTGGTTTCTTCAACTATGCTTTAAACATTGTTCTTTAACCTTAGTATCCCGCATGATCTCCCTAATCGTTTGGATCTCAACTTCTCCCAAGTCTAATCTCGATCCATCACCGACGATACTCCTGAGACCTCAAGCAACACCTACACATGAACAACCAAAGAAACTATATCCAAGTACAGGTTCTTTTCCAACTTGACTCACATTAGCACACAACAATATAATTCGCGCATTGAAGCAAGGAATAAGTCTATTTTAGCTCTCTCATCTCTTGTCCACTTTCAAATCGTATCCCTAAACTGCAAAACCGGGTATATTGGCTCCTCTAAGTATTAAAACCAATGTAAAATGACTCCCTTAGTAGTTTTTGATGGTGGTTTTGCTGAAGTGGTAGCCTAGTCATCAAAAAAATTTAAAAATATATGTGGGGCCTCACATGTAAGTGTCACTTTCCTTCTTCCTCCACCACTCTCCTCTCCCCTCTCTCTTTGTGGACAGAGCTGAAGCTGGGCCTCGTCACTAAGGGGAACGTAGCAAGGGGAGGCATCGGAGGCGCAAGAAGGGTGGGGACCGCCGGAGGATGAGGCTGCCACCAAGGGGCGCGCCCGGTAGTGGCGAAATGGAGCCGTCTGTGCAATGGCAGTGGAAAAACGGAGCCACCCTCTAGGGGAGGCGGTGGCGACGTCGGAGGCGCGGGAGAGGCAGCGAGATGCGCACAGGCTGGTGATGGTCCAAACGGATGAACACCTTCTCCTACTTCCGTGCTAGCTCCTCGTACTCTTTCAAGCCTGCCTCCAGCATCAACCGCTGGCCAAAAGTTGATGGTGGCATGCAGCGGTGATTCGATCCAGATGATGGGGCTGCACGGCTTGACCTTCTCCACCACCATCTTCATTGTATCTCCGACCACCTTGATGTCGTCGTGGATGACCTTGCACACCACCTTCCACCATGCCTTTAGCTTGGCTATTCTGACGACAGAGGCTCCAAGTAGTACACTGCACAATGGAGGCTCCAGGTGGGCAATCTGGTTGGCTGCAGCTTCGAACAACCATTCATGAGTTCACTAGCTCAGTGCAATTTGTAGCTCTGAATTGGCTGCAATCTTCAGAGAAAGCTGCAATTCCGCTACTTCACTTAATTCCTGCCATTCACTACGGGTGTGCAATGGTGAACTGAACTGAACTGTCCATGAACCCTGCATGCAGCAGCAGACTGAATTCTGCTGCATTCATCCAAGCTCGCGGCGCGCATGGTCTTGGACACCAGCCGTGCGCGCGGGTTTGCCGAGAGGTCCATGATATGGCTACTGAGCTAGCTGCAACCCGCTCTGGAAGATGCTGTGAGGCATCGTGGCCCTTCTCCCCGCGGTCCCTGCCCCTCCTGCGCCTTTGCGTCGCCGACGCCTCCCTTAGCCGACGACTCCGTTTGTCCATAGCCATCGCATAGGCGGTTCCGTTTCGCCACTGCCGGGCATGCCTCTTGGTGGTAGCCGCATCCTCCGGCGGTCTCCACCCCTCCCGTGCCTCCGGTGCCTCCTTTGGCTGCACGCCTCTTGGTGACGAGGCCTAGCTTCAGCGCCATCACAGGGCCGTGCTCTGTCCGCGAAGAGAGAGGGGAGAGGAGAGAGGTGAGTGGTGGACGAGGAAGAAGGGAAGTATCACTTACACATGGGCTCCCACGTATATTTTTAAATTTTTTTGATGACTAGTCTGTCACGTCAGCAAAAACTACTGTCAAAAACCACCGAGGGAGTCATTCTGCACTGGTTTTAACACTTGAGGGAGACAATATACCCGGTTTTGCGGTTCAGGGATGCGATTTGAACGAGGGAAAGAATAAGGGGTGCAAAATAGACTTATTCCTTGAAACAATATAGAAGTCATAAACATTAAGAAATCAACATATTTCATAAAATTAACCCGAAACTAACTCTCATCAAGAGTTTGTCAGTCTAACTATTCGTCCCATGTCAGTCAGACCACCCATGTACTTCCGGTCTGACCGCTCGTCCTATGGTAGTTAGACCGCTATTAACGCCAAAATTTGGTAAGATTTTTTAGTGAATTCGGTTAAGGGAATAACACAATCAGCCGATGAAAAGCTTATCCCGAAGAGATCGAGTTCAAAAGGGAATCGTGAAGACCACAACATGACAGATTAATTTATCTATTAATTAGGCATGTTTTGTATTTAGAAAAGTTTATGTCATTTTCGATAAGGACTTTATATTTTGTTTTCCCTTGTATCTTTAGGAAAGTTTGTGTCATGTCCAATTAGGACTCTTATTGGCCTATGGGTATAAATACGTACACCCGGGGTCCTTGTAATTTATCTCTCGATCAATACAACTACTATTAGCGCATCGCCACCCTCTTTTCCGAGGTTTTTATTTATCACTAGCAGAACTTGGCACCTAACGCGGGGCTGCATCGGCTTCGATCTCCGGCGAAGGGGTAAGCCCTACGTTCCGTCAGCCTCTTGGATTGTTCTGGTTTGGTTAATATATTTGCCTACTTGATATTTCGATTCTATTTTTAATATCATTGTGTTTAGAGATGCATCGGTTTAGCTGGGCCTGTCTCGGTTAGGTCTAATATTCTGTCTTAGCCAATATATCTCTACAATCACAATGATAATTTAGATAAATTTGTTATATCCATCACATTAGACAAATTTATCATGCTCATTGAGTATTAGATTATTATATACAATCTCGTACTGCATCGGTTAGGTTTGACCTACTAGATTGTTGTTGATAATCTAAGTCTTGTTAAGCCGATAGGTTCATGCTAATGTTTCATCGGAGGGTTAGCCGATTTTATCCGATGTGTTAAATTTCTCTTTGATGGTTTTACTGTATTGGTTAACTTTAATACATGACCACCCTGAAAATCAATCAAAGGCTCGATTGTTTAGACCTTATATTTCCTTTCATGCTTAGTGTTGCATCAATTCGGTTTGACCTACTAAGTCGTGCTTGGAGTTGTAAGAACTAACTTGCTCTTTGATTGCCGATAAGGGTAGTATCGGGGTTTCAGCCGATGAATTATCTGGACAATGTTGCATCGGCTTATAAGGATTACATACAAGTTGGTTTTAGCCGATGACAACAAAGCTTCATTGATTATTTAATTATTTGGATTTAACGACATCGGATCTCCAACCGATGTATGCTTTAATCATCAGATCAACATTTATTCTATCATATTATTATTGGCCAATTGGTTTCTATTGGATTATATGGATTGTATTATTACAAGTTCTTACTGCTTGTCTGATTGCATTTATATCATTTATCCAAGTGTCAGAATCTACATCGGACATATAGTCGATTGCTCAAATTCCTATCGACATCGGCTAGTATTGCTCCATCAGCTTGTCAGCCGATTGGCTATTTGATCGTCAATTTATATATCTTGTCAGTTGCAGGATCAAACTGACTGGCACGCCCTCATTCCATCAATATTTTAGGATCTGCACTAGAGCTAAGCAGATCTTCCAGGCCTTCGTGTGTTTCGGCACGGTTCGCGTCAATACAGATTTGGCACTATCGGCTAGATGCGGATTTTTCGTGAACAACCGCCCTTGCCCTGACACCTCGTCAAATTCAACACCACTTTCCAAATATCAACACAACCACTTATTCATTACCTTTCACAATTGTTCTTCATCAAGACTAAATCAACACCTTGATTTCACATTCCATATAAATTCTGAGCACAAGTTACAACAAAACACGAAAGTTGATTTCCATATAAATTTGAAAATCTTGACATAATTAACCATCATTTGAAATGATTTTTAAAAATGAATAAAATATATTTCAAATGCAATAATTATGTAACTAAAATTGGTAAAAGGAGTGTGAACAAATAGCTATAATTAGAATAAAAATTAAAGAAATGACAATAAATTCATATGCGAGAGTGAACAAAATAATACGTCGTAAATAATTAATTAAATAACAGTATCCACTTTATATCCTTTTTTCAATGTTAGAATTAACACACATTTATATGTTAGAACTAAGGGCATCACCAATAGTTGCCCAAAATTCTATTCCCTAAAGCTCTTTTTGGAATCTCTAATGAGGATTTAAGAATCATCCCACCAATAGATAGGCTATAAACTTGACTCTCTAAAATAAAAGGGTGGCAACCTCATTGCTCTCCCCTCCTCCCAAATGACCGCGGTGGATTGGGGGCCGATCGATGCTCTCCCCTACTAGTGGAGAGCGAGAAGAACGGGTAAGGAGATTTCAATTATTAGGCAGTTAATTAGGGGAACTGAGCCAATTTTTCATCAATAAACATTTTGTAGAATTAAAAAGGCTAACCCAAGATTTTCAAATTGAAAACCATACTGAGCATCTGTTGTTGATGCTCTAATATTAAGGTGGGCATGTTAACGCCAATGTTGTTGGAAAGCCATCAAAGTGGCAAGGTTAATGAGCAAAACACAAAGAAAGCGCAAGAGGATTCTCTGACTGACTGTAGCAACGGTTATTACATGTTACCTATGTGTTTTTATGCTGCCAGAATATTAAAACCATGGTTGGAGAAAAGTAATTCATAGGTATGGTAGAGTAGTTGCTGAAAGTATATCTGACAAGGACATGTTAACACAATTACACTGTTGAAAATAAGTGATCATCATGGGTGATCATCATGGAGAAGAAGAAACAACGAAAGTTTCTTCTTATGGAAAAGGAAAGTTACAATGATTGTCCTGGGAAGGGATTGGTGACTGGGTGTATTCCACCATATATCACAATGGCTCGACCAGCATGAGACTATAGTGAAGTAGAAAATAAATTTACATTGGAACAACAGCGAGTTGGAGACATTAAACATGATATACTGAATCTATAAGTTAATTTAGTGTTAGGATATAAAAAGCAAATACATCGACCATACGTGTTGATAAGGTTTTAGATGTGTCAATGGGATATTTTGCCTTTAATAGTTTAATAGTCCTATTAACCAAATATTGAGGAGTACTCTAAAATATGTAGGTTATATCTTTGGTACAATTTAAGTGTCATAAATCTAGCCAAAGCGATACACGGGCCACCCCGGTAGTCATAAAATTGTTTTTAGAGGTAAATCTACGGATAGTATATATTATACAACCAATTTATATATTTCAAATGGTGTTGCTGCTTAAATTTAGACTAGAAACATCCAAAACGACAGTTTTATCATTTCGTCTATAACTAATTATAAGGCAACTTTAACGTAATTCAAGTGCTCCTAATAACTTAACAATCAATGCTGAAAAATAAACTATGATAAAAAATTAAAATCAACTCTAAAATTAAGTTATAAAATTATTTTTTTGTTATAGCTGATAAATTAATGAGCAAACGGGTACCATAAGTATATATAACGAAAGAACGTACTGCATCTTTATTGAATGAAAATGAACCCGTGCATACATTGTTCATACACAGTGTCGGGTTTAGGTTATATTTATTTGCACATTCATCAGTGCATAAGTACTCGCCATCAAGTATAAACATGTATCGAGATAGAAATTCCTTAGAAAAACTAAACACCACGATAATGTATACACCGTGCATCACGTGTGCACATGGAACGTATATTTATATTTTACCATGCATGCATCGATCGATCATCAGAGAGCAACTTAATTAATCAGAAATTCAGACGTAGCATTCGTAGAGCTTGATGTCCATCTGCAGCCGGAAGTAGGTGAATCCCTCGACGGCGTCGCCGCGGAGCGTGGCGACGCCGCGGGACATGAAGAAGTCGCCGGTGCCGCCGACGACGGAGATGTCCCTCGTCGCGGTGCTGGGGTCGGCGCCCATGAGACTGAGCGTGCCGCGGTGCGCCGTCGAGTTGAACACGACGGAGAAGGCGAACCACGCGTTCAGCGCCTCCTTGCCGTCGTAGAGATAGAGCCCCTGCGCCCTCACCGCCGTCTCCTCCAGCGACGGCGGCAGCGCCTTGCCCTCCGTCATCGGGTCGTTGAACACCACCGTCGTGCCGAAGATTGTGGTGTTCATCGCCCTTAGCAGCGCCGTCGGCGAGGCGACCACCGCCGACGTGGAGTTGGCCGTGCTGTTGCTGAAGTCGTAGAGGATGTCGTGGAAGTAGAGCGTCATCTCCTTGCACGGCTCGTCGTAGCTCCTGACGAACCTCCTGCTGCTGCTCCGGCCATGGGCGACGGTCGCCGAGGTGAGGCTGAGCAGGGAGATGGCGGCGGCGACGATCAGAGACGCCATCCGGCCTCGCATTGTTAGCTTAATTAGCCGTACGTAGAATGTAGCTATACTTAATTAGGCTATTGTTGCTTGCTCTTGCTGCGGCTGCGATGTGAGAGTTCGAGATTTGCATGTCCTATTTATAGAGGTGAGGAAAGGGAATACTTAGGCATGCATATGCATGTCCAAATTAATTGGTCGAGATGGTTAGGCCGTGGTCCTGACACTCCTAGTACCGAAAATCCTAATGAGCAATCAATCGCCGGGATAAAAGCCGAGTGATCAGTTTTCCCTTCTGTTTCTAGCCCAACCACCGCAAAAAAGCTACCGCGCGATCGGTCATGAGTAGTGATCAGACCTCCTCCTCATGTTGTTTCCTTTTTTGGCATCACATTACTTTTTTCTTTTAGTAAGTTTATACATCTAAAGTTTATATACCTCAAGCTTACACATCTAAAGTTTATACTCCTAAAGTTTGTATACCCAAAGTTTATATACTTGTATACACAACTAAAATTTGTATAACTAATGTCTATATACCTAAAATTTGTATACAGAAAGTATATACACCTAAAGTTTACACACTTAAAGTTTATACGCTGAAAGTTTATATGTCCGATTCAGATTATGGATTTGACTCAAATATTTGACAGATAAATGTTTTATGTGTACAAAGTTGCCATGTATATAAATCTATACACACGAAAATTTCTACATGAGAATATTTGTGAGTATAGTAGATTTTTTTTATTTAGTTTGTATTTTTTTAACTTATTGTTCGATTTAGTTTGTAATATATCAGTGGGCCCATGTGGAGCGACAACCACGTAGCAGGGAAGATCGTTGATTCTTACCCAAACCGGTAGTGAATTCAGTTTCACATAAGATGGCCTGGGCTTGCCATCATACTCCGTGATCAGAAAGGCATCTCCCCGGTAGATCCAAGGACCACCTCCAGTAGCAAACTTGAAATCCCCTGCAGATTGGAATTCCAGCAAGAAACGGTTGTCCTGCAGACGCTTGTATTCCATGCCTTGCCTCAAGCCCCATGCCTTTGGCATGGCCTCAAACAGCCCTTTTGCACTGAACGTACGTCTCGAGAAGAACTTCCCGATGGCATTGTGCATCAATCTGCTTTCTAGCCTCATCAAAATCAACCACAATTTCATCCTTATCATCCTCCTCCTCCGAGTCACCCCCCTGATCTTTGATTGGATCTTCGTCAACAGTTGCACCACCTTCTTCCCTGTGCCGATCATGGGGATCTTCATGAGATGCCATGTCGCCGTGAATCAACCTGATCTTCGTGCAGACCTTTCCCGACCTAGGTTATTCGCTGCAAACACCTCGGCGGATCGATCTACACAGTTAGGCTTCGGTATAAAAGGATTTGCACCGGAGAACTAGATTGACCCGGACTGGAACGCGGAGAGATATATGCAGGCATGCAGCCCAAATCAAATCTGGACTAATCCAGAAATCGGAGAGACAAAAACAACTCCCGTGGACTCTAGCATCGTCTGGCGGCGCCTAGGGTTTCACGGAGCGAGATGCCCTTGTTGCACTAGAGATGAGATGTGGCAGAAAATGAAGGCAAAACAGTAATTTTGCGTTCCTCGGTAGTTGGAGAAAATATATTTGATAAATACATGGTATGGTAGAGTAGTTGCTGAAAGTTCAACATCTAACAAGACTAACAAGGACATGTTAACACAATAGGTAGGAAAAAGGAGCTGGAGAGGAAAAAGCAACGTGAGGTTTCTTATCGAATAGGAAAGTTGCAATGATTGTCCTGGGAAGGGGTTGGTGACCAAGGTGTATGTGACCCTGAGTATGTGACTAGAGTGAAATACAAAAAAAGAAAAAATCATATTGGGAGCAACAGCGAGTTCGAGGTATTAAACATGATATGTTGAACCTCTAAGTTGATTTAGTGTTAGGATATAAAAAGTAAATACGCTGACTATATGTGTTGATTAATGTAGATTTTAAATGTGTCAATGGGATATTTTGTCTTTAATATTTTAATAGTTCTACTACCCAAATTTTTAAGGAGTATTCTATAAAACGTGAGTTTTATCTTTGGTATAATATTAGTGTAACGTCCGTTTCGTCGTGGCGTTAGTGGAAAAACCTAATCGCTAAAAACCCCAATTGCGAAAACTTGCTCTTCGGTTGTTCTTCGTTGTGTGTGCCAAGGTCAAAGTCTCTCCCTCAGTGCCCAACTCAAATCCCAGAGAAATTCCAAATCCAAATTCAAATCCAACTCCAAATGCCTTCCAAATCAAATCTTTCAGCAAAAGTCTATTTTGGCTCCCTCGTCTCCCTTAGGCCGTCTTTTCTTGGTCGACCCATCTCGTTCTCGTGCCCTTTCCTGCTCCCTGGGCCATCTCTCCCACGCCAGCCCATCTCTCCCACCTCTCCTCTCTCACTCCTGGGCCGTGCCGCCACGACTTGGTTTGCTCGGCCCGCGCGCGGTAATGTGCGTCGCCGCTGCATCTCTCCTTTCTTTTTCCTTCTCTCTCGCTCTCTCACTCCTCCCCGCCGATTCCTACCAGCGCCCTCCAAAAGTCGATGCAACCATTGCTTCCCGTGCTCGCCGTGCATCGTGGCCGACCGCCCGGTCGTCGCCGCCGTCATCCCTCTGGCTGTCGCATGCGCCGACATCCTCCCATGTCCCCGGTCGGTTCCAAACCGATCGCCGACGTCACCATGGTCCCAGCCGCTCCACACTGCTAGCCTCCAAGGACGGGAGCCATATCCCTCGTCCTCGCCTCTCTTCCGCCGAAAATGGCAAGGGACCAAGTCCCCGTTCCTTCCCCTTCTTTTTCTTTTTTCCCTCTTTCCGCTGACGTCATCTCTCTGCTGCCGTTTGGCAGCTTGCACCGGGGAGCGCTAGCTCACCGCCACCTTCCGTGATCCCTTCTCCTAGAAGCCACCCGCGCTTATAAAAATCGCTGCCTCTTCCTCGGTTTTGGCCTTCTCCACTCCACTGCCTCCGCCATCATTCTGTTGTCGCACCATTGCCACCGATCGTCGTCGTTCGTTCACCGTTGCGCGTGCCGTAGGAACCAGCTTGTTCATGGACGCATGAAGTAGACTCTGGGCTCCATCTTCCTCCTCTTCCTTGGCCCGAGGCCGAGACAATCATGTCCAGTGCCGTCGGTCATTCTTCACGGCGCCCCTCCCCGCGCGGTAGTCCTCCTTCCCTCTCCCGCTCCTACTCCCTCCTTAGCACACTAGGTAGCTTGCCGCCATCGTCCCATGCACGTAGACGCTGCTTTTAGCCCTTCCGTTGCCCGTCATCATTCGCTGCACGCCATTGCTCGGCGCCAAGCAAAGTTCGCCGTCCTCACCGCTTTCTAGTGCCGCCCATGCGCTCTAGTCCAGTGGAATGGACTCGTGACCTCGCCGTCCCAGCGAGGTTTCAACATTTCTCTTGCCAACTACATGCGACGCCGCGATTCGTCTCCTCTGGTGGTCCTCTGCAAATCCGAGCCGTTGGCTCGTCCCCCTTTGCTCCGCTCGTCGCTCCGATGTGCTCCCTGTCCTCTGTGTCGCCGTGCACCTTCCGGTGAAGTACCGTCGCCGCTCACCGTCAGATCCGGCCGAGTCGTCGTCAACCTCCCGTCGTCTAACATGGCCGCCATGTCATCGTCATCATCTTTCCTCCGTGTGCGCGGTCCATGGAGAGCCGTGAGGCTGCGCGTGGGACCGCCGCACCCATGTCCACCAAACCCTTGCACCGCGTCCCGCATATGCTCAGTCCATGTGGACCGTGTCGCTGACAGGTGGGCCCAGCTCGGGACCCCACGCGGTGGACCGTCGTCCACCGGCCTGCCTCGCACACGCACCTCGTAGGCCGTGTCTTTGCTCGGCCCACACGGCCTCCTTTCCTACGGTCACCTTGTCCCCGTGGGTCGTGCCTCGCCGCTAGCCCAAGTCTTCACTCGTGCGCCTGCTCAGCCGTGGGCCATCTTCGCTCGCGCGTTGGCCCACTTCACTCGCCGCACTCGCATTTCACTTGGGCCGCTCCTCGTGCCTGGCCGATAAAGTCTAAAAGACATCTCCCTTCCTTTTTATTTTCCAAAAAATTCTTTAATCCTTTTCCCTTTAGATGAAAAATCAATAAATCTTAGGAAATTTTCATATCTCCTCAACCTTTTGTCCGATCGACTCCGTTCAACTTCCAAAATTTCTCAAAACTCGAGATCTACCTAATGGCACACTTAGTGGTCCTTAATAGGGTCTTTTCTTTGACCATTTTGTTGAGTTGTCTCATTCCACGTGTATCTTCGGAGCTCAAGGAGTCTCAGTGCATGGAGTTCGAGGAAGGAGCTCAAGATCTCGAGCAAGGCAAATCACTTTTTAACAATTGAGCCCATAATTTCAAATTAAGTAACGCATGTACAAAAACATGCATCTCTAGATTACACTTACAATGTTGGCCGTGGTTTGCAATGTAGCCGGTGGGCCATACGTATAATTGCTGCATTTGAATTCCTTAATAATTGAATTACCCGTAACTCCCTTGTCGCCTGTTATGTTAGGTCCCGGTATTCGTGCCCTCAGGCATGGGTACCGATGGCCCTCCTCAAATTTAAAATGATCAACTAGGTAAAACTTGGGTTTGCAAAATCCTCAAAAAAAACCAACACCTGGGTCGGTTCCTTGAAAATAAAATGAGTTTCCAAAACTTACGATGCGGGAGACGTATTGGTGGTACGGTTTTCCCGTTCTTGCCCTTAAGGACCGATTCCTTCGGAATTTCATCCAAACATAACAAGTGCAACCACATGGGTGAAGTGAGACACCCCTGACTGAGTAATTATCTAGGCCAGGGAAATCTTGATGCCAAGGGATAAGTGGATTCACCGGGGTGGTTTCGGGAAGGACCCCTGGGCTTCCTAGCACAGTATGGTCAGGGACCTAACCTGGTGTTGGTCCGTGAGACCCCTCCCGTTGGCATCAGATGACCCTGAGTCGGCTTTTGAAATGCCTTGTCGTGAAAGCCTCAAGGTCACCAGATGTGGCTAATCTGCATGGGCTGGGTGACTCGGGTTAGTAATGTCGTGTGGGTAATGTGTACCCCTCTGCAAAGGTTAACAAACTATTCGAACAGCCGTACCCACGATCATGGGTGAATGTGAGGTGATTTCTTAGCATAGTTTTATTTGACTACTGCTTTGTGAACTGTTGTTGGTGTAAGGGATTCATTTTAAGTAATTGACTTGTGGCTGTCAGGAGCAGCCGGTCTTGGGAAGTCCTCGTATTTGTTAGCAAGGAGTCTGATGAGGACATCAACGCGATCGATACATCCACGCGTACACGACGACAACAAATTTTCGATCCAATTGCTCGTGCTCGTGCACGCCAAATAAACTACCAGGTGAGTTCATTCTTATCTTTTTGTCCATCTTATTTAGAATATGAAAACGTTGCACTCTTGTTTTGGTTAGGAATGATGAACAGGACCCGAAAGGAAACGTATCCACGTGGGCTGAATTTGTACTGCAGAACAGCACTGACTTGTGACGACCGCCACGACTTCATACGGACTCCGTTTTGAGTGTGCAAGTACTACATGGAAAGCTTATCAGGTCTACTTTCAAATGGATTCAGCCTCATATCCTTATCTGTTCTGGAGAGGCCGCAATCATCATTTTACTACAGAGACCTTTTTCTATCCAAAGTGCTGCGTGGCCTTATTTAGGCCCAATGGGTTATGTAAAAGTTGAGTCCGTTCGGGACGTGTTTTCGTGTAAGAGGACGATCCCAACTCGTCCTCCCACCTATATATGTACCTTAGCCATCATAGATCAACTTGGGTTTTGTTTAGATTAAAATTTAGCTTCGCTACTTTGCCGTGTAATCCCGTGATCGATTAGATCGTCAGTTTGCTCGTTACGGAACCCCACCTGTGATATTTTTGCTAGTTCTCGATTGCTTGTAGGAAAAAAATACCCTCATGGTTGAGTTGACCATGCATCCATCGAGATTCATGACTGCCTCTGGAGTTGGTTTAACGATTGCTAAGGTGCAACGTCCCTGGATAGTTGTAGTCGGATCACCAACGTTGCTCCATCCAATCGACTTATACTCTCATCGAAAGATCGGGACACCCTCGCGCACATCAGAGCCACTCAAGCGGATGAAATCAATGAATACATTTCACAAACTCTGGCCGGATGAGACGCACTCTCTCGTCTGCGCTATTGAGAAGCACTCACTTAGTTGATTCTAAAAGTTTTAAACTAAAACTGAATGAGAAAATAACTAGCATTCCTTTGAAGGTTGTATTAAACACTTAATTCCCATGGCTTGCTAAGTACTCCCGTACTCATCCTTGTTCTGTATAAATAGTCCTCCAGTTCTCAAAGAAGAGAAGATGGATCCAGCTGATGAGGAGTTCTTCCAGGAGCAAGCAGGCTTTGAGCTGTAGTAGGGTTTCGGCTTAGTTCCCAAGTCATGTTTGTGGCTTAGGGCTAGTCTCCGCTTCTGTCTTTTTGTAACGCAGTTGTGAACTCAGGGTCCGTTCGCAATTCCAATGATGGTTGTATCTCTACTCATAATAATGAGACCTCTGTGGCTATGATATTCAAACTTCCTGTTATACCAGTACTATTTTTTTAAGACTAGTACAGATTCACAGGTTAATTTGGATTGTATTACCCTAGTTCCCGCTCGAGGCTAGGTTGTGGCGTGACAATTAGTGTCATAAATCTAGCTGCGTGTCCATGCATGGGCAACCCCAAGAGTAGTAAAACTATTTTTTGCGACAAATCTACGAATATGTATTATACAACCAATTTACATATTAAAAATGGTATTGTTGTTTAAAGTTAGACTCGAAAGAAACCCAAAAGAACATCAGTCCAATCATTTCGCAACAGCTGATTATAAAACGTAACGCTTATTAGCGAGAAAACAATTTGAGGGTAAAATTTTATATGTGTTCTTAGTGACTTAAAAATTAAAGTAATTTTGATTTATGTCATTGTGAGTTTGTCATATTATAAAAATATCATTACTATTCGTGAAATCGATTGGTGTCAATGAAATTATGAAATTCTAACCATATCATCACCGTTCAGTTTTCTGTTATTGCCGTCATTTTCTATCTTGTTCTCCTCATCCTCGGTCCTCCTGCCGTTGTAGAGTAGGAGAGCACGAGGGTGGCGGTGTGCGGATGGTCTGGAGGGGCGAGGCCGGCGAAGAAGGACCATCCTGCAGCAGGCAGCAGCATCTGCCCCGACAAGCATGACGCAGGCCAAGCCAAGCCGACAGGCTGGACTAACGATACCACGCTGTGGCCACGCCGTGCAAGAGTGCTGGCCGAGCCAAGCCACGTGGTAGCGCCAACCTCGCACGTGCCGAGCGACGCCTCTCGGTTCCGCCATGTGGGCAGCAACCAGATAAGAAGAAGAAGAAAACGAAAAAAAAGGAAGCGAACAACACTGCCGGCGCCTCGCCGGCTGAAACAAACAAGGAATAGAAAGAAGAAAAAAGGAAAAAAGAGAGCAGGCGCCCGCGGAGGCCGCGACGACGACGTTGTGCTCGCCTACCGTGCAGCGCCCGAACCTCCGAGCAGCTCGCCCGTTGCTCCGCGCCGGACGCATGCTCGGCTGCGCAGCCGCTGTGTCCTTCATACGTGCTCCGCCCCCTTAGCAACGCCACCCTCACCGCCGCGGCCGTGCGCCCGTTGCTCCGCTTCGACCACATACCCACTGCGTGCTTGGCAGCACCGCCACCGCGCCCTCGTCCTCCACTCCTCCGCAACACCGCACTCGCCGTGATGGTTGGGCGCCTATTACTCCGTGCCAGCCGCATGCCCGCTGCGTGCTCGGCGGCGCCACCCCCGTGCCCTCGTCCTCCGGTCCTCCACAGAGCCGCCCGCACCGCAACCCCCGCGTGCGCACCAGTGCCACCACCGCGTCCTCGTGCTCCGTTCCTCTACAGCGGCAGGAGTACGAAAGATGAGGAGAATGAGATAGAATTTGACGGCAACGATAGAAAGCTGAACAACAGTGGTATGGTTCGAATTTCACAAAATTTTAATGGCATCCAGCCGATTTCACGAATTATAATGATATTTTTTAATATGTTAAATTTGTAATGGCATGGATCAAATTTATCCTAAAAATTAATGCTGAAAAAAAACTACAATGAAAAAAACTTCAAAATCAACTCTAAAATTTAAATTTTGACTGCGGCTGATAAGTTGAAAAATAAACGATAGAACAATACAATAAATAGAGGCGGGCCCAGGCCTCAGGCATCCTGGGTCATGGCCCAAGAAATGAGATTTCATGCCCTTTGTAGCCTGCTTTTTTTTCACCATATATTGGACTCTCAAAGTCCAAACTATAATAGACCGACAGAGATGTCCCTTGTCATGATACAGGGGTCGGCGCCCATGAGGTTGAGCGTGCCATGGTGCTCTGTCGAGTTGAACATGATGGAGAAGGAGAACCACGCATTCGTCGCCTCCTTGCCGTCGTAGAAGTATGTCCAAAATTTTTAATTACTCCAGAGAGTGCTTGAATTGTCCGTGTTGTGCATGGTCTTTTGGTCCTGATACTCTGTGGTAGGGGTGCAAGCGGCAGGCCCGCAAACCAACTTATTACAAATAAGTGGGTTCGCGGGCCTGCCCGCTTGCACCCTTACTTCGTGGTCCTCTCTAGCCCTGATACTCCTACTAATGCACACGGGTACCAGCAAAGATTACACGAAAAGATAGCACACCTCTTTCAATTTTTTTTAAATCTCAATATAAAATAGAAAAGCTGTAGGATCGAAGATCAAGAACTAAACCAACCAGAGGGGGGGTGAATGGTTGTAACACCAAAAAACCAAAACACTAAGCGGAAATTAAAGTTACCCTCTTTTCGATGTAGATCGCTGCCGCTGCCGCTGCTGTCAAAACGCCGCCGCCGGTCTGACCGCCCGAGCGCCCCGGTTTGACCGGTGTGGTGTCGCCGGTTGGACCGCCGCCTCTCGCCGGTTAGACCGCCCGTAGTACTTCGGTCTGACCGTCGAGATCCAGAACAACGCCGGTAGATCAAATCTCACGACTTTATTGCATCAACTAGTGTTTACAAAGTGCAACCACAGCACTCCTCTTCACAATTTCGACTAATATCGAAACCCTAACTCAAAGCTCTAAAAGCTTGATCTAAAATTCAATGTAGAGAAACAACACCCTGCCCCTCTATTTATACCCTCAACGTGGCTGCCCCAAACCACGAATCCTACTCATACAAGAAGTTCTAATCCCATAAGAAACCTCCCATCCAAGCAACAAACTCAACACTATCCAAATTTGGACTCCTACCAAATTTGACTCCGCTTTCCATACGCATACAACACCACGTGTACGCCATATGGAAACCTTCACCTCCACATGCATTATTCTCTAGCCTGAGCATTCCGCGTGATATCCTCGACCGTCTGGACCTCAACTTCTCCCAAGCCTAGTCCCGATCCATCACCGGCTATACTTCCATGGCCTCAAGCAACACCTGGACGTGAACAATAAAGAAACTCCATATCCGAGTGCAAGTTATCCCCAACTTGACTCACATTAGCATAACACCAGTATCCACACGTATAGAAACCAACTATAAGTCAAATCCATGAAGTAAACATCCAAATCCTAAACCGATTCAGCCTCTGCCGACTCTGCCAGTCAGACCGCGTGACGGCCGGTCTGACCGCTCGCATACCTCCGGTCTGACCGGCCGCCTCAGCCCGGTCTGACCGGTACACAACCTGTCAGCACTATTCACCGTCTGAAAACACAACTCCGTATTTTCACAAACACTTACCTTTGACAATTGTTCATCACCAAGATCATCACATGATCCAACAATCTCTCCCTTGATGAACACATTGACAACATCTCCAAAATGTAATTTAGTGTTTTTGAAAAACGAAAACAAAAACGAATCAAAAAGCTCAGACGGCCCAAAAATCACAAAAGTGACAAAAAAAAAACTCTCCCCCTTTTTAAAAGAAAGAATTTGATTATTTTTAAAATTGAAGCAAATCAATTCTCCCCCTTTCAAGAAGCATGTATTTTGTATATTTCTCCCCCTTTGACAATGATTTCATCAAGAACGTAAAAGAGAAAGAATAACAAATGTAGCACAAATGCAATGATATCATGAATTACTCTTGTCATAATCTTTTCTATTTTTTTCATCGACAGCTTTAAAGTATACCAAAAGCAATTCATGATCATGTTTTGCAAGACAAGGAGATAAATTTATTAACTAGTTAACAAGTATACACTATAGTATAAACATGAATCAAAGATATTACAATTAAGCTCAACTTAGCAATAAGGATTCATGATTTCAAACGATTTATAATGCAACATATTCACAAGCACATAAGTTAAAAAATAAACATCTATACATATACACCTATTGCATTTATCACTCTTTCTCAAATAAGCTTTAGCACAAAACAACCAAGAGAATTTTTAACTTTTATTTGAGCTTCTTTTTGCTCAAAGTTTTTCTCTCAATTATTCCGGGTACGTCCTTGTCGTCAAGACTGTTTCCAAGGATTCGGCACTCATTATTTTTGCTCACATTGAATACGTCCTTGTCGTCAAGACTGTTTCCAAGGATTCAGTATTCATTATTTTCTCTCATAGATATTTTTTATTCTCTTGTACAATGAGTATTTAAAAGCTATTTGAGGAATAACAAATCAATAAAGCATATATATATATAAACATTCATCATTCAATCAATATGCTAGCATCAATATTGCATATTTTCTTAATTCAAGTAAAAGAATTAGTGTCATGCATCATCTCACTTAAAAGCAATATTTAAGCTTCATGAAAAGACTAAAATGCATACAAGTTAACATAGCAATAAATAAAACTCAACTATTTGCTAGCATGCACAAGAATATACTAGAGGTATAAAATAAAGCTCTCTTTTTTATCATTTTTATTTATTTTCAAATTTACTATCCAATGCATAAAAATAACCATGAATCCATGAAAAAGCACAAACTCCCCCTCAAATTAACCTTTAATTTCCCTTGAAGAAAAAATCAAGAAGAAATCAAGAGATTTGAAAAAGACATCCAATTGCCAATGATTTGAAAATACCTACGAACAAGAAAATGTCGAGGTCTCCGTGTTGGGGTTAGAAATAAGAAATTTTAGAATCCAACACTGAGTCACACGACCAATAGAACCAGTAGGTACATATGTATGAACAAAATCAAAATCAGACTTACCTGAAAACTTACCTTGTCGCTTCACAAAAGTCCGATTTGAATTACGAGGAAAATAGCCCTGAGGCCGGTCTGACCGTCGCTGTCCCTGCGGTCTGACCGGACCTAACTGCCGGTCTGACCGCCGGTACAACTGCGGTCTGACCGCTGGTTGAGGCCGGTCTGACCGATTAGTCAGTGTCGGTCTGACCGAGCTCCTCGATCCAAAACCCGATTTTTGCTACCGTTGTTTAGCTAAAGCAATTTCTCTTTCCTTTTTCTGTTTAGAGCAAGTCTAAAACAAAAACCAACCAAATGTCCATCTTTTTCACAAAAAGAACAAGTATACTTCTCACGACAAGAAGTTTTTGAAGTAGATGGTTTTGAAATTGATGGTTTTGCAAAAGACTTTTTCTCTTGAATCGTTGAAGAAAAAGAAGGCAAATTCCCAGCGGATTTAAAAATCGTTTTCTTTTGTTTGGGTTTTGTCAAAACATCACCTTTTTCCGTTATGTTCAAAACAGCAGGTTGGTGATTTGTAAAATAGACATTAGTATCAAAACCTACACCACGATTGAAAGTACTCACTTTTGATTGATCCAAAATCATGTTAAGTTTCTTTTCACCATCCGAAAACTTTTCCAAAGAACTTTTCAAATAAGAAACTTCTTTTTCCAAATTAACACAATTTTCACAATCAACCAAAACACCTTTATTTTTGCGACATTTAGAACAAGAAAGCAGTTCATCTTGTTTTACAATATTTTCCATGTAATCAACACGTCCTAAAGCATCTTTTAATTTTATTTCATTCAAAAATCACTTCGAGCAATGTTTAATCTTTTTCGCACACAAAATATTGAACAAAGAACTTGTACATAAAGCAGTTTTATATTTTTTTCAAAATATTCTTTGTCAACATCAATTCATCAACAACACGAGCATGCAAAGCAAATCCAAGTGCAAAAGAAGACTCAAGCTTTTTGGTATTTTCAATCTCAGATTCCAATTTCAAGCAATTAACAGAATTAACATCTCGTAAAGCATTAACTTCAGAAAATAAAACTTCACAAGATTTACAATCATCATCATTAGGAATTAGAGATTTTAATCTACCAATTTTAGCATCTAGAATCTCAATAGTGTGATCCCTCTTATTTAGCTTATAAGAACATGTTTTAAGTTTCTCAGCAAATTTAAAAGCAGCATGTTCTAATTGATCAGAGCTAAGTTTTTCTTCAGTATCACTATCAGATTTATCCACATCAGAGCTTGCATTGCGAGCAATCAAAGCTAAACCAACAACTTGCTTACCTTTGTCATTGCTCTCATTTTCAGTTTGTGATTCGTCTGCACAAGCTTCTAAAAGTTCTCGAATTAGCATCTGCACGCAACTTCTCTTTTTCTCCGTTTTGAAATTCTTGAACTCCTTCTTGTCTTCTTCTTTCTCCTTGTTCGCCTTCTTGCGGTTAGGACAATTGAATTTTATATCATTCAACTCTCCGCATTCAAACCATCGAACGGGTCCTCCACGCTTCCTACTCTTGACATTATTCATAGCTCGAGACAACTTGTTAATAGCCAAAGCCAAATCTTCCTCCTCGAGTAGTTCGAGTTGATCATCGGATGTGGCATTAATGGAAGCAAGAGCAATAGAAGTTGACGAAGAAGCACCAAGATCCAATGAAAAAGAAGAAGAAACCAAAGCACTAGACTTAGGATCAATTTTTCGAGAAAGAATGTTCATCTCATGAGTTTTGAGTTTAGTGTAAAGAGAATTCAAAGTCAAACAAGAAATATCAACAGATTTTTGAATTGATGTAACTTTCATCTCCCAAATAGACATGTCAAGACCATTCAAAAAATGGCGAGAAACTTCGGATTGAGAGTAGTTAGCTTCAAAAGCAGAATCAACAGATCGAAGATTACTCAAAATTTTGTTGAATCTAGCAAGATAGTCATCTAAAGCTTCTCCAGGTTTCATCTCAAATTTTATATAATCCTTTTTGAAAAGATCTTTACGCAATTCTTTAATGTTGGAAGTTCCTTGATGAAAGTTACGTAAAGCATTCCAAATCTCATTGCCAGTTTTAAGATGTGACACACGATCAAAATCGGAACGAGAAATTCCACTCAATAAAATATTTCTAGCTTTGCAATTATTTTCAAATTCAGTTTTCAAAGCAGTAGTGTTTATTTGATCTGGAATTTTATAGGGATGAGCAACCTTAAGCCAAATGTCATAATCTTGAGCCATAATATAAGATTGCATCTTGTCACACCAGTAAGGAAGATCGACACCATCGAAAACATGTGGCTTGGTTGAAAACTTGTCAGCCATGGCTTAAAAACTTCAGATCGGTAAAAATCCAAAGAAGAAGAACAAGGCTCCGATACCACTTGTAGGATCGAAGATCAAGAACTAAGCCAACCAGAGGGGGGGTGAATGGTTGTAGCACCAAAAAACCAAAACTTTAAGCGGAAATTAAAGTTACCCTCTTTTCGATGTAGATCGCTGCCGCCGCCGCTGCTGTCAAAACGCCGCTGCCGGTCTAACCGCCCGAGCGCCCCGGTCTGACCGGTGTGGTGTTGCCGGTTGGACCGCCGCCTCTCGTCAGTTAGACCGCCCGTAGTACTTCGGTCTGACCGTCGAGATCCAGAACAACGCCGGTAGATCAAATCTCACGACTTTATTGCATCAACTAGTGTTTACAAAGTACAACCACAGCACTCCTCTCCACAATTTCGACTAATATCAAAACCCTAACTCAAAGCTCTAAAAGCTTGATCTAAAACTCAATGCAGAGAAACAACACCCTGCCCCTCTATTTATACCCTCAACGTGGCTGCCCCAAGCCACGAATGCTACTCATACAAGAAGTCCTAATCCCATAGGAAACCTTTCATACAAGCAACAAACTCAACACTATCCAAATTTGGACTCCTACCAAATTTGACTCTACTTTCCATACGCATACAACACCACGTGTACGCCATATGAAAACCTTCACCTCCACATGCATTGTTCTCTAGCCGGAGCATTCCGCATGATATCCTCGACCGTCTGGACCTTAACTTCTCCCAAGCCTAGTCCCGATCCATCACCGGCTATACTTCCTTGGCCTCAAGTAACATCTGCACATGAACAACATAGAAACTTCATATCCGAGTGCAAGTTATCCCCAACTTGACTCACATTAGCATAACACCAGTATCCACACGTATAGAAACCAACTATAAGTCAAATCCACGAAGTAAACATCCAAATCCAAAACCGATTCAGCCTCTGCCGACTCTGCCAGTCAGACCGCGTGACGGCCGGTCTGACCGCTCGCATACCTCCGATCTGACCGGCCGTCTCAGCCCGGTCTGACCGGTACACAACCTGTCAGCACTATTCACCATCTGGAAACACAACTCCGTATTTTCACAAACACTTACCTTTGACAATTGTTCATCACCAAGATCATCACATGATCCAACAAAAGCGACTAGTAATATCTGTTATCTAGATAAAGTTATATATAAAAGAAAAAGTCTTATGTTTGATTTCAAGAACTAGAAACTTTCACATTAAATATTAATGTATAAAAAATATCTATATTACCAAGATTAGGCATATCTAACCTCAAAGAAAGCGTAAGGGGCTTTCCTGACCCATTTTAAACATGTTTGGGGTGTTTGAATAATGGGTTATGAAGTACACCCTCCGTTTAGAAAAAAAAGTAAATTCTTGTTATTTAACAATTGCATGTTTATGGTTAGGATTGTGTTTTTTTTTAACGAAGGGAGTATGAGATTGGGGATAGAAATGATGGGATGGTTGGGATAAAATAAGATGAGATGAACGTATGGTTAAGATTGAAAGTTATATATCCTTTGAAGTACGTACGTGTGGGATAACATTTCCCTAACCTATTTTTCAAATATGCCTTATGTGTTTTAATGTGTCAAGAATATTAAAATCATGGTTGGAGAAAAGTAAATGATAAATACTTAGTATATGGTATGGTAGAGTTCCTAAAACTAAAACATCTAACGGGGACATCCAGTGGTCATCATGGGTAATGAAAAAGTCACATTATTCGATCAGTCAGCTACTACATACGAAGGAAAGGAGTGACGACAATAACATGAGAAGATGGCATTGTGTCGATAAATGTTGACTTTAAATGTATCGATGAAAATTTGTCTTTAATCTTTTATTAATAGTCCTATTATAAATCTATATATCACATATATTAAGGGGTATTCTAAAGTAAAGTAGTAGATTTGGTATAATATTAATGGTATTGCTATTTAAAGTCAGACTCAAAAGACATCCAAAACGATATAGATCAGTACGATTGTTTCACCTACAAACTGGTTATAAGGCAAAACACTTATTACTGAGAATAATTTATCATCGAGTATGTCGTCTATCATTAAAAAAATAATTAGTCATAAATACAAGCCCTCGTGTCTAAGTCTAGAAATTAAATCCGAATGGACTGATTCCCACTACAAGAAATCTAGCCATCTAGCCAGTTAATTCATTATTGAATAGTTAATATTGGCTAAATACAATCTAGCTACTGCTACTACTAGAAGCCAACAATATGCCTTTGTCGATTAAAAATTGTGTCTCGAGTCTTTTACTTACCTCTTGTTAACATCTAAATTTGATATCTAGATTTGAAATAAAAAAACATTACCAATATTTGAAAAGGACCGAGTGTTTTTCACGAGGCTAGTTTGACCGCTGCCTATGGACCGGTCTGACCGACGACATGTGGCTGATCAGACCGGTGAGTCCGACTCCGAGTTCAATTTTGTCGGGTCTCAGGTTTTTTTGCATGGGAAGATATTTTTAGAGTTCTAATTGGTCTCTATCCTGAGTTTGACATGAAGAAGGTCCTGTAGGAGGCAAGACCAACTCTTTTATAAAGGCCAAGGCCGGTTCGATTAATCACACATATCACAATCCCTATAATCTATCGAATCGTTTTTTAACTTTATTTTTCAGCCATGTTTTCTACTTTACCCTAGTTTCGTTCATATTTGTCGATTTGCGCCGTAAATCGCCTGTCTTCGCTGTGAGAGTACGATGCCCTTTGTATGTTTGTCCCGTAAACATTTCGATTCGCCCACGAGACGGGTGGTTATTTTCGCATCGATCTAAATCAGCCTAGAGACCGATTTTGATATCTAAATCGGCTCCGCTAACTGGTTTAGTTTTTACAAAAATCTTGGTTTAGGTTTTGCTAGATTGAGATGGTTGGTGACTCTATATCATTGTAAAACTTTAGATGTCACGATCGTGATTGTTTTATTGTTAAAAAAGTTATCAACACGATTTTTAACGTGGAAAATCGATCTATTCGGCTTTACTGTAGCCGAATATTTTGCTCTACTGTCGTCATCGGGTCAGTGCCTCCGCCGATTGCGTTTCGTCAACTTTTTGCGTACGTTTCGTCCTGTGCTGTCACAAACCAGCCGTCGCGCGATGTTCTCATCTCACCGATACGATCTGTTCAGCGACACGGTTTGGGGCTGCTGCAAGCAGCAAGACGATCAGCAGAAACAGCCGATATGATCGATCGTGCTAGTACGTGTTGTGCACGGTTTCCGAGAGAAATAGAAAAACTAATCAGCGACAGGTTCGATCAAGCTACTACACATGTATTACGAAGCAATTCAAACGGAAGCTGTTGCTTTGCATCGGCTAATTAATCTTCACTAGATTTTGCTTGGTGTACTTACCGATCGAAAAAAAATCAAAATCAAGATCGGTTTCAGGAATAGATCAAGTATTTTGCCCTATTTTTGCACGTTTACACGATTTCGGCCTTGACCAATCCGTCCAAAATTAATCGAGGAACGTCTTCATCAATCATGACAAGCGAGGATGTGATCGTCGACAAGCTCACCAAGAAGGACTTGACCGAGGAGGAGCGACAGAACCTTGAAGAAAAAGTGACATCGTTAGAGAAGGAATTTCTTGCAAGTTTCATCAAGACTGACCAAGGCGTTTTCAAAAGAGATGTCCTGCTATCTCAAATTGGTCCCACATAAGGTAATCTCCGATATGCCCGATCCATCCCTTGCTATTCAAGAAACTATTGATCATTGTATAGATGCTTATATTGATAAATTAGATGACACGTTAGAAGATGCTTTTAATAGTAGATATTATGACATCGTTAAGAAAATTAACTCCAAGATAGCCAATTATCGACAATCTAATGATACTTCTAGTTTGTTTCTATACAACATGCCTATAATATTATGGATGGATCAACGGGTATTTACACGACCGATTGCACGGGAATCGGCTATACGCAGAACCTAGCCAATGGTCCGACTATGCGTCATGCCGGTCTAACCGTTCCCTCTACCAGTCAGACCGTTCCCTCTGCCGGTCAGACTGTGCCCTATCTCGACCAGACCATGCCTCTTGTGGCCGGTCTGACCGCATCACGGACCACCGGTCAGACCGGGCCTAGCGCCGATCCCACCGGGGACTTGGCCAGTCTGACCGGACTGCTGAAGCCGTCAGATCGATGCCCTGGTGCTTTCTCCAGATTTTCGTGCTATGACTAACGATACTGGTTTTAATTATTATTCACCTCCTATTAATACTGTTAGTCATGTTATTCCATATACTCATACTATTTGCGCTGATAATTGTTACAAGCCAGTCCAAAATCATTGGGTAGATGGATTGGCACAAGGTGTGTGTTATGGCTAGCAGGAGGTCTACTCTTAAAACCATGTTGTGCCCAAACATTTTAGGCCACAAGAACAAGAGAATAATCAATCAAGGCCTGAAGTTTCTGAAGATCCACGTGAACGGATATGTGCTACGATTAGAGAAGCTTTTAAAATTGAGCCAAAGAATGAGGCTACTCGAAAGCCTTATCCTGATTACTATAATTCAACTCTATATCCACATGATTTCAAAGTGCACGAATTTGTAAAAGTGGAGAGTATAATAGGAATACATATGAATACATAGGTCCATTTTTAGCTCGATGTGGTAAAGTAAGTAGTTCCAGTATTCTTGAATTGTGTTTGTTTTCTTTGTCATTGTCTGTAACTGCTTTCACTTGTTTTATTTCTTTGTCGGAAAATTCTATCTACACTTGGGATCAACTAGAGTATGAATTTCATGGTCGTTTTTATGATTATGAAAATGATCTTAGATTATCTGATTTAACATCGGTTAAGCAAAAATACAATGAGTCTGTCACTGATTTTATCAAGAGGTTTAGAGATGTTAGAAACTGATATCCTAGTTTAAATATAACTGAAAGAGATTTGGCCAACCTTGCATATCATGGATTGCTTGTTCCTATTAAAGGGAGATTGAATGGCTTGGTATTTCTTAAAGTTAATCATGTGATGCATGAAGCTCTGGCTCAGGAAAGCTGAGTGGATGACAATAGTTTAAGTGTTAGCTTAGATGTTAGTACATTAATAAGTATAGCCGAACCAAGTGATGGTTCGGATTGTGTTACAAATTTGGGCAATGATACAACAACGAGTATAGCTAAACCAAGTGACGGTTTGGATTGTGTTGCTAGCTTAGACAATAGCATAATTGAAAATATAGCTGAACTAAATGATGGTTCGGATTGTATTACAAGTGAAAGTGAGATATTTTTGTTATCTAAGACCGAATGACAGATCGGTCATGAGAGTATTGAAAAAGAGGTTGCCAATGTCTTGCGGGATGGTGACAAAGTAGTGTCCAAGGTAGTCATGCATACATATGAAAGGCTGTATCCTAAGCACGTAGATTCGGTCCTGTACCCGCAAGGATTTGAGGTGCCTAGCTTCACAAAATTCACAGGTGAGGACAATAGAACTACAATTGAATATATCAACCAATTTATTGATCAATGCGGGAAGGCCAGTAGTGATGATTTGGTAAAGTTGAAATTATTTCCTCTTACTTTATCAAACATTGCATCTATATGGTTTAGTTTACTTGCTCCTAATTCCATTTCTACTTGGTCACAAATGGAGCATGAGTTTCATGATTATTTTAAAGAAGCGAGCTTGATGGAGCAAAGACCGACTGATAATTCATTGGTCACTTGTGAGGCTATTTGGGTTACACCTATGGCTAAGACCGTAATTGTTCATGATCATCTCCCTATTGCTTCTATAGATTTTGACAACAAGAGAGTACTGATTCAGTCAAGTCAAGCCGAGTCTACAAGAGGGAAGAATGTTATTATTGGGGATCCTCGACCCGAGATGATTAGGTTTGATAGTAGCCGAAGATTCAAAGGTTAATAAAAATGAGTCATCTAATAGTTCCAACAAGATTAAAATGTCGAAGCTTACTTTTGAGATGCTTATGGCTAAATATAAGAAAGGATTGGCCGGCCAACGATTTGATCATCAACCTAGTAATTTGAAAAGACCAAGATCGCCTCCTAGAAAGAGATTTGGTCAAGCACCAAAGCAATTGGAGCCACCAACAATACAAACTCCATACAAACCTTTGGTTGTGATGCAATGGTATCCATGTCCAATGCTATCGTTCGGTTATCCTTTCATGTATTACATGTCGTGGATGCCTCAACCACCTATGTCGTTTCATCAAGAATGGTTGGTCTGACCGGGAGTGTCCAGGACCAAGGAAGGCAGAGCGGCTCAAGGCCGGTTTGACAGGGTCTCACGACCGGTCTAACCGACAACTTCTAGCCGGTATGACCGAGCCTCAAGGCCGGTCTGACCAAGGGGCACCAGAGACAATCAAGAAATTTGAGGGTAGCACGGGATCTTTCACTTCAAAAAAAATTATCAAGAATCATCATTTGGCTCCTGGGACACGACCAAAGCCGAAGTGGTTACCTTCCGACTTATTCCACTCTTAAAAGAGAAGGTTACAACGTCTTCAAGCTATTGGTCAAAAGGAAAAAGAGGCCGAAGATGTGGAAAATAAAACATGTAACAATTTAGAGCCTCGAACAGCACCTAAGCAAGTGTGGAGACCTAAGGAAGTAAAAGTTAAGAGGCCGGTAATTTCTCAATTTGATGAGAGAAGAATCATCGGTCATTAAAGATAAGTCTCCTTCACATGATGCTATGGATGTTAGTATAGTGTTTATCTTGCCTTCAAAATCAAACGCTAAGAAAAGCTGATTTTGCTTGGGGGCAAGACAATTAACATGTTTCTAAGGAAATTGGAGAAAGATGAACGGCTATGGTACATCACATCTTTGAGCCATCATTTCTTGGATGCTAAGGCAAAGTATGTGTTTATTATGTTCATTATTATATTATGCCGATGCCATGTTAGAACATTGCTTGCAATCTAGCACATGTGTTTTTGCTTATCAAGATGATATTACGCATACATGTTGCAAAGGCCAATTCTGAGTCAAAGAATTGGCAAATTGTTATATAATTTATTCGAAATATGGTTTGGCTCACGAGTCTTTGATATTTATTAAAAGCCAAATCATGTATGTTTTTATGGATCATCATATATGATATCGATTTCATAATCATTGTACCATGAAAGTTTTGCTTCTTAGTAATTCGGCTTGTGTGAATAGCCAATGTGCTAGGTTTGCTTTATTATTATCTAAAGATGTTGTTTTTGCAACATTGGTCTTATTAGAATAATTTTGCATCCATGCTTGAGCCAATTACTTACATTTATAGTTTATTGGAATCCATGCGTGTGAGACATATGACTTTGGTGATTCATTATTGATCATACCTCAAGTGGCTAGGAGTTTTTGATGCCTTGATAATTGTTGTTTCAATAGCCATTTGAATTAGTATACACCTAGACATATTAGTTGAATGTTACAATTTTTCATATGTCTAGAAGGAAGGATATTTTGTCCAATGATTTGGTACACCAAGCATCTGGCTATAAAGTTAGGAGAGGCAAATTTTATATATTAAAAGCTGATGCTTGATTGGAAAGTGTGAAAGGTAACTCCACACACGGTTTAATCACAATTATATAGCCAGTCTAACCGAAACACATGACCGGTCTGACCGATGCTTTAGTGTCGGTCTAACCGATGCCTCACTGCTGGTCTGACCGCAGCTACAAAGCCGGTCTAATCGGACACAGGAATGGTCTAATCGCAAGTCTAATGTCGGTTTGACCGGGAATCGCTGCCCACAGTACGTAGCTGGGGGGCATGAGCTTACATTTGATTATATAGCCGAATTGATCCTATGAAATTTGGTTGATGTGTTATGACTTCAAGATTATCAATTGGAGGGTTTCACTAGTTGAATACTTCAAAGATCTAAGCAAGACGGTTGATCGGAGAAGATCTATTGGAGAGTTCGGCGGTAAACATTTAAATGTATTTTGTTTAATAAAGAATTACATTGCCGAACAATAGAGTTAGTACTTTCAAGGTATATGTTTAAATGCCGGTCAATCTAATATTGCTATGGATAAAGTTGCTATAACGCATGGTGGAATTTATTAATCGGCTTATGGGGTAAATTATTTAGCCGGTTGATTCTCCTAGTTTGGATGAGGTGATTTATCGGTCAATACTATGATAAAGTGATCGATAAATGTTTCAAGACTTTGCAAGGGACTAAAGAGATGAAAAGAGAAAGATAGCCAAGGTTTATAATTGGAGTGAAATCGTTTCAAGATTAGGGGCTTGACATCAAAAGACGATTTCACCGTTAGGGTCTAAGTGCAAAGTGCTCGGTGGGTAATCATCTAGTTGTCAATATTTATGCCGAGTTGTGTGAATCGTTCTTAGAGAATTGATGATTTGTTAGGACACTACAAAGAGAACAGTTTACTAGGCACTTGGAAGCTTGTATAGCCGATAGAGATTATCGTCCTAAGGCCACGTGTTCTATGCTTCTTGGTTCACAAGTTCTCCAAAAAGGCGGGGGGCATGTGTTAACACTCAAATTTGGCACCTAGATTTAAAATAGGAAAACATTGCCAATATTTGGAAAGGACTGAGTTTCCTTATGGGGCTGGTCTGACCGGCGATGTGAGGCCAGTCTGACCGGTGGCATGTGGCTGGTTAGACCGGCTAAGTCCGACTTCGAGTTCAATTTTGTTGGGTCTCGGGTTTTCTTGTATGGGAAGATATTTTTAGAGTTCTAATTGGTCTCTACCCCAAGTTTGACGTGGAGGAGGTCCTGTAGGAGGCAAGACCAACCCCTTTATAAGGGCCAAGGCCGGTTCAATTAAACATACAGACCACAATCCCTACAATCTATTGAATCATTCTTTTACCTTTACTTTTCAGTCATGTTTTCTAATTTATCCGAGTTTCATCCATTTTTGTCGATTTACGCTGTAAATAGTTCGCCTTCGCTACGAGAGTGTGATGCCCTTTGTAGGTTTGTCCCGTAAACCTTCCGATTCGCCCATAAGACGGGTGATTATCTTCGCATCAATCTAGATCGGTCTAGAGGCAGGTTTTGATTTTTAAATCGGCTACGCTAGCCGGTTTAGTTTTTACAAAACTCATTTTGTTTTAGATTTTGCTAGATTGAGGTAATTGGCAACTTTATATCACCGCAAAGCTTTATGTGTCGTGATCGTGATTGTTTTCTTGCCAAAAAATGCTAACACCTCTTTGGTTTTTTCGGGTATACATGAGATACCTCTTTGGTTTCGTCGCATGTCTAGCGACGTTGCACCCTGCCATGCGGGGTCTCGGAGTCTCCAAACATGACATCTGACGCGTCTCTGAAGGAATGCTTGGCATCCTCGATGTCTCAATTCTGGCTTCGCCCCCAGGCAGAGAAATACCATCAATATAGCAGAAGAACTCACAAAGCCAACTGCATCTCTATTGAATGAAAATAAAGTCGTGATACATTGTTCACACACAGTGTCGAGTCGAGGAGAGACAAATGGGTTCGGGTTACATTTATCTGCACATTAATCGATGCATATGAACAGATAGACACACACACATATAGAGAGAGAGACACACACACGTTATTACTATATCGATCAGAGCAACGGATGTAATCAGACGTAGCATTCGTAGAGCTTGATGTCCATCTGCAGCCGGAAGTACTTGAATCCCTCGATGGCGTCGCCTTGGAGCGCGGCGACGCCGCGGGACATGAAGAAGTCGCCGGTGCCGCCGACGACGGAGATGTCCCTCGTCTTCTCGGAGATGAAGTCCTCACCCATGAGGTTGAGCGTGCCGCGGTGCGCCGTCGAGTTGAACACGACGGAGAAGGCGAACCACGCGTCGGCGGGCGTCTGCTTCTTGTCGTAGAAGTAGAGCCCCTGCGCGCGCACCGCCGTCTCCTCCAGCGACGGTGGCATCGCCCTCCCCTCCGTCATCGGGCCGTTGAACGTACACCGCCATCGTGCCGAAGATGGAGGTGTTCATCGCCTTCAGCAGCGCCGCCGGCGAGGCGACCACCGCCGACGTGGAGTTGGAGGTGCTGTTGCTGTAGTCGTAGAGGATGTCGTGGAAGTAGAGCCTCATCTTCATGCACGGCTCGTCGTAGTCGTAGCTCCTGACGAACCTCCTGCCGCTGCGGCTGCCATGGGCGCCGCTCGCCGAGCTGAGGAGGCTGATGAGGAAGATGGCGGCGGCGATCAGAGACGCCTTGGACCAAGTAGCCATCCGGCCTTGCATTATTATCTATGAGTAGCTAGCTAGAGGTGCAGTTAGCTTAGCTTAATTGGCCAGTGTACGCTGTTGCGTTGGCTAGCTGTGATTAGGAGCTCGAGAATTGCATGCCTATTTATAGAGATGAGAAGGGAATATGCATGAATTAGGGTTTTGATGCGGCAAGAATATTAAAATCATGGTTGGAGAAAAAATTTCATAAATACATGGTATGGTAGAGTCGTTACTGAAACTACAACATCTAAAGGAGAAATGTTAACACTATCGGACACGTGTCAGCATAGGTAGGAATAAAAAGAAGATGGAGAAGAAAAAAACAAAAGGAAAGGTTTAATCATTGTCATGGGATCATGATGGATCAACATCATTAACATGTGACTAGAGTGAATTACTCCCTCCGTTTAAAAATATACACTAACACAGAAACCATCATAAGTGCCGGTTGGGAACCGGCTATAGATACCAGTTTTTCAACCGGCACCTATTGATCGGCATCAATATAAACAACCGACACCTTTAGCTTTGCTCGAGCCAAAAAAAAAAGAGAGCCGGCTCGAATACCTCACTAACCACATGCCACCTGTCGCCGTCGAGCCCAGCCCTACTCCCCTTCATCACCCCTAACCGCCGTCGCCGCATGGGGAGGGCGCAGCCACCGTCGCCGCATGGGGAGGGTGCGGCCACCGTCGTCGCCGAGGTGTGCCACCTCCCATCCTGCCGGATTTGGCGGAGGGGAAGGTGCGGGCGCCGTCGCCGCCATCACCAGAGGCCACCGCGGCCTCCCATTCCGCCGCCCTCCTCCCGCCGGATCTGGCGGAGGAGAGGGCGCGGCCACCGCCACTGCCGTCACCGAGGTGCGCCGCCTTCCTTTCCGTCGGATCTGGCGGAGGAGAGGGTGCGGGCGCCGTCGCCGCCATAATCGGAGGCCGCCGTGGCCTCCCATCCCGCGGCCTCCCCTCCCGTCGGATCTGGTGGAGAGGAGGGCACGGCCGTCGCCGCTGCCACCTGCGCCGGGCCGTCACCTGGCCAGATCCGAGACAAAGAGAAGTGAGAGAGGCGAGAGAGAGAGGCGAGAAGGGACGGGAGGGATCGAGGCGAGACAGAGTGACGACGACGCTCGATATTATATGGATAAGCCGACGCGCGATCGCGGCTTGTAAGCTCGGCTCGGTTTGGTATAGATCCCGGTTTTTAAAAAGAACCAGTACCTACAATATATTATAGGTGTCGGTTTTTAATTAACCGATACCTATAATATATTATAGGTGCCGGTTATTTTAAAAAACTGGTATCTATAGTAAAGGTGTTGGTTTTAGTTAATGAACCGGCACCTATACTTCCTTAAAAGTGCCAGTTCTTTATTTTTTATCGTGCGAAAGTGAAAAAAGGCCTATAGGTGCCGGATTTAAACGAACCGGCACCTATAAGGCCAGTCCATATGAAGGTTTTTGTAGTAGTGATAGCAATCTAGGATTAAATTAGATACATCCTAGCTTAGTACTGCTAATTTAGACATGCATCCACTATATGTGTTGATAAATTTTGGTTTTAAATGTGTCAATGGGATATTTTGCCTTTAATTTTATAAGTTCAATTATAAAATCTATATATCACGGATGTTAAGAGTATTATTAAATTAGTAAGTAGTAGATTTTGGTATAATTTTAATGTCAGAAATTTAGCTGCGTAATTGTGTGTGCTACTCTGCTAGTTTATGCTCTGCGTAGATGGAGTATATATATAACATCATCTTGGTGTGCGATGGTACTGTAGTAAAGAAAATGTTACGAATTGGCCCCTACAGGACTTGGAAAAGGCTTAATTTTACAGCTAGGAAGAAGAATACGAGGGTCTTTTGGTTCTTTACACTACCAAGTTGTTGGTACTGTCAAAATTTATGCAAGTTTTGGTGCTACCAACATGTAGTAAACTATTACATTGATTTGGTAAAAAAAAATGTTTAAATCCAAATTCTAACCAAATGTTATCAATCAATTGATAGAGAACATTTTGGTAGCATTCTAAAATCACTACTACAAAAACGGTTTTTGCAGATGGCCAAAACCGATTTTCGCATGCGATTGGCCGGCCCGCATGCATGAAAAGGTCTGTGAAAATCATAATTTTCACATGCAGCCGGCCCAACCGCATGCGAAAACCGATCTTCGCCTACGGCCCGCTTAAGCCAGCCGTATGCAATAATCGATCTTCACATGCGGCCCGCTTAACCCAGCCGCATGCAAAAATCAATCTTCGCATGTGGTTGTGTTAAGTGGCCCGCATGCGGAAATGGGTATTCCATGTCTACCCTATTCCCATACTGGTTGTTTGGGAAGATCACATCTCATATGTAATACAATATTTCCTGCAGTTCAGGATCGAAATTTGAAATTGTACACATAGGAGCTAATCGAGTTGTCTTTCTTATTACAATCTTGCATTGACAAGTAAATAGTCTTCGAATGCATAACGCATGAAACATTTAGATACATATCATACATATGTTACAAATAAACAATAGTTTCATCACGGACAAAAATATTACATTTTTACTGCATATGTTCTTTCTCCCACTCTCTTAGGGGCTTGAATTTGTCTTCTAATGCAAGTTGATTGTTTTTATCGTAGAATAGCCCAAGTGCGTTGCATACATCACAACGGAGGAAGCGGCAAAGGTCAGCGCACAAGTTCCTTATAGTTTTGTCACGATCCGATTTGCTACATATGGGATTGTAGGGATTTGTGGAAAAAGAAAGCAATAAATGTCATAATCTCGATTTGCGGGATTTGATTTTCTACTCCGTATATATGGAGAACAATATCCGGACTTACGCGGTCACTGGATGTTGTGTACCTCCCGTTGACCCTAAGCATCTCGCACACGTAATATCCACAAAGGTTAGTTTTCAAGGGTTGTTTGAAACACTGCGAACATAATAATAAGAAATCGGTCAATATAAACAAGTTAAGATTATAAGAGAAATTGTATTAATGGCATATGTCAGTATCGGCCAGCCTGTCTTGATGGTTACCTTAACCTTTTTCCGATCTTTTATTGGGCCGCCTCTTTTTTGGTAGTATTTGTGTGCGCTATTTGGAGAAAACAATTATTGTACTCACTTAGAAATTTCAAATTAGCAATTCTGTCAATATGGGTTATTTTATTACTTACAAATTTAGAATAGTGAGAAACTCCATGAACGTTTCTTTCTCATAGTGTGTTGGGTCACACTTTACGATCAATTGGTCCTTCGGATATACCAGGAATAATATGTAATGGTCGCTGCAAATAAGAAAGATGAATCGTTCGAAATCAATTGCTTAAAATGATGTATTACTATGAAAAAACCTTAGATTTACAAGCGGAGATGCTTACGTTAACGTGTAAGGGACCGTTGTGACATTTTTGTCGGCATGCGCCAACATTGCTATCACCAAGCATGTTGCTACCTCCAGCTTCTTGCGCTTGTGCAAATTATTGATATATTGTTGTTTTTCCTCGGTTGTCTTGTCCGCTAATTCCGGGGCATCTTCACGCATCTCAACGGTGTGTTGTGTTTTGCAAATCCTAGTTGGGTCGACGTAGCCAACCGGTGTCCCCGTTCTATCCGCTTTGTGAAATTGAGACATGTACAACAAAACTGTAATTAAATTGGGTTTTTCTTTCTGACATTTTTGTAGAACGTAAAAGAGGTAGGACTTACAGGCAAAACGCGGCAACAAGATTCACGCCCATCTTATCTAGCTTGAAGAAGGCACGTAGGTGTTGACGACGGATTTTGGTAATCGACTCGGAAAGGAAAGAGGAAACTGAAGCAGAGAAGAAGGATTGAGTTGGAGTCGGACCAGGCTTCGTATCGGACCCGGTAACCGTATCGGACTGGGGAGGTGTTGCTATAAAGAGCGTATCGGCCGATACGGATTTGGTTTGGTCATGGGCCGATGCGGGTTGTGAGTTGACAGTGTCAACGTGGGCTTGGTCTGGGCTCGAAATAAGCTTCAAGGAAGTTGCCAAATAAAGATAAAGCTCGGTTTTAGGCAATTGTATCTTGTAAATTAAGTAGTATAGATCTAATCTGTGGCTTAAGTTTGCCGCAAGGACTTGTTTGTTAGTTGTAGATAAGATCGTGCCCTACAAGGGTTTTGTTGTAACCTCAGGTATAAATATCCCGATAGTTTGTGCATGTAAGCTCTCTCGAATCAATCACACAAAAACCAGTTCAATCTACTTTCGGCGCATCGCCAACCCTCGCAAGAGTTCTTCGGCGAGTTCTTGCTTCCCCGGAGCAGAGGTAAGAACTCGTCCCCGACGATCTGCATCGTCGGGGCTAATGTGTCGTTTTAGACACATTAAGCCTCGATGATGTGATCGTCGATTATCATGTCTTGAATAGTGTTGACAGGTATTTTAATTAAGCCTTGCCAGCGGTTTACTCGTTTTAGGGTTTATTGCTAACGATGGTTTAATTCTTATGCTTGGCTAAATTGTTCAATACATTTACCATCCCCAAAAGCGGTCGAAAGCTTGATTTTCTTTATGTTAATTCTCGATCTACACTTTGAGTTGCTATCGACCTTAGTCGTGTTTCGAGGTTTAACCTAAAGCCTGTTTTTGATCGTAATTAAGGATAGTGCCGGGGTTTCAGCCGGTCTTACCTAATGCATGTGATTATTTTATGTTCTTGCATGTGTTTGCCACTTATGCAGGCGGATTGGTAAACATAAATACATTGATTACAGGGTATTCTCAGGATCTCTCTGTGGTTGGTATATTTATATTGGCCGATTGGCTTGTATAAGTTTACACTAGAGTATTAGCTAGTGTATTTATCTTCATGCTACCCTCATCGGCCGATTTCAGTAATTTGCTATAAACATGATCACATGGGCCAATGAGATTAGATCTACTTTATTATCTACTTTATTAGTTCTATCTTATTACTATCTCAAGTAAGCCGATATTAGGTTTGCCCTATCGGCCAGGCCTTCACGATGCAATATCGGCCTATCGGCCGATTGGCCATCGGTTCTCACATGGTTTACTTGTTTAATCTTGTTGATTGCAGATCAAATCAACTGGCACGCTCTACTTATGACTAGGCAAGCCATTTGGACCTGCACTGGAGTTAAGCAGATCTCCCAGGCCGCCATGGTAACGCGGAACCCGTTTGGTTGCTGGACGGGTCGAAATTCTGCGCCAACACGCTTTTGGCACGCCCAGTGGGACCTCAAGAACACAAGCTTCTCACCAGCAGCAAGAACACCTCGAGATGTCGAAGCAGGCCGAGATCGTCGAGGAGAACGTCATTCCTGTGACCGCCGACCAGCTCAGCGCAGAACAAAAAGCTGAGATGGAGAGTCTGGTCGCGCAGTTCCAGAATATGTACCTGCAAACATATTCTAGGACTCGGCAGGGCACCTTGATTCAAAAGTCCAAGGTGGTCATGCCGAGTTCTGGAGATGGAGCTGCAACGTCGGCGGCGGTGCACGATCACGCCGTAAAAACTGAAGACGCCGCAGCGCCGACGTTGCAAGACCGAATCGACTCCGCGGTTCACTCTGCGCTAGTCAACCAGTCGGGGATCCTGGTGAACACGTTGACCAATACGGTCAAGTCGATCCTAGATGGTTCAATCCATCAGTACAAGCCTCAAGGCCCGATTTACCTACCAGAAAATAAGTTCCCTGCCTATCGGACCTTGAGGAACGACCTGAGCACGGCTCAGCCGACAGCGCCGACGCCACCTCCATCGGCGCAACCAACGACAACCCTGCCGCTGGTCCTCACCAAGCAGGCGGGAGGAAGCCCTCAGCACATCACCGAGGAACAGTACGCTCAATGGACCAAGGGGAAGCAACCGGTGGTTGAGCCGATGCAGCAAGTTCCCGTCCACCAGCCATCGGCTGGACAACCGCAAGCCCCGGCGTTCAATAGTCCTCCACTTCAAGCTGCATACAACGTGCCACAAGGCTATCAGCAGTACACTGCAGGGCAGTACGGCGCGCAGAACCTGGATCACCACTATCAACCGTACTCCCCCAGACACTATCAAGCGGAGGGCATCCAACAATCCTACCAGCAGGACCTCCCGCATCGGCCCGCAGGATACTGGGCTGACATGATAGCCGAAGTGATGCGAGATCAATTCAGCTTGAAGCCCAAAGAGAACTCTACAGTGTATCGGCACCCGTATCCCGAGGAATTTGACAGGGTACCATTGCCGGGCCGATACAAGATCCCGGATTTCTCCAAGTTTTCGGGACAGGACAACGTCTCGACATATGAGCATGTCAGCCGATTCTTAGCGCAGTGCGGGGAGGCATCGACTATCGAGGCATTGAGGGTGAGGTTTTTCCCTCTGTCCTTATCAGGGTCTGCATTCACATGGTTCTCTTCCTTGCCCTACAATTCCATCAGAGGATGGATAGATCTGGAGAAACAGTTTCATAGATATTTCTAAAATGGTGTACAAGAGATGAAACTGTCGGATCTGACTGCCATCAGGCAGCGAGTGGATGAATCGGTCCCTGAGTACATACAGAGGTTCAAAGACATACGCAACAGATGTTATAGCCTCACTCTGACCGATTCCCAGTTGGCCGACCTGGCATTTCAGGGATTGCTAGGGCCGATACGCGAGAGGTTCTCTTCGCAGGAATTTGACAGCCTCGCTCAGCTGGCACAACGTGTATCGGCCCACGAGCAGCGATTCCAGGAGGCAAAGAAGTTCGCAAAAAAGATTAACACTGTTTATCAGTACGCCTCCGACGATGAAGACGATGAAGACGCTGATGTCGACCTAGCCGAGTGGGCCCGGATGAAGAAATCAACAACTTGCCAGTGGGCCAAGAAAGGAGATAAGGAAGATAAATATGATTTCGACATCAACAAGGCCGATAAGATATTTGACCTGCTGTTGCAAGAAAAGCAGATTCAGCTGCCAGTAGGTCACGTATTGCCATCGGCCGAAGACATCAAGAAAAGGAGATATTGCAAGTGGCACAATTCCTATTCACACCATACGAATGAATGCAAGATCTTCCGGCAACAAATCCAATCGGCCATCGAGCAGGGCAGAATTAAAATCGATGATGCCAAGCGACCGATGAAGATTGAAGGCCACCCGTTCCCAGTCAACATGGTGCGGGCAGACAGGGCCGATGGCGGTGGTCATCGGGCTGGCAAGCGGCCTCATCAGACCTCTGAGGGTCTGATCAGAAAATATCAGCGGAGGTGGGAGGAACAAGCTCAAGACCAAGCCGATCAAGACAACTCCTACGACCCACACTGGGAGTGCGAGTTTTTTCGCTTCTGCTGGAATGAAGGGATGAGGTTGCCATCTATCCAGGAGTGCCCTGCATGCAGTGGTACAGAAGATTCTTATCAGGGCAGCTCAAGCAGACAAACGCATCGGCCGGCTAAGCAACGGAAATCTGTACATGAAAGGCTGGGGCCGATGCACCAAGATCAACACGATGAAGATGAGGAGCAAGCCCAGAACCCCCAATGGTGCCCAAGCGACGTATTCACCAAGACACAGAAGCGGCGGGTTCAGAGGTTGAGGAGGAAAGAGCAAATCCAAGAGCAACAAGCTGAAATACCCCATCGGCCAACCAAGACCAGAAAAGAGTGGAGAATAAAATCCACGGTGACCAAGGCCGATGAGGGCACCTCCAATACAGCTCAGGGCTACTCAGCTTCAAAAGGTAAGAAAACGGCATCGGCGCCTGTTAACATGGTGTTTATATTGCCAGCAGAATACAGTGTGCAGGCGGCCGATGAAGCAATGGCTGATGAAGAACAAAGTTCAGCCAGGCTACGGTTGTCACCAGATCAAGCCACCTTCGACAAACCAGTTGACACCAGCTACAGACACCTACGGCCGTTGTACATCAAAGGATTCATCAACGGGCGGCCGATGACGAAGATGTTGGTCGATGGTGGCGCAGCAGTCAATTTAATGCCATACACAACCTTCAGGAAGCTTGGAAAAGTACCTGAGGATCTTATCAAGACAAATATGGTATTAAAGGACTTCGGTGGCAACGCGTCCGAGGCGAAGGGGGTCCTGAACGTGGAGCTCACCGTGGGCAGCAAAACAATCCCCACCACCTTCTTCGTCTTCGATGGAAAGGGTTCCTACAGCTTGTTGTTGGGACGAGATTGGATCCATGCAAATTGCTGTGTCCCTTCAACAATGCACCAATGCCTCATGCAATGGCAAGGAGACCAAGTCGAGATCGTGCAGGCCGATCGGTCAGTACATGTCGCCAATGCCGATCTCGCAGTTTGGGAGATGGAGGGAATCGACTGCTTGTCCGGGCGAGTCTGGGACGCCGATTTCCTCAAGGTAACCGACTGCGACATCGAGGCAATTGAAGACCAAGACCAGCGGTTACTTTAGCGAAGATGCACCATCCGCCGTTGACAACAACCTCTACACAGATGACGCGGTGGATGAGTTAGACGGCAAGTTGGGACAAGGTTTTACGTCGGCCGATGAATTGGAAGAAATTGATATAGGAATAGGTGATAGGCCTAGGCCGACGTATGTAAGCGCTAATTTGCCAAAGGAATACAAGAATAATTTGATAGATCTTTTGAAAGAATTCAGAGATTGTTTTGCATGGGAGTACCATGAGATGCCAGGATTAAGCCGATCGATTGTAGAACATCGGCTACCAATCAAACAAGGCTATCGGCCTTTTAAGCAAGCTCCTCGGAGGTTTAAGGCCGATATGCACGAAGCCATAAAAGCAGAGATCACAAGACTATACGACGCCAACTTTATCAGGCCCTGCCGATACGCGGAGTGGGTCTCCAACATAGTTCCGGTGTTGAAAAAGAACGGCAAGCTAAGGGTATGCGTCGATTTCAGAGATCTCAATAAGGCGACGCCCAAAGATGAGTACCCTATGCCGTTGGCCGATCTGCTAGTCGACGCTGCTTCTGGGCATAAGATCATTAGTTTCATGGACGGAAACGCGGGTTACAACCAGATCTTTATGGCTAAAGAGGACATTCATAAGACAGCCTTCAGGTGCCCAGGGGCAATCGGCCTATATGAATGGGTCGTCATGACATTTGGTTTGAAGAATGCTGGAGCTACATATCAGAGGGCTATGAATTACATTTTTCATGATCTTATCGGCTCTCTGATTGAAGTTTACATAGACGATGTCGTCGTAAAGTCAAGAGAACATGATATGCACTTGGCCGACTTACGCAAGGTACTAGAAAGGGCAAGGAAATATGGTTTGAAGTTGAACCCTAACAAATGTGCCTTCGGCGTATCGGCCGGTCAGTTTTTGGGTTTCTTGGTCCATGAGAGGGGGATTGAAATCACACAGAAGAACATCGATGCCATCAAGAAAATCAAGCCTCCAGAAAACAAGACCAAGCTACAGTCTATGCTTGGCAAGATCAACTTCGTCTGGCGTTTTATATCAAATTTGTCGGGCCGTATAGAGCCATTCACTCCACTATTGAAAATAAAGGACGACGAAGAGTTCATATGGAGTGACAAGCAACAGAAAGCGCTAGACGATATCAAAGAATATTTAACTTCTCCGCCGGTCTTAATTCCTCCACAGAAAGGAGTCCCATTCAAATTGTACTTGTCGGCCGATGAGAAATCCATCGGCTCAGTCTTGGTTCAAGATGTTAACGGCAAGGAAAGAGCCATTTTTTATCTCAGCAGGAGAATGTTAGACGCTGAGACAAGGTACACGCCGGTGGAGAAATTATGCCTTTGTTTATATTTTTCATGTACTAAATTGAGGCATTACCTGCTTTCCAACGAGTGCGTCGTAGTGAGCAAGGCCGATGTGATGAAATACATGTTATCGGCCCCTGTGTTGAAAGGACGAGTTGGGAAGTGGATCTTTGCTTTAACAGAGTTTGATCTTCGATATGAATCGGCCAAAGCGATTAAAGGCCAAGCCTTGGCCGATTTCATCGTTCAACATAGAGATGACTCGGTTGCATATGCAGACATTGTACCGTGGACGTTATATTCTGATGGATCCGTCTGCAGACACGGTTGCGGTATCGGTCTAGTCATCGTATCCCCTCGGGGGGCAAGTTTTGAGTTCGCCTTCACCATCAAGCCTTACTATACCAACAATCAAGCAGAATATGAAGCGGTGCTTAAAGGCTTGCAGTTACTACAAGAAGTCGAGGCCGATGCCGTGGAAATCATTGGTGATTCACAGCTAGTAATTAGTCAACTTGCTGGGGAGTATGAGTGCAGAGACGATATTCTCAAAGTCTATAATGAGGAGTGCAAAGAGTTATTACACGGCTTCCGGATCGTAATGATGAAGCATATACCCAGGAAGCAGAATTTCGAAGCCAATGATTTAGCTCAGGGGGCATCGGGATACAGGCCGATGGCTAAAGATGTTCCAATTCAGATCGCTCTCGTGCACGCCGATGACTGGAGGTTTGATATCATCGAGTACTTGAGAAACCCTTCCCAGTCGGCGTCACGCAAAATGAAATATAAAGTTTTACACTATGTCTTATTGGACGATAACCTATATTATCGGACGGTTGATGGTGTCCTGCTCAAATGCCTAGGTCCTGAGGAAGCTAAAACCGTTATGAGCGAAGTACATGAAGGGATTTGTGGCACCCATCAATCGGCCCATAAAATGAAATGGCTGATGAAGCGCGTCGGATATTTTTGGCCAACCATGCTAGAAGATTGCTTCAAGTATTATAAAGGATGTCAGGATTGTTAGAAATTTGGAGCAATTCAGAGAGCGCCGGCATCGGTTATGCATCCAATCATAAAGCCGTGGCCGTTTCGAGGATGGGGAATAGATATGATCGGCCAGATTAACCCACCATCAAGTAAGGGGCACAAGTATATATTAGTGGCTACAGATTACTTCACAAAGTGGGTTGAGGCCGTTCCTCTCAAGAAGGTTGATTCCAAAGACGCTATTCAGTTCGTCAGGGAGCATATCATATATCGGTTTGGGTTACCTCAGACAATAACTACAGATCAGGGATCAATCTTCGTGTCCGACGAGTTCGTCCAATTTGCTGACAGCATGGGCATCAGATTACTCAATTCTTCTCCTTACTACGCGCAGGCTAATGGGCAGGCAGAGGCTTCCAACAAGTTTTTGATCAAATTAATCAAGAGGAAAATTGACGAACAGCCGAGGCAATGGCATACAACGCTGGCCGATGCTCTTTGGGCGTATCGGATGGCTTGCCATGGTGCAATCCAAGTGCCTCCCTATCAGCTAGTCTACGGGCATGAAGCCGTACTGCCGTGGGAAACCGCCATCGGCTCAAGAAGGATTGCTTTGCAAGACGACTTGACAGCCGATGAGTACCATAATCTTATGGTTGATGAATTGGATGATTTGGCACATGTTCGATTACGGGCCTTAGAGAAAATCAAGCGTGATAAAGATAGAGTAGCCCGTCATTATAATAAAAAGGTCGTTGCCAAATCGTTTGAGGAAGGAGACCTTGTATGGAAATTAATAATGCCTATCGGCTCTAGAGATAATAAATTCGGCAAATGGTCACCTAATTGGGAAGGCCCCTTTCGAATTCATCGATGTGTTCCTCACAATGCCTATCTGCTCAAGGGATTAGATGGCGAGATTTATGGACGAGCTCTCAATGGCAAATACTTGAAACAGTATTATCCCAGTATCTGGATTGACTCATGATCGGCCTTCTAGCCGATTTATGATTACAGCCGATGTAGTCAAGCATCGTCTTTAGATGGCCGGTAGATACTATCGCCCTTAGTTCAAAATTTCAGAATATGAGCCCTCATCTTCCAAAATTTGGGGGGCATATATATATACAGGAATTTTCAAGGATTTTTCAGTTGGAATTTTCAAGGATTTTTCAGATGGAATTATCAAGGATTTTTCAGTAGGAATTTTCAAGGATTTTTCAGTTTGGCGATTGACTTCGGCTTTCTGGCCGATGAGATTGTTTATAATGAGATTGTTCGTATTAAAGATATATGTGTCTGGAATTTTCAAAACAAATTCGGCCGTACGGCCGATAAGGTGTGAGAGGATTTCAGAAGCAATAAATTAGGCTGGAATTTTCAGAACAAACTCGGCTGCATGGCCGATGAGGTGTATGGTTATACATGATAGAAATAACATATGCTACATCACCCTATGAAGTCTGCAATAGCAGCAATGGCTTTACGACGAATTTGCTCAACGTCTTCAATAGCCTGGGCATCATCGGTCATCGTCCCTGGGATCGGTTTCAGTGATTTGCTTAGGGTCGCGAGGTACTTGGCCGATGCCTTGAGCTTTGCCGTCTGGTCTTCTATGACCTTGGGTGATGCAGCTATCCCGGCTTCGACTTCCTGGATTTCTTGGCGTGTAGTGGCCAGCTTCGATTCTAGCTCTGCCTCGAGGCGACGGAGTTTTTCAAGCCTATTTTTCAGCACGATCGGCTCCACCGCTAGCTCGTCCAACCTGGTCTTGTCGGCGTTCACTTGAGCTTTGCTAGCGGACAGGGCCGATTCCAGTTGTTCGCGCTCTCGTCGCTCTGCAAGTCTTTCTTTGGTCTTGTTGAGCTTGAATCGGTATTGCTCCAAGAAGATGGCCGGTGTTAGGACTTCCATCAGGTCTTCAGGCAGTTCGTCTTGAATTTCCTGTACCCTGACCCTGATGGAGGTGCAATCTTCCACCAAGTACTCCAGCGAGGACTCCAGCCGATTGGCGATATCGGTCAGCCGGTTCTTCAGATCATCAGAGATTGGTGCCCTGGCTGTGCTTGGTAGTTCCTTGTCCTCATCATCGAGAAACTGGCCGATATCAAAGGAGAACATATCGGCTAGCTTCTGTAAAAATCAACATGGGTCAAGGTTAGCATTGTTAATCAGGAATCGGCAGAAAGGGGATCAGGGTAATCGTGGTTACCTGTGTTGGAGCATTGGTGGTGCTTGCATCGGCCTCCCTTTGCTGTGTTGACATAGTAGGCGAGGAGGTTGGCCGATGCGGTGAAGGTGATGGAGCCCTAGGCTGAGAAAGCAGGAAATTGGTGAATAGGGTTATATGATTAGGAAAATAATGCGAAAAAAATCAACTCTTACCGAGACAGTCGGAGAGGGTGTTGGAGAAGGAGAAGGGGTCCTCAATCGTGCCTTGGCTCGTTCGCGCCGTTGCAAAGTTGTTTTCTTGGTTCTTGGCAGAGGGGCCGATTGAGTTCTCTCCTTTAACACAGACGACACCGCAGCCTGAAAAGGATAGGAAGTTAAAGTGTGACAGTGCAAGGAGATTATGCAAACACAAAGAAGAGAGTATATTAACCTTGCGAACTGCGTGCCTGGTCCTTCTTGGTTGTGGGGCATCATCATGGTCATCGGCCGGTGGGATCTCAGCAGTTTCGACCGATGGCTCTTGGGTGGTTTCGACCGATGGGTTTTCTTCTTCGTGTGCATCGGCCGCTGCTGCATCGATTTCTTCCTCCATCACTTGTTTTTCGAGGAATTCTTCCAAGGAGGGGTCTAGCTCTTCGGCATCGGCCTGGTCATCTGTTTTAGCCTTCTTGCTGGCTTTCTGCGATTTGCCTTTGGCCGGCGCTTTTCTCTTGGGGTTTTCTTTAGGCATCGGACCTTGGAGAAGCGACGCCACTTTTGGGGCGGTAAGGCCGATGATAGATTCTAAGATGGTTGACCCCGACGGAGCTATGGCTTGAGCGTAGAAGATCTTCCGTCCACTGTTGCTCACAGATGGAATCGGCTCATCTGGGACTTGAGGGCTGATGCCTTGGATAAGTTCTGTCACATAGAACCTGGCCGATTGATGAAAGATGTGAGCAGCCCACTCTTGCCACCAAGTCTGGAAGCTAATGTGGACGAAGGCATTCAGATGCAGCCGATCGCAGTCACCAAGATTGGGGAGTTCGATTTCCATTGCTTTGTTCATAACCAGGGCCGATGGGACTGTGCCTCTGCTCTCTAGGAGCTTATGAAGATGCAAGCTAATGGGAAGTTGTCCGAGCCCGCATTGTCTAGCAGCTGTCATTGGGGTGTAAAACTCATAAGACAAGCTGGTACTCCTTCCCTGAAAGACGCCTACTGGGAGCAGGCATGGAGTGAGGCCGATCATGAATAATTCCCTTGATTCCGTGTCATCATTTATTAAGCTCAGTTGCAGATCATCTGGAAGCTCGAAGTCTCGGTCCGATGTATAGACAAACATATACATCTTGGCTGATGGAGGGCCGGTGAAGAAACGGATGAACCATGTAGCCATGTCATCGGCCGATTGATCTGCGCCGGGGTAGATGGAGGCTGCTTCCCCGTAGGACATGCATCTTCTGGTCCTGGGGTCTTCGTGATCGGCATATTTCGATGGGAAGCGAGAATCTGATAGAGGTGGCCGATCAACCATGGTGTTGGTGTATATGGTTAGCCAGAGTTGAATGAACCACCATGGTCCTCCATGAGCCACAGTCTGTTTTAGCATCAAGTCTTGTGTGGAAACATGGAGTAGCCGATATACAGTTCCTAAAAGGTATCGGCCAAGAGGGATTTGCTTCTTGCTGACCAAAGCCTAAGCTAGATGTTGACAATTTGTGGTAGGACCGCAGGTTGATCCGCAGAAGACAAACCTTTCCAACCACAATGTTAGGAAAGCTACATGTTCTCGCTCTGAGACTGATCCTTGTTCCATATGTTCAGAAATGTACCCAGACCAGCCTCCAATCTTCTTGGTCTTCAGTTTGTGGCTACTATTTATTAGGAGGCTGAAGGGATTAACCTCAGAGTCGATGTCTAGTCCTGTGAGTACCTTGACATCTATGAGGGTTGGGGTCATCGGACCTTGCTTGAACATAAAGGCATTCAAGGTACTTGACCAGACGTAGCTGGCAGCTGACATTAGTGGCTCGTTCTTTTTGGTATCGGCCAGGGACAGAGTTATGCATTGGCCGATTCCAATCTCGTCCCAGTGGACTTGTTTGACGGCAGCAATCCTTTTGTGCCAGGTCCTGTATCCGTTTAGCTTTGATGGCCATGACCTGAAGGTGTGCTTCCACGCCGAAACAGTGGGCTTGGCTTGTCTGAAGGGGATTCTGTCAGTCTCGGCGTTGATTAGCCAGGTTGGGTCGCAGTCGCCCATGGGGCCCAGGAGAAAGCGATGGGATTTATCGTCGGTGGGAATCAAGATTTGGTTTTTGAAGACCTAAATCGTGAGAACAACGATGAAAATATAAGGCCTGAGAGGGGGGCAGGAAGTAAAAACCTAACTTGGGGAAATCGGCGGAAGAGGTAATAATGCGGACTTTGGACGAATTTACTTACCGCAGGGACCTCGGAGGCGTAGAACGGGGCGGAGGCCATCGTTGTTGTTGGAGGGGTCACTGTGAAGAGGGGTCGCCGGAATTGAAGAACGCAAGGGGTTTGTCGAATCGGCGGCGAAAGGGTTCGAATCTGGATCTGTGCGGTTTTCAAGACCTAGCAAAAAGTCGATGAGTTCCCTGGAGCTAATTCCGCCACATTATATAATGAAGCGGAATTGGGGGGCTTGTGTTGACGACAGATTTTGGTAATCGACTCGGAAAGGAAAGAGGAAACTGAAGCAGAGAAGAAGGATTGAGTTGGAGTCGGACCAGGCTTCGTATCGGACCCGGTAACCGTATCGGACTGGGGAGGTGTTGCTATAAAGAGCGTATCGGCCGATACGGATTTGGTTTGGTCATGGGCCGATGCGGGTTGTGAGTTGACAGTGTCAACGTGGGCTTGGTCTGGGCTCGAAATAAGCTTCAAGGAAGTTGCCAAATAGAGATAAAGCTCGGTTTTAGGCAATTGTATCTTGTAAATTAAGTAGTATAGATCTAATCTGTGGCTTAAGTTTGCCGCAAGGACTTGTTTGTTAGTTGTAGATAAGATCGTGCCCTACAAGGGTTCTGTTGTAACCTCGGGTATAAATATCCCGATAGTTTGTGCATGTAAGCTCTCTCGAATCAATCACACAAAAACCAGTTCAATCTACTTTCGGCGCATCGCCAACCCTCGCAAGAGGTCTTCTTCGGCGAGTTCTTGCTTCCTAGGAGCAGAGGTAAGAACTCGTCCCCGACGATCTGCATCGTCGGGGCTAATGTGTCGTTTTAGACACATTAAGCCTCGATGATGTGATCGTCGATTATCATGTCTTGAATAGTGTTGACAGGTATTTTAATTAAGCCTTGCCAGCGGTTTACTCGTTTTAGGGTTTATTGCTAACGATGGTTTAATTCTTATGCTTGGCTAAATTGTTCAATACATTTACCATCCCCAAAAGCGGTCGAAGGCTTGATTTTCTTTATGTTAATTCTCGATCTACACTTTGAGTTGCTATCGACCTTAGTCGTGTTTCGAGGTTTAACCTAAAGCCTGTTTTTGATCGTAATTAAGGATAGTGCCGGGGTTTCAGCCGGTCTTACCTAATGCATGTGATTATTTTATGTTCTTGCATGTGTTTGCCACTTATGCAGGCGGATTGGTAAACATAAATACATTGATTATAGGGTATTCTCAGGATCTCTCTGTGGTTGGTATATTTATATTGGCCGATTGGCTTGTATAAGTTTACACTAGAGTATTAGCTAGTGTATTTATCTTCATGCTACCCTCATCGGCCGATTTCAGTAATTTGCTATAAACATGATCACATGGGCCGATGAGATTAGATCTACTTTATTATCTACTTTATTAGTTCTATCTTATTACTATCTCAAGTAAGCCGATATTAGGTTTGCCCTATCGGCCAGGCCTTCACGATGCAATATCGGCCTATCGGCCGATTGGCCATCGGTTCTCACATGGTTTACTTGTTTAATCTTGTTGATTGCAGATCAAATCAACTGGCACGCTCTACTTACGACTAGGCAAGCCATTTGGACCTGCACTGGAGTTAAGCAGATCTCCCAGGCCGCCGTGGTAACGCGGAACCCGTTTGGTTGCTGGACGGGTCGAAATTCTGCGCCAACAGTAGGTCACGGAAATCAATGAGGAATATCCCGTTGGGTCCACTCATGAAAGCTCCTTCCGAGACGGCGACACTAATGAACTTAAGGCCCTTTCTAACTGGCTTGAGGTACCAATCATGCATCACCCTCATTTGCCATGGTAGCTCGTTAAAAAGGTATGTGGGTAAGAAAGGCTTGGTGTATTCATATACCTCGAGCACATCTACAGATATCCAAGATTGCAATTTGTCTTGGGCGGCTAGTACCGACTTCTGCGATTTTGATAGCTCAAGTTTGGCTTCTGTAATCTTATCCTTGCCCTTACTTAATGAGTCGGTCCCCCTGAAGGCTGAAAACATGAACCTCGTCTTATCTCGATCCATTTCCTTTGGGTTGTACGTGGAAACCAACTTTGGTATTAACCGACAAGGTTCCAATGTAACATACTTGGAGCCATATAGTGTTACTTGGGGTGAAGGTACTTGTTCGATAAGAGCAGATTGCGGCAGAGGTGGAGATGGTTGAACTATGGGTGGACAGGGAGGATCCAGCGCTTGAGCAGGGGATGCAGGTGATGACCTCACTGGAGTTGGGGAAGACAGTGGAGAAGGTAGACAGTATCCCAATGGCATTAACATCCTTTGTGTAATCCATGCAACACTCAACCACCTCTTCAGTTGTGTATCCCTCTATCATCAATCCCTCTGGGTGAGCATAATTGCGGACATAACCTTTCATAATAGACATGTAACTGTTAACAGCAAATTTTCGTAATCTAATCGGAGAGGAAAGAGAAAACCGACGCAGAGAAGAAGGAGCAATGCGAGTCGAGTCGGTTGCGTTATCGGACCAAGCCGGAGTCGGACCAAGTTCCGTATCGGACTCAGTAGCGCATCGGACCAGGTGGAACGCCAGCTGGAGGACTATATCGGCCGATGCGGGTTCAATGTGGCCATCGGCGGATGGAAGCAGGAAGCTGATGGAGACAGCGTGGCCTCGGTCTGGGCTTGATTTAAGCTTCAAGGAGATTGCCAAATAGAGATAAGGCTCGGTTTTAGGCAATTGTATCTCTTAATTAGGAAGTTAAAGTAGATTCGATCTAATCTATGGCAAGAGTCCGCCATAAGGACTTGTTTGTTAGTTAGAGATAAAATCGTGTCCTACATGGACAGCATTGTAAATCACGGGTATAAATATCCCGGTAGTCTGTACTTAGAAACTCTCTCAATTCAACAACAAACAACACAATTCAATCTACTTTCGGCGCATCGCCACCCTCGCAAGAGGTTAACTTCCGACGAGTTCTTGCTTCCCCAGAGCAAAGGTAAGAACTCGTACCCGACAATCTACATCGTCGGGGCTAGCATGTCGCTTTAGACACGTTAAGCCCTAATGATGTGATCGTCGTTTATCATGTGTTAGCTGATCTTGATATGGCTTTCTAATTCTATCCTGCCAGCAATTAACTCGTTTTAGGGTTTATTGCCGACAATGGTCGAATTAGCTTGCTTGTATAGATCATCTAAAGCATCTACCATCCCCAAAAGTGATCGACAGCTTGATTTTCTTTGTGTTAAGTCCCAATTCATACTTTGAGTTGCTATTGACCTTAGTCCTATTTTGAGATCTAATTCAAAACCTGTTTTCGATCGTAATTAAGGATAGTGCCGGGGTTTCAGCCGGTCTTACCTAATACATGTGATTACTTTATGTTCTCATATGTATTTGCCACTTGTATGAGTGGATCAACAGATGTAGGTGTATTTGTTACAGATTAGTCTCAGGATTTCTCTGTGATTAGTATATTTATATTGGCCGATCTGCTTATACAAGCTTGCACTAGAGTATTAGCTAGTGTATCTATCTATCATATCCCTCATCGGCCAATGTCATTAAATCGACATAAACATGTTGATGAAGGCCGATGAGATTAGATCTGTATTTTAATCCTATTTCATTATAACCTCAAGTAGGCCGATACAGCTTTGCCCTATCGGCTAGGCCCTCACGATGCGACATCAGCCTATCGGCCGATCGGCCATCGTTTACTGACATGGTTTACTTGTTTATTCTTGTTGATTGCAGACCAAATCAACTGGCACGCCCTACACGCACCTAGGCAAGCCATTGGACCTGCACTGGAGTTAAGCAGATCTCCCAGGCCGCCGTGGTAACGTGGAACCCGTTTTGACATCTGGCGGGTCGAAATTCTGCGCCAACAGTAACGCTCATATACCCACATTTGATGTAAGTACAACGGATCAAGTTCAATAATCTGAGGGACGAAGTGAACAATCAGATGCTCCATCATATTGAAATAAGATGCAGGGAAATACATCTCAAGCTGGCATACGGTCTCAATTGCAAATTTCTGAAGTGACCCTAATTCCAAACGATCAAATACCTTTTGGAAAATTTGATTAAAAAAGTAACACAACTTTGTTATCACTACCTTAGCATGAACAGATTTGACTGCTCTTATAGCAATAGGGAGGAAGACCGTTAGCATCCTATGATAGTTATGAGCATTGTATCCGGATATGGTCAAATCTTTCATTGAGACTAGCTTCCTGATGTTTGATGAGAAACCAGTAGGCACTCTCACACCATGCAAGCATCTACAGAATGCATTTTTCTCTTCTGGTGTCATAGAGTAACAAGCAGGAGGAATTTCGATCTTTCCATTTGCCAACTCTTTTGGATGAAGGTTCTGCCTTATGTCCAAATTTACAAGGTCGTTACGTGACTTTAGTCCATCCTTCGTCTTACTCGGGAGGTTTAGTAAGGTACTGATGGTGCTATCAAATATGTTCTTCTCGAGGTGCATGACATCAATGGAATGATGAATCTCCAGGTCCTTCCAGTACGGCAAGTACTTGAAGAAAATTGAGTGCTTCTTGAATGGCAACGTAGTTTCTTCCTCACCTGTTTTCTTTCTCTTTGCTGCCATCTTCTTTCCCTCCCCAAGAACGACCTTAATATTTGGCCATCGTGTTTCAAGGGCAGTCCCATTCTCTATTGTCTTGTCAAAAAATTTGGCCATCGTACAATACTTGTGTTTTTGTGGTAAGAACCATCGATGCTGCATGTATACTATCTTGCCTAAGGACGTCAGATATATGTACGACGTGTTCTCCAGACAGACTAGACATCCAGTCCTCCCTTTAATCTGACCAGATAGGGAAAAGTTTGCAGGTAGGTCATTGATGGTAACGAATATGATAGCATGTATAGTAAAGTACTCCCATCAATACTCATCCCACAGTCGTAGCCCTTCTTTCCATAGATCTTCCATGTCCTCCATCAAAGGTTCAAGAAAGATATCTATGTCGATGCCAGGTTGTTTTGGGCCTTGTATAAGGATAATCATAAGAATATACTTTTGTTTCTGACAAATCCATGTAGGAAGGTTGTACATGGTGAGCAGAACTGGCCAGGTGCTGTGTGAACTGCTTAGGTCACCAAATGGGTTCATGTCGTCCGTGTTAAACGCAAACCTTACATTTCTCGGGTCCTCAGCAAATTCTGGATGTATTGAATCAAATGTCTTCCACTGCCTCGCATCGGCGGGGTGTTGAATCATACCGTTTGTCTTTTGATCGTCTTGATGTCATCTCATCAACTCGGCGTCGTTAGGATTTGAGAATAGGCACTTCATGCGATCTTTCACTGGCAGGTACCACATCACCATGGCCGGAATCTTTTTCTTTCTGTCCACCGATGAATCTGGGTTCACAACCTCACTATCAGAATCCCCGTTACCCGTTTTATACCGACTCGTTCCACAGGTTGGACACCTGTCCAAGTTAGCGTATTCCTTGCGGTACAATAAATAGTGATTTACACATGCATGGATCTTTTGAACACCTAGAGATAAGTGACATTCAATTTCTTCGCTTGATACGTGTTGGATGGCAACAAGTTAGGCTTAGGAAGTAAAACTCTCAAGAAACCCAACAAATCATTGAAGCTGCTATCAGACCATCCATGCTTAGCCTTTAATCTAAGAAGCTGAAGCACCGAACGCAACACTGTAAAATCCTTATCACATCCCTTGGATTCGTCGTAAAGAAGATCCTTCGCTGACTTCTCTAATGTCTCCCAATTCTCTAACCCACATGTTGTACCCTTTTACACATCTGGTTCAACGTGTCGTAGCATATCCTCCAAATCGAAATCAGCCTCCAAATCATCACTATCGATGGAACTGTCTTCTTCCACCCTTTCATGAGTCATGTCCTCAATTGCAAAATTCTCTACCTCATCCATCTGACAATTGAACTCTTCCCTGTTCTCTTCAAGAGCGACGTGTTCCCCGTGATAGCTCCAAACCTTATAATTTTTCATGAATCCACGCTCCACTATGTGCCCCAATATTTCACTCGTATCTATCAACAATTTTTGATTCTTGCAATCAATGCACCGACAAAAAAATTTTCTCATATTCTCCCTCAAAGCATGTGCCTTAGCCTGGGCAATAAATTTGAATGCTTCCTTCATGAACTTTGGATGAGTTCTTCGAATCTCATACATCCAAGACCGATCCATCTATAAAAAACCATAGCAAGAATAAAAACAAAGCACAGGTATTTTAGAAAAACATGAAAATACATGTATCTCCTTAAAATTAATGCAACATTACATTGAAGTAGTATGTACTAGTGATTACAATAACAATTTTCTCATCAAAACATTCTATTGGAGCTAAATTTTGGGGAAAAAAAGCTCAAAAAAGTCCTCTTATAAAGATGTGAATTTCTCCACATTGTACCGATGAAATTTGAAATAAATGGAAGCAAATGAAGGAGGAGAGCAAGTATGTTACCTTCTATATCAAATTCAACCAAAGATTTCGAGTTGAAAACCTTCCCCCTATTTGTTGCTTGGTTTAGGAGAGAGAAATTTTGTGTTGAAATGTAAGCCGCTCGAGGTAGTTGCTAATATATAGGCCACCATCGTATGCGGCCAGTTTAAATAGCCGCATGCGAAAATGTATTATCGCATGGAGCTGCTTAAGGCACCCGCATGTAATAATGGCCGTATTATCGCAACGCAAGCGGCTCCTTAAGACGGTCGCATGTGATAATACGGTCATTATCGCATGCAGGCGGCTTAAGCAGCCGCATGCGGTCCGACAACCGGTCCCAGGGGATCGGTTTTTGCAGACGCGGTCACTTATAGCCCGCCTGCAACCTACTGGGGGTCTCGTACAGAAAAATCTTTTATGAAGTAGTGAATGGCCCTGAATTTGGTGGGAGTATACGATATATATGGCATGAAAATATAGCACATTATTTGCCAAACAAGCATCGTAGTACGGGACAAATATGCTATGGGCATGTTTAATTTGCAGAGATCTAGCTCCTAGATCCTTATCCAGTGAAACTAGAGCTGAACCAAACAAAACTCAAATTTTGAAGAGTGAGTGGCTCCAAAAAAAACCTCGGTTTTTTAAGAGCACTGTGCTCCACAAAATAGGTAGGAAGGGTGGAGCTATTTTTTTCCAGCTCTACAAAATGCAGCTCCATATCTTTAATCCGATGTAAAGCACTATCAAACATGCTATATCTCTCTTTTTTACTTGGCGAGAATCATGTCCCAGCCCAATTAAATTCTCTAGACTCAGCACGTTTTAGGGAATCCCATTCCATCCAACGGGCAAGCTGGCACGTGCTAATTTCATTCCAAAATAAACCAACCTAATACGAGATGAGACATATTTTAGTATTACAAATCTGAATAGGAGGTTGCTAGTGGTAGAACTATTTTGCCTTTAATATTTTTAATAGTCCTACTTCCCAAATATTAGGAGTATTATAAAATATGGGAGCTACCTTTGATACAATATTAGTGTTTAACCGCACGTGCTAATGCATGGGCCACCCAATAGTCGTAAAAGTAGTTTACAGCAAATCTACGGATATATATTATACAACTAATTTCTATATTAAAAATACAAAAAGGCACATAGAAATCGGCACTATAGGTGCCGAAAATGCTAAAACCGACACCTATAGATCTTTTATCACCTCCACGGACTAAAACACACAAAAAACCGACACCTTTAAGCAACTATAGATGCCAGTTTTAAAGAAAAACCAGTATGTATAGATGTTGGTTTTAAAAAAAACCAAAATCTTTAATATATTATAGGTGTCAGATAATTAAAAACCGACACCTATAACAAATGATAGGTGTTGGTTTTTTAAAAAAACCGGCATCCCTAAAATTGAGTTGAGCCGAACCGATGGCCTCCCGTCTTTATCCTCTTCTCCACCTCATCTCTCTCTTCCGTCCTTAACCTCTCCTCCTTCCTCCTCCATCACACCCTCTCCCCCACTCTCTCTCTCTCTCGATTGGTCCCCCTGACCCGGCGTCGGCGGCCCAGCGACGGTGCCCTCTCCTTTGCCAGATCTAGTGGGAGGGGACGCGGTGAGAGGGAGGCGGCGGCAGTGGGTGGCGCCCTCCCCTTTGCCAGATCTGGCAAGAGGGGAGGCGGCGGTAGCAATGGTGCCCTCCCCTCCGCTAGATCCGGCAGGAGGGGAGGAGGCGGCGGCAGTAGTGTCCTCCCCTCCGCCAGATCTGGCGAGAGGGGAGGTGGCGGCGGCGCCCTCCCTGACGTCGTCCCATTCTTATGTTTTTAGTGTTCTTAGTGTTCTTGAATGTTCTTGTGTTCTTGGATGTTCTTGGATTGCTTGGGGTGAAGAGGAGCTACTCGATGCATCAAGCCAGCTTTTTTTTATTCATGAAACCTCAAAGGTGCCTTTTTTTTATTCGTGGAACCTCAAAGGTGCCGGTTCTAAACCGGCACTGGATCCAGCACTTATTTTCCCTCCACATCTGTGTCGCCTTCTAGGTGTCGGTTGGAAAATCCGGCACCTAAGGGGATTTCCCAACCGACACCTATGAGGTTTTCTGTAGTAGTGAATGAAACTGTTATTTAAAATTAGACTCAGAAGACACCCGAAATTTACAACATCAGTCCAATCCTTTTGACTACATCTGGTTATAAGGCATACGCTTATTAACGAGAAAATAATTTGAGGGTAAAATTTTATATGTGTTCTTAGAAACTTAAAAGTCAATGCTAAAAAATAAACTATAATAAAAATCTTCACAATCAACTTAAAATTATACCATAAGTATATAATTATAATGAAAGAAATCACAAATAGCCAAATTCATCTTTATTGAATGAAAGTGAAGTCGTGAATTTGTTCACACACAGTGTCGGGAAGAGACAAATGGGTTTGGGTTACATTTATTTGCACATTCATCGGTGCATATGAGTACTCGTCATCAAACAAACACGTATCGAGATTCCGAAATAACTACAAAACATCACGTGAATAAATATATAAACCGTGCATCATGCGTGCACATTCGTAGAGCAACGTAATTCATCAAACGTAGCATTCGTAGAGCTTGATGTGCATCTGCACCCGGAAGTAGGTGAAGCCCTCGACGGCGTCGCTGCGGAGGGTGGCGACGCCACGGGACATGAAGAAGTCGCCGGTGCCGCCGACGACAGAGATGTCCCTCGTCGCGGTATTGGGGTCGGCGCCCATAAGATTAAGCGTGCCGCGGTGCTCCGTCGAGTTGAAGACGATGGAGAAGGCGAGCCAAGCGCTGAAATCGTCCTTCTTGTCTAGAATGTAGAGCCCCTGCGCCCTCACCGCCGTCTCCTCCAGCGACGGCGGCAGCGCCTTGCCCTCCGTCATGGGGTCGTTGAACACCACCATCCTGCCGAAGAAGTAGCCGGGGTTCGACACGGCGGTGCTCAGCGCCGTCGGCTTGGTAGCCGCCGCCGACGTGGAGTTGGAGGTGCTGTTGCTGTAGTCGTAGAGGATGTCATGGAGGTAGAGCCTCATCGTCTTGCACGGCTCGTCGTAGCTCCTGACGAACCTCCGGCCAAAGGCGACGGTCGCCGAGCTGAGGAGGCTGACGAGGAAGATGGCGGCGACGATCAGAGAAGCCTTGGACCAACTAGCCATCAGACCTTGCATTAGTTAATTGTTATACTCGTATCTAGCTAGCTAGTGGCCGGCTAGAAGTGCAGTTATTAGCTGGCTTAATTGGCCAGTGTTGCTGCGGCAGTTAATTGGCTGTGATGAGCTCGAGCATTGCATGCCTATTTATACAGAGGAGAAAGGGAATATGCATGCATGTCCCAAATTATAACTACACGCAAAGACCAAACCCAAATGGTCTGGTGGTCCTCTCATCCTGCTAATGTACGGTACAGGGAAAAATTACCAGAAAAGGTAACACATCTCTTTCCTCAAAAGTTTGTAAACCTCAATATAATTCAATTTATTCCTCGTTCTAGCATTTAATTTTTTTTTGTCAAAATTCTTGACGTTCTCACAATTCAAGGCACTTTTAGTGATGTCTTTTCCTTTCCGCCCTTCATCAATGTGGTCATATTAGTACTAGTACATGCATGTGGCTGGAGCAACGGCTGACAGCCAACATCACTACCCCTAGCGGCACGTCGGCGGAGAGGCTGAGTATCCGCTGCGAGAGCAGCGGCTGATGGCCAACATCGATGCCCTTTGTGGCGCTACGGTTTGCGGAGCTAGCTATAGGACGCCGCTGCATGGCTGGAGAAAGGAGATAGGGAGGGTCGGGATTTTTGGGTGCTGGCAAGATGGGGAGGGAGGGTGGCCAAAGACAGGATGGGGATTCCTGGACACTTCTGCAGCAAATTGATGGGGGACAGGAGTTCGTTAGCCAAATGGGAACGGGGGAGAGGGAGAGAGAAAAGAGGAAACCGGCGGTCTTTCTCCTAGCCTTATGGGCCTAACAGGCCTGCAAGTTCGGAATGAAATTTCAGTAAATTCGCCCCCCACTGACAAACACATATCTCTCACCCGAAACTTTTGTTTTTTTCAAACTTTTGTGAATTTGGTGAAAAAGTACCCAAATTTCGGTTCTTTCGCTCCCCCCCCCCTCCTCCCTGTGGAAAACCACAATTTCGAGAATGCAAATCCTGACCAAGAACGTGGGTCGCGGGCGCATATGCACGAAATAGTATTTTCAAAGCGCAAGGGACTTCTCTTACCGCTTTTAACAAAGGTTATTACATGTGTTCAAATGAACGTGTTTTAATGCGGCAAGAATATTAAAAATCATAGTTGGAGAAAAGATAATTGATAAAATACATGGTATGGTAGAGTAAGTTGCTGAAAGTTCAACATCAGGCAGGGACATGTTAACACTATTGAAAACAGTGGCCATCGAACAAAAGGAGTTGGCGAAGAAAAAACGATGAGAGGGTTCTTTTTATGCAAAAAGGAGAGTTGGTAGCAACATTTAGTAGGTATCACATTGATTTGGTGAAAAGAATAGTTTAGATCCAAATTCTAACCAAACACTAATGAAGTTATTAGTAGGACACATTTTTTTTAGCAATCTAATTACCTGAATTTGCTGGGATTTTACGAGAAATATATATCACAAGTTATGGGAACAAAGCATCGAACTACAATACTACATACACGGCACAGTACACTCTCTTTTCTTTTGGGAGAAAATCCCTCTCCGGCCCAACTCTAAGCCCAGCACCGTTGCCTTGAATCCCATTCCAGCCCAGCCCAACCCATTCCTAGCATCAGGAAGGAATTCCGTATTCCAACGGTCGGGGAAGCTGATCTCCAACGCGAAAAAATTCAAACTCCCGCCGCCGCCACGGCGATTCCCTCGTCCTCCCCTCTCGCCCCCTTCCTCTCTCTCGCCGATTCAATGGCGACTAATCGAGACCTCTCGGCGATCGACATGGCGAGTACCGCGGGGAAGGCCTCAGAACCGTCGGGACACCACCACGCGGGATCTCGCGGCGGCGGCGGCGGCGGCGGCGGCGGCGGCGACCTGTGGTCGGAGATCATGGCCAGCGGCTGCAGCGGCTTAGGCGGAGGCGCGGCCCGCATCGGCGTGGTGTACGGGCGGTGGTGATCGATCTCCGGGGGTTTGGATCTAGGGTTTGGATTTCCTTTCGATTTCCCCTTTCCGCTGACACGACGATGATTTTTTCCTTTTTTTTTCAGGAGAGGCGTTGCGGCCGGCGAGAGCAGGCCGAGCTTCGCGCCGAGCAAGAGGACCAGGTGGAACCGGTCGCTCTCCATCAGGTGGGCTTCAACTCCACTGTCTGCTTCAGTTTGACTTGATGCTACCTCGGTTGTTAATTTGATTAGTTTCTGTGGAATTTCCGAAGTGCTATTGTGCTATAGTGTTCACGAATTAAACTTCCACTGAATTTTATAACAGTGTAAAGGGGTTGAACAATGAACACTAGTATAATGCAATGAGGAGATCAAAGTCCAACCAGATGCATCCCCATTGGTGAAAACTGAAAACAGTATATTCGACTATCCACTAATTTTATATCTCTAGTTCGTTGCTCTATGATCGACACACCATTTTTTTAGTCAAACTACCGTCCCACACATCAGATGCATACACAAGACCGTGAGCTGTTCATTAAGCAATGCATACACTTACCAATGCTAAATGACCTCCCCTAGTTTTACAGGATTTTAGTAGTAATTGCCCTGGAATCACTTCAAATTGCATAGGAATGCAAAAACTTGCAGAACTTTTGGCGTGCCAAACAGGCATTGCAGAAGAAAATGCAGATGTGCTACAGTACCTTTTTGCATTGGCTCATGTTTTTGATACGTTGGATCTTCGGTAAACGGTACAAATCAGCTGCTACAGTACCGCACTACAGTAAAAAAAGGTACAACAGTAAAATAGATTACTGTATAAACAGCGTTCTCTGCATTTACTGTAGAGGACATGCATCCCATGGTGCCAGCCCTGGGATTTCTCAGATGTTTTTGTTGTAAAATCAAAGTGTGTTTGATTGTTATTTCATGATGAATAATTGCATATGAGATTATTGGTTTTGATATTTGGAGATTATTGGCAAAGTGGTTTTGCAGTCGGTCAGACCAAGGTTTGTGTACCGGTCATACCGGGTGATGATGAACAGTGGTTTTCAGATGATATACAGGTGTTTCGGCTAAGTGCAGCCAGTCAGAGTGGGTTGTGGCCGTTGGTCAGATCGGAGTATTGTGAGCGGTTAGACCGGCCGGCCCGACGGTCTGACCGGTCGACATTGTGTCGGTTTTGGTTTTGTGTTGTTTCTTTGGATATCCGTGATTAATTTATGTTTATGGTTTCTAGATAGATACTATGCGTATGTAATACTGTTGTGTGCTAACATTGAGTCAAGCTGGAGAGAACTTCTGCTTGAATATGATTTCTTGGTTGATGCATGTGTAGGTGAGTCTTGATGCCTCGAAAAAGTGTTGCCGGTGATGGATCGGAAGTCAACTTAGGAGAAGATGACGTTCGGACAATCAGGATATCATGCGGGATGCTTATGCTAAAGATTAATGCACGTGATTGGTGAAGATTTCAGATGGCATACGATGGAGATATTGTGTGCGTATGGGATGCGAAGTCGAATTTGGAAGGAGTCCAAATTTGGTGTGATTGGAGTTTGTAAAGTTTGTTTCTTGTACAGAAAAGTTTTCTAGAGGATTAGGACTTCTTGTACAAGTTAGGTTCGTGGTTTTAAGCTGCCTACCTCGGATATAAATAAAGAGGGAGGGTGAGGCCTCCTGGTATCGTTTTTGTGAGAGTTGAGTTAAGAGAAAAGTTAGGATTTCGAGTTTACTCGAGATTTTCGTGAGAAGTGTTATTGTTGCAATTTGTAAACACATATAGTAGCAATAAAGTTCAATCTATTTTTGAGAGATCTTCTATTTATGTTTGCTCGGGTGTGGCGGTCCAACCGGTGGGGCACCGGCGGTCAGACCGACGGCATAGCCCCGATCAGACCGGCGACGGCTGCGGTGACAGGAGGCGACATGAAGGCGGTTAGACCGGGAGATCTACACCGGTCAGATCGGCAGATTAACTTCAGTCAGACCGATCTACATCGAATTTAAGGGTAACTTTTAATTTCACTAAAAGTTTAGGTTTTTGGGTACTTCAATTATTCACCCACTCTAGTTGGCTTGATTTTTATTGTGCGATCCTACACTTGTTGTGAGGGTTGACAATCTGGAAGAACGGCAGACCGGTCATTCATGGCATAGTAATGTAAAACTAGCTTGTAATGAAAATGTGACAAATGAGAATCTACAACGACTTTCTGGAACCAAATCGGGATGCTCTTGCATTGCATGACATAACACTCCAATGTACGACTAATTCATATTGTCAATCATCACTAGATCTGGTTTTGCTCCCAATGATGTAACATAAGGATATTCCTGCTTTTTCATTGGTAATTCTTGTCTCCAACATATAGTAGGACACATACATTTAACGGGAAAATAGCTAAGTGCAGTAACTGGCTCTACAATTAACTGGACAGAAATTTTCACCAGAGGTCGTGAGGCTTTTAGTTGAACTTAAACATACAGAGGATATATAGTTAGTTTTTGTCTAAAAAGTGACGTCACCTAAGCCAAACCGTGGGTACATTTGCGAAAGCAATTAAAAACATACCTTAACAACAAATGATTGCAATCACACCACAAACTATCAGAAATAGGAATGCCATGATGCGTTTGTCAGTTGCAACCTGCAGCAACGAATCTTGTAAGTCCAGGCACAGCCACTTCACATATAACACACGTGTGTGCAGGGAGAGAGAGAGAACCTGGCGACCAATCTCTTTCACCATTTGATTAGCCTTCTTCAGTGAAAAGTGAACCGAGTCTAGCTCATTGCCAATTCTTTTTATTTGTTCTGTCCAAAAATATGTAAAGAGGACTTTTTTTTTTGAGTGGAACATTCCATTATACCTCTGGTGCGGCAGAATCACCGGCGACCAAAACCTCCAGTTCTGGAGGAATACCTTCCCAACTGAGATTGGTCAGCTGGGGACAGTTACTGTTAGAAAATGAACAAATAAACAGTGAAAGTGATTTTTTCTCTCATTTCATTGATCTCAAAAGTCCCATTATATACGAAGATTACAAGCCTAAGATTCTAGGCAACATCAATATTGCAATAAGAAGCAATAAGGATAATTTATATGACTGTTACAAGTCATTTCATTCTCTTGATTGTTGTCCTTGATGAGGTCAAATAATGGCCAAGTAATGGTCTTTGTAACACTCCCCCTTTTGATCGAGTCCATCTTGAGATCAATTTGTTCTTTAATTCCTTCGAAAAAACCCTGTGAAAAAAAAGGAATAATTTGATTGATGATTACTCTAACATGAATCTGCAAGGTTTAAGGAGTAATCGATGTCTTATTTTATCTCTAGAAAAACCCTTGTGAAAAACATGAGATAAGACATATGTTTGCATCAGACATTGTCTCATTAAAAACTTTGTATGAGAAAAACCTACCGGTAAAAACTCATAAAACAAAAGAGTACAATGTGAAGCGTTTAACAAGATCCATCATTCAGAGAGTCTCCCCCTGAAATCTGCAAGTCTCTGAGCCGTCTCATACCAATTCCCTCAACACATTTCTCGAATGAGGATGCAGGTAGGGACTTGGTAAAAAGATCTGCCAGATTATGACAAGACTTTATTTGTAAGATGTTTATTTCTCCACTTTGTTGAAGTTCATGGGGATAAAACAACTTAGTAGCAATATGTTTGGTGACGTTGCTCTTGATATAACCTGTTTGCATCTGCGTAATACAAGCAGCATTATCCTCGTAGATAATGGTAGGTGATTCTAAGGAACCAATGCTACAAGATTGTTCAATGTGGTTTATTATTTTGCGGAGCCACACGCATTCACGTGATGCCTCAAATAGTGCGATGATCTCAGAATGATTTGTGGAGGTAGCCACTAATATTTGTTTAGATGACTTTCATGATATGGCAGTTCCTCCATGAAGGAATACAAAACCTGTCTGTGATCTGGCATTGTGGGGATCAGATATATAGCCAGCATCAGTGTATCCAACTAAGCTAGGATCATTAGTTCTTTGGAAGAATAAGCCAAGATCCTTAATACCATTCAGGTACCTAAGGATTTGTTTTCCTCCAGTCCAATGGCGCTTAGTTGGGGCAGCACTGTGTCTTGCCAATAGATTTACTGCAAATGCAATGTCAGGCCTGGTACTATTTGCAAGGTACATGAGTGCTCCGATGAGACTGAGACAGGGATATTCTTGTCCTAATATCTCTTCTCCCTCCTCTCGTGGTCGAAAAATGTCCTTTTCTTTATCAAGAGATCGAACAACCATGGGGGTTTTATTTGGGTATGCTTTGTCCATATTGAATTTCTCCAATAATTTTTGGACATAGATAGATTGATGCACTAAAATTCCCGAGTGAAGGTGCTCGATTTGCAAACCTAAGCAAAATCTGGTTTTACCCAAATCCTTCATCTCAAATTCCGTCTTAAGATGGTTACAGGCTTCATCAATATCTTGTGTGTTACCAATGATATTCAAATCATCCACATACACTGATATGATGCAAAATCCTGTGGAGGATCTTTTGATGAAGATGCATAGGCAATCATCATTATTTGAATAACCCTTCTGCAGAAGGTACTCGCTCAGTCGGTTGTACCACATTCTACTTGACTGTTTAAGACCATAGAGTAATCTTTTGAGTTTTACACAATATATATTGCGATTTGTGCTATCATTCGGTATAGGGATCCCATCGGACACCCTCATATATATGTCCGAATCTAGTGACCTATATAAATATGCTGTCACGACATCCATCAACTGCATAGATAGACGCTTTTAAGTTGCCAGTGATATCAAGTATCGGAACGAAATTTCACTCATGACTGGAGAATATGTTTCATTGAAATCAATGTTGGGTCTCTACGTGAACCCTTGTGCTACAAGCCTCACCTTATATCTCACCACCTCATTGTTCTCATTCCTCTTCCGGATGAAAACCCATTTGAAACCTACAGGGAAGGTTTTTGGAGGTATAGGTATTACTGATGAGAATACCTCTCTTTTATTGAGAGAGGCTAATTCTGCTTCAATTGCTTCCTTTCATTTGTTCCAGTCCGAGCGCTTCTTGCACTCTACCATGGATTTTGGATCTGGATCATTTTGGATGGTATCTGCAATTGATGAGGCAAAGTATATGTCGACAATTGTAGTCTTACGGTCAAATGATTCTCCAGACTAAACATAGTTTATGGAAATTTCATGTACCCCAGTTATCGGCTCAGTATTTCCCAATATGACCGCGTCGGGGTGTCCCAATGTCCCATCATCAGAAATTGAGTGCACTGTTGATGTGGGAAGTGGATTGGATAAATCCACTTGGTGTCTCTCAACTTGAGGTTGAGTTTCATTTACTGTGTCAGAGGATTTTTTCCTCTGTTTCCTCGTGCGCTTGCGAGGATTTGCCGTACTTCTCCCACTCTCTTTTGAGGAAGGGAGTTGAATAGTTTTGTTTGGTACCTCTATTCTTTCTGCATATTCCTTGCGGGAATGTATGATTTTGTGACACTTTTACTCACAATAAATGAGTTTGGCAAATTGTTTGCAGCAACCTGCAAATCAATGATCCTTTGAACTTGAAGTTCAGATTCTGTGGTACGAGGATCCTCCTTTAGGGTGTCAAATGCATCCCAATTTATTTCTGGGCATTCAGTATGATACTTGAATTCTCCCCCTAATGCCGGGAAATATTCTTCATTGAAGATACAATCAGCGTACCGGGCTGTGAGCAAATCCCCTGTAAGGGGTTCCAGATATTTAATGATCGACGGAGATAGATGCCCCACGTAGATCCTCATTTTCCTGTGAGGGCCCATGGATGTACGCTTTGGTGGTGAGATTGGTACGTATACAGCGCAACCGAATTTCCGCAGATGGAAAATACAAGGAGGATCACCACGAACTAATTGCAGCGGGGAAACTGTATGATATGCAGTTGGACGCAATTGTATTAAGTCACCAGCATATAAGACTGCGTGACCCCAACAAGAGGTTGGTAGGTTACATTTTTACAATAGTGGTCTGGCAATAAACTTTATTCTCTTGATAAGAGATTCAGCTAAACCATTCTATGTGTGAACATATGGTACAGAATGTTGAACTTTAATTCCTAAAGCCATGCAATAGTCATTGAAGGCTTTGGAAGAAAATTCTGCAGCGTTGTCCAATCTAATTGATTTTATCTGATGTTCAGGTTGATTTGCTCTAAGTCTAATGACTTGTGCAATCAATTTTGCAAAGGCATGGTTCCGTGTCGATAATAGACACACATGAGACCATCTTGTAGATGCGTCTATTAGAACCATGAAATACCTGAATGGTCCAGACAATGGTTGAATGGGGCCACAAATGTCACCTTGAATGCGTTCAAGAAACTTTAGTGGTTCAACTTGTATTTTAAGATGTGAGGGTCTCAAAATTAATTTCTCAGTTGCACATAAGGTGCACACAAAATCTGAGGATTCCGGGAATTTTCTGTCGCTCATACCATGTCCACTTGAATTACTCATGATTTTTCTCATCATCCCGATGCCGGGATGGCCAAGGCGTTCATGCAAAGTTTTGAATGCATCCACATTCTGAAAAATCACTTTGTATGCAACATAAGGTACGGGTTTGCTGTATGTGTAGTACAATCCAGACGGGAGAGAAGGCACCTTTTCAAGTGTTTGTTTGTCATATCTAGTATCTTTAGTCAAGAGGAGGAACTACTCATTGTTTTCTTCATATGTTTCCACATGAATCCCATTTTTTTGGATATCTCTATAACTTAGTAGGGTACGTGTTGAATCGAAAAACAATAATGCTTCCTCAATATTTATTTGTGTACCTATTGGGAGTATGATAGTGGCTCTACCAGAACCAACAATCATAGCTCTGCGTCCCGCGATGGTCAAAACTTGTCCTTCTCTCTTTGTGAGAGTTTGGAAAATTTTGACTTCCCTAAGTATAGTGTTAGTGGTACAACTATCCACTAGGTACATCTCTTCTTCCATTGGATTGACTCCCGTAACAATCTATATAATGCAGAATTTAAATTCGTAAGATAAAGGCAAAATATAGAAAAACACATAGAATATATTAAGATAGCAGGTGTGCTATTACAACTGATAGTTGGTGTGACAACATCATGTCTTTATTACAATGATTACTTTTGCAAATTTAAATTAAAGCTATGGAGCCTATTTGAGGTCTCCAAAAATATCGTTGGAAGCATATTCCACGAGCATGTCATCGATGTCCATAGAGCCTTCCTCTTCACTTGATGGAGTCTTGGTTTTGCTTGGTCCCGCTCCATCAAGGGTGGGGTCTATAGCTCCAGTCTCCAGTGCTTGAGAAGTGAAGTGTGCTTCATGTTTCTGGGTGTTCTGTGTATGACCCATGAACTTCATGTACAGATCAACAAGGTGCTTAGGGGTCCTGCACTTCTTAGCAATATGATTGTAGCAACCACACCTGAAGCAAGTGGTCTTTTTTCCACTATCATTTTTAGACTTAGAAATGCCTTTCCCCTTTTGGGCGTTACCACGTGGCTTTTTGGTTCTCTTGCGCTTGCCCTTGCCAGAGGAATTTTCAGTCTGTGTATTCCCACTCGGGACATTCTTCTTTACATTCACATGTACTTCAGGCAATGGTGCAGTGCCCAACGGGCATTGGTTCGAGTTCCATACAGTGAGTTTATGGTTCTTTTCTGCCTGTTTCAATGTCTGAATGAGTAAAGAGTAGACTGCGAAATTCTTCTCACGGTATTGTTGAGTAATGATCCGTTCTGATGGGAGCATTGTAGACAAAGTCTTTTCAATTTTATCCGCTTCAGAAGGTTCTTTCTCACAAAACCGAAGCTTAGAGCATATCTTATGAACAGCATGGTTGAACTCATCTACAGTTTTGAAATCCTGTAGGCGTAGGTGGTTCTACTCATGCGTTGCCTCTGGGAGGAGGATAGCTTTATGCTGTTCATATCGATTTTTGAGAGCTGTCCACAAAGCACGTGGGTCCTCCTCATACATGTACTCCATTTTCAAATTCTGATGGATATGATTCCTTATTACTTTTAAGACGGAGAATTTAGACATGTTAGAGGGGGTAACGTTGTCCGTAGTTGTTTCATCTATACATCTGTATAGTCCATTTGTCGACAGATTTACTTTGACATCCATCGCCCAAGCAGGGAAATTGAAACCATCAAGAGCGAGAATATCAAACTCTTTGGTTGTCATCTCACCTACATTGTGATAGCCAAAATTTTGAGAAATTATGGCATATTTGCTTTAAAATAATAATGATAGAGCGAGAAATTAAATGTTGCAAAGTAATTGTAAAATAAAAGACATGGAAATGCATAGAGTGCTGAAAATAGACTCATATTTATAATAACAGAGAATTACAGGGTGCTAAGAGCAAGTGTACATTCTCCGGTTATTTGCGGAAAGTAAATTGACCGAAGGTCAGGTACTAAAATGTAAAATGCGAAAATTCTAAAGATAATTGGGCGGTGGGCCGAAACAATCTTAGTTTCGGCCCACCGTTCAATTTTTGGTCCAAGAGGCGGGGGGATTTCGGTGCGGGCGTGCAAGGCGGCCCGGCCGAGTGGCCGGCGCGGGGTGGCGGCCCATTAGCGGGGGCGGCTAATAGGCCAGCCTGGCCCAGCCGGCTTAAGGGCATGCGGGGAGGGGGGTGCAAACCCTAACCCCTCCTCCCTTTCAAGCCGCCGCCGCCTACCTGTGAGGGAGGGAGGCTGGCGTGCCNCCGATGCCACCCGTAGTTGCCAACTCCGCCGACGCCGCCCGCCGCCGACGCTGCCGCCATGGCCGCCCGCAGCCATCACCGTCGTGGGGAGGCCGGCGCACCGCCACCATGGGGAGGGACGGCGTCGCCCGCAACCGCCGAGGCCGTCGTCGGGACCGACGCCACCACGCCACCGCTACTACCGATCTGTCGCCGCCGCCCTGCACCCCCTTCCCCCAACCTCCTAACCTCATTTCTTCCCTTGTTCAGGCCTCCCCCTCACCCAAGGGTGGGGGTCGGCTTGCCTTGCCGCCGCCGCTCGTCTTGGCCGGGACATGCTCGGTCTTGATGATACGGCGGAGGCCGGGGCGTGCATTTGCCGCCGCGGCTGCGGTCGGGCGATCGGGGAATGGAGAGATTGGGGGTGGAGATGGAGGTGCAATCGCAGAGCTGCTGGAAGCGCCCGCTGCCATATAAAAAGGCGGGGCTCCGCGGCGTGCGGCGATGGTTCCTCTGAGGAGGAACTCCGGTGGATCTGCTGGTGTTGGTGTGTGCAGTGGTGTCGCCGGTGAGTAGTCCCGCGACGGGGATGGTGAAATGGCGCAGCGATGATGCTCTGTCCAGCCGTGGTGAGGGCAAAAGGATGTCACCACATCGGGCTTCTTTTGCTGCGTCCGCACCCTCGCTGTCCACCCATGGGACTCGCAGTGATGCGGTGACTCCACCAGAATGTGTTCTGGTGCCGTGCACACGTCAATCACTGCCGGAGTCCCTTGGCGAGTTGCGAGGGTGCTGGAGTTGGCGTTGCCGGCTCTTGTGTTGCCGTGAGCAGCGGCACCGTCGTCGCAGCGTCGTCCTCCTCGTTTGGCTAAGCCAGAGGGAGGAGAACGGGGGCCACGGGCGGCAATGCCGGCACCACGGCCCCTGCCACGTCGAGGACGGTGCACCGGAGCTCGGAGAATCCGCTTGATCTATTGCATGAGACAATGGAGGTTGCGGGGAAGGGAGGATTTGGCATCGAGAGGAATGGGACGAGCCATCTTACCCTTCACGTGTCAGTGAGTGCTTTCACCGTTCTTGCTTGGTTAGAGCGTGCTGATGACGTGTTAGAAAATGAACAAATGAACAGTGAAAGTGAATTTTTCTCTCATTTCATTGATCTCAAAAGTCCCATTATATAGGGAGATTACAAGCCTAGGATTCTAGGTAACATCAATATTGCAATAAGGATGATTTATATGGTTGTTACAAGTCATTTCATTCTCTTGATTGCTGCCCTTGATGAGGTCAAATAATGGTCAAGTAATGGCCTTTGTAACAGTTACAACCATAAGCAGCTAGCTCATGTGCCACTTTGATACAACTGCGAGGGCAGTGATTAAAACTAAAGGTACTAAAAGAATTTAAGTAAATTTCACTTTGGGCCACCTTTTATTACCGATGTTTCGTTTTGGATCATCTTTTAACCAACGTTTTCACTTTGGATCAGGTATTTGTACCTTTGTGTCATTTTAGACCATCCTTAACTATTTTATCCATCTACATTCAACTTATCATATGCCAAGAAAATGATCTTACATATAGTTGTGAGAGTTTATTGACGAAGAAAAGTCGACGTACTCAAGATTGTTTATATGCTTGAGAAAAGAGTCGGGTGGTCCAAAGTAAAACAAAAGTAAAATACCCTGTTCAAAGTAAAAACTAAGGGTGGTACAAAACGAAACATCGGTAATAAATGTGACTCAAAATGAATTTACTCAAAGAATTTACACCTAACTGCGTATTTTCATATAGAAGACCTCCTGTTGCAGCCAACCTGTGACTCCTCCCTCTCAAAGCTTTCAACATCAGTGAATCAGTTTCCAGCTGGACCCTCATTATGCTGCTCCTCCGGCCATGGGCGGCGACGCTCGCCGAGCTAAGGCTGATGAGGAAGATAAGCGGCGACGATCAGAGACGCCTTGAACCAAGTAGCCATCAGACCTCGCATTGTTATCTAGCAAGTGGGCTAGATGCGCAGTTAGCTGGCTTAATTGGCCGGCCAGTGTTGTTGGGGCAGCCAGACGTGATTTGGTGCTCGAGATTTGCGTGCCTATTTGTTAGAGATGAGAAAGGAAATATGAATGCCTGCCTGAAAAATTGATTTTCTTTTTTAAAAGAAAACAGTTTGAGCGTCTACGTTTATACTGTATAATATATAGTATAAATGTAGACGGTCACAACACATACCTTACTTTTATCACATGAACATCTTCAAAAGACTGCTTGGTATATATTGAGATTCATGAGATCAATATGGATGCATCACTGTCAATCTACTACTGAAAGAATAATTAGCCGTAAATACGAGTACACGTGTAAGACTAGGACTTGAGTTCGGGTGGACTAATTTCACCAAAAAAAAACCTAACCAGTTAAGCCACGCCTGAAAAATTGATTCTAATTGGTGGTTGTTGTTCCCTGTTCTTGCATATCATTAAAATAATTATAAAAAATATTAGAAAAAATTACTAGATAGATTTAATAAGTGATATACCACTCTATAAACATATATGTTTAAATTTGACTTTCACAAAAAGCAAAGAAACAAATTAAACTCTAATTGTTATACATGTAATCACGGTGACATTTTTTATTAATCTATAGAAGTTAATTTTAAACTTGTATATTTATGTAGTGATATATCACATATTATTTTATCTTGTTACTTTTTTAAAAAAAATTTATAAATACAATAAACATGTTTCTTTAAACGGTTACTTGGAGATGGATTAAAAGAGTTTTCCTGGATGGATGTCCCAAATTAATTTCACGCAAAGGCCAAAGGGTGCTTGAATGCTCTGGTTGTCCTCATACTTCTACTAATGTACGGTACTAGGACAAGAAAAGATAGCATATCTCTTTCCAAAAAGTTTGTAATTCTTAATAGAAAATAGAAAACTGGTTAGTAATATCCATTATCTAAATAAAGTAATAAAAAAAGAGCCTCACATTCAATCTCAAAACATGAAAACTCACGCATTAATACTAAAAAGTAATATCTGTACTACCAAGGTTAATAAGCAAACCTAAGAGAAGAGAAAGTGCAAAGGGCTTCTCTGACTGATTTTGACAACGGTTGTTATATGTTTTATATGTATGTTTTCATGCCATGAGAATATATGCAGGATGTGAGTGTGACGTTGTATGTGCAGTGGTATATATGTGTGCGTCTGCCGTCTAATAAAAAAAATATTAAAATAATAATTGGAGAAAAGTAAATGATAAATAGTGGTAGTGCCCTCAAACTACAACATCGTTAGATGGAGACGTGTTAACACTATTAAAAACGAGTGGTCGCCGTGGATGGTGAAAAAGTCACTTAGCTTTTGTTCTTCGTCTTGAGTTTCCAACTCAATCCTCTTTTTTTCATTGCACACGTTTTTCAAACTACTAAACGATGTGTTTTTTAAAAAATGTTTCTATACAAAAGTTGCTTAAAAATCAAATTAATCTATTTTTTTTAAAAAAAATTAGCTAATACTTAATTAATCACACGCTAATGGACCGTTCCGTTTTCCGTGCGTAACACAGCCTGCCGAGAACAGGCCCTTATTGAGTGGGTATAAAGGGAAGGAGTGATGACAATAACATGTGCGAAGGTGGCATTGTGTTGATAAATGTTACTTTAAACGTGTCAATGTATGAAATTTTACCTTTTAATATTTTAATAGTTCTATTATAAATCTATATATCACAAATATTAAGGAGTATTCTAAAAGAAAGTAAGTACACTACGTTATTTTGTATATATAACATTATCCTGGTATGCGATGATATTGTGGTAAAGAAAATAAGTGATAATTGTCAATTTGTCATGGTGATCGGCAAATTGGCCTGAGAAGACTTGGCGAAGGCTCAAATTTCACAGCTAGGAAGAAAGAATCTGAGAGACTTTTTTTTTGTTTTGTTGGTAGCGTCAAAATTTGTATAAGTTTTGGCACTAGTAGGGTGTCACATTGATTTGGTAAAAAAAAATCCTAACAAAAAAACTATTGAAGTTGCCAATCAGTTTCTAAACGGCCCTGAATTTGCTGGGACTTTACGATATACATAGCATGAAAATAAATTACAACTTATTTTGCCGAACAAGCATAGAACTGGGTTTATGGATCCCATCACTTACCGTGTTTATTCCGCTAATGAACTTATTAACTATGTGTCATATGACAGAAGCCAAAAATATAATATATTTTAATTATCTATACTACTTAAAATGTTAATGATGGTGTCTATTTTCACATCACCCCTACCACTAGGGGTGGATAACGAGCCGGCTCGGCTCGGCTCGGCTCGGTCTAGCTCGTTAAGATAACGAACTGGCTTGACTCGGCTCGTTATCCAAACGAGCTAAATTCCTAGCTCGGCTCGGCTCATTCGAAAGCTCGAGCTGGCTCGTTTGGCTCGTGAGCCAATGCATCACAGATTCACAGTGCAGCATATGAGCAGCATATGAGCAGGGGCGCGTAGGCAAGCGAGCAGCGCCTGCAGCATCCGCATCAGCACGGCCTCCTCGGCGGCGGCCTCGGCCCCGGCCTCAAACCGGCAGCTGGCGACGGCGTCCACGACCTCCCATAGCGCGGCTCCCGGGAGGGACGGGCCCATGAGCGCCATCACCTCGTGGAGCGCGGCGAGCGACGCCGAGGTGATGGCTGTGCCGGCATCCTCGGAGCGGACGGCGTCGAAGAAGGGCCGCAGCACGGCGGCTGGGAGCGCCGCCGCGGCGGAAGAGGGTGCGGCGGCGGCGGGGAAGAAGACGAGGCGGCGCAGCACCTTGAGGGAGGAGACGAGCGGGTGGTCCGCCGTGGCGTCGGCGACGGTGGCGCGCGGGTGGCGAAGGCTGCGGCGCATGACGGCCAGCACGGCGCTGGCCTCGGCGGAGATCGTGCAGGCGAGGCCGACCGCGTCGCCGCCATCCCCAGCGGCGGGGGGAGAGGAATGAGGTGGCTCCTCCGCGATGGGGTCGATCCCGGCGACGCCGGGCAGCCTGGGCCGCCCCATTCCGCCGGCTCGGCGGCTAGGCTAGGCGGCGGCGCAGCATAGCGGATCTGGGAGGCGGATCGGGCAATGGATGGATGGGGGAGTAGTGGCCGAGTGGTGGGGAGGAGGAGGAGACGGCGAGGGGGGGAGGGGGGAGAGGAGGAGGGGGAGTTCGTGGCTGTCATGCGTGTGTGGCTTTTTGCTCGTGCTCGCTTTAATTTTTTCTGCTGAGGACCTGAGGTTGGTTCAGCTCATTAAGGCTCGTGAGCAGCTCGCGAGCCAGCTCGAGCTGGCTCGTTATCTCTAACGAGCTAAAATGCCAGCTCGGTTCATTACGAAAATGAAACGAGCCGAGCCGAGCTTGTCGCGAGTCGAGCAAGCTAACGAGCCACGAGCTTTTCGTCCACCCCTACCTACCACTGACATGTGACCCTTATAATTTATACTATTACACCACCTTTTAACCATCTTTTAATGACTCATCTTTTGTTTCACTATCGGCTCTTCCCAAATTTTCAAATCACCTACCTATTCAATAAGAAAAATCAAAATCATATTATTACTTGACTATGTGCTTATTAATTGATTTAATAAGATAAAAACTCAATTTACTTTTTATTGCAATGCACGGGCTAGTTAAAAGAAAAGCATCGAACTACACACAGCACAGTCCACTATCTCTTTCTTTTAGCGAGAATCGTGTTTCGGCTAAAGGTGCAAGGCTGTATTTTTTACAAGTCCTCTATCTTATTTTTCACGTGCACATTTTTTAAATTGCTAAATGGTATATTTTTTAAGAAATTTTCTATAGAAAAGTTGTTTTAAAAAACCATATTAATTTATTTTTTAAAATTTTTTTAGCTAATAAGTAATTAATTATGCATTAATCTATCTTCTCATTTTACGTAACACAGTCTAAGGGTCCTTTGAATTGTGGAAATGGAAAAACGGAGAAATATGAAAAACAAAGGATTTTGACATAATTGCAAGTGTAAAATAGATGATTTCAAAATGCAGGAAAAATATAGGAATGACCGTTTAATTAGACCACAGGAAAACGTTGGAATCGAATGAGAGAGATAAACTCAAAGGAAATTTTTCAAAAGATTAGAGCTCTTGCTAAATTTTCTCTAAATCTTCATAGAATTCTCCATTCCATAGAAATTTTAAAGGAAAGGAAAGGATTGAGGATCCAATCCTTTGTTTTAAAAACATTTATAAACAATTTTTTTATAGCATTGAAATTTTCCAAAATTTTTAATGTTTTTCTATAAATCTGTTGACGTCGAATTCGTACCGCCGATGAGGATCCGGCGTGCGGACACACGAAGGCCTGGGAGATCTGCTTAGCTCCAGTGCAGGTCCTAAAATTGATGAAGCGCGGGCGTGCCAGTCAGTTTGATCCTGCCACTGACAAGATATGCAAAATAGCAGAACAGATAGCGTATCGGCCGATAGGCCGATAGGGCAAAAACGCATCGGCCGGTAGGCCGATAGCCAAAACAACCGGTCGGCCGATGATAACATGATGATATAGCAACGTGATATAGCATAATCCAAATATAAAATAAACATTGATCTTAGGATTAAATCACACATCGGCCAGAGGTCCGATGGCATAAACTCTCAATAAGTAAATAAACGATAAATACTCTGTCGTCATCGGTCAGATCCAATCTATATGTAAAACTCTTGGGCCGATGCAACGTCCAGATAACTCATCGGCTGAAACCCCGATGAAACCCTTATTGGCAGCCAACAAGCAGGCTAGAGATTACGGTTCTAATCACGACTTAGTACGTCAAACCGAACTGATGCAGCACTAAGTATGAAAAGAAACGCAAGACCTAGACAATCAAGCCCTTGACTGATTTTCAGGATGGTGGATACCTTAGCCAATCTAATCTAGCAAGACGATTTAGTCGAATACCGGCATAAACCTTAAAGCGAATCTCGGCCGATAAGTCTAAATCGAGAAGCCGAACCAGATTGACTAAGATATGTGATAGTAGGTGCTTACGTTGACGAGATCAGAACGTCGAAGCCCTAGCCCCGACAGCGCAGGCAGCTATAACGAGACTTACCCCTCGTGTGAAGGGCATGAACTCGTCGAAAAAGACGAAAAATAAAGGGTGGCGATGCGCCGAAGTTGTATTGATCGTGTGATGATTTTACATGAACCTTGGGCTTACATATTTATACCCATAGACTAACAAAGATCCTAACAGATTACAACTCAAACCTTCCTAAAGATAAAAGGAAACAAATAAAGTCTTTATTGGACACTAAACACACTTCCCTAAAGATAAAATAGAAACTAACAAACTTATCCTAATTAATAGATACAAGCCACATCTTCCTTAGACTCGGTTTCTTCTGGATAAGATCCTCCCAAACCGAATCTAACAAGAATCCGACTGCTGGAAATACTGATAACTCTCATCGGCCGCTTATAGACCTCCGAAGCCGATACAGACTTTGAGGCCGATATGTACTCTGAGCCGATACACAAACTAGGCCGATGATGATTTTAAGGCTTACCAAATTCTGATGTTAACACAAAGGACTAACCTGCCACCAAATAAATGGGTAACCTGGCCCAACTCTAAGCCCAGCACCATTGGATGGAATCACCGTTTGAGCCCAACAGATGGTAGGCTGGCGGCACGTGACGCAATTTCGTAAGGCCCAAATTCCGTTCCGTCCCAAAAGAAATAAGGTCACCTGACATCCCTCAACTTTACGTCGAGTCTGTCTGAGGTCCTCAATCCGCAGTACCAAAAATCTTTACCCCTCAACTATCACAAACCGTGCAAAAAAGGTCCCAAGGCAGTATCGACCGAATTTTTTCCTGTTTCGTTGACGTGGCATACGGTGGGCCCCACATGTCAGCGTCATCTTTTTTCTCAACCATGCACGTGAGGTCAACGGTTCGGCGATGGCGCTGGGTGAAGGCGGCGGCCTCAGATCCGCGAGGGGGTGGGCCGGTGGAGAAGATGCGACGGCGACGACAGGTGGCACTTCCTTCCCTAGATGCGGTTGGCGGCGGATGTCGAGCTCGAGCATCGTCATCGTCTCCCTCCTACACAACCCCTCCCTTTCCCTTGGCTGTGCACGTCTGTGGTGGTGGGCGGCAGTGGCTGCTGTGGGTGGTCAGCGAGGAGGGGGCTCCGATGGTCCTGAGCGGTGGAGGAGGAGAGGCAGAAGAAATTCTCGTCGGCTAGGTGCCCCCTTCTCTCCGCCGCCACTGCCATGACAAAGAGGAGGCGGGAGTAGCTTGACGAGGTGAATGGTGGTGGTGGTGGCCGCCATCGTTGCCATGGCAGCAAGGAGGCAGGATGGGGGAGGGGGCGGCTCGGCGATGGGGGATGATGAAGTGAGCTGTGGTGGTGACCACCACCGCAGTTATGGCGGCGAGGAGGCGGGACGGGGACACCTCGGCGATGAGGGAGAGGCGGCTAGCCGCATCGGCGGGAGAAGGGGGAGAGGCGACCGGCGAGCTTGGGAGGGAGAGGAGGGGGGCCTCTCGGCCACCATCTCCTCGAACACCCCCCCCCCCGGCCTATGCGGCCTCCCGACGTCGAATAGGATCTTCACGCATCTCCTCCCACACCCGCATCGCAGCATCGACGTCCCTGGCATGCGCCAGCCAGTGCATGACCGTGGTGAAGGTGGCAACGAGAGATGGCCCCCTCTTTTCCCTCTCCCGCCGGCAAGGCCGACCGCCTCTCCTCCCTCTCCCAACGGCGCGGCGGGCCACCTCTCCCTCCTCTCCCACTGCCCACTGTCGCACTCACTCGGCACCGCTCCGCTCGTCGCCACCCCCTCTCTCCCAGGCTCACTGGCCACCTCTTCGCTCTCTGCCGCCGGCAGCCTCTCGGGAAGAAAAGAGAAGAGAATAAAGAAAAGAAAAGAGAAAAGAGAAGAAAGAAGTAGTATGGGTCCCATATTTTTTTCTTCTCATTTACATGTGGGCCTCATAATTTTTTTTCTGACTAGGATGCCACGTTAACGAAACCAAAAATCCATATACTGCTATGGGACCAAAATTACATGATTTTATATCATTTAAGAGTAAAAATTTCTGATATTAGAGATTAAAGATTTCATATAAACTCGACATAAAAGTTAAGGGATCGCTGGTGAACTTATTCCGTCCCAAAAGTCCCAACCCGTTCCAGGAAGGTATCCCCGTATTTCCAACGGCCCGGGTACGCGAAAATTCAAACTCCCGCCGCCTCTATCCCCTCCCCTGCCCTCCCCTCCCCACTCTCTCTCGCCGATTCGCATGGCGAGTACTCGAGACCTCTCGGCGATCCACATGGCGACTACTACTCGCCCCACCGCGGAGAGGGCATCCACACCGTCCGGGCACCACCACCACGCTGGCGCTCGCGGCGGCGGCGGCTGCGGCGACCTGTGGTCGGAGATCCTGGGAAGCGGCGGAGGTGGAGGCGGAGGCGCGGCCCGCATCGGCGTGGTGTACGGGCGGCGGCGGGCGCAGGAGGCGTCGAGGCCGAGGGACGTGGATGTGTGAGTCTCCGTGTCGGCGGTCTGATCGATCTCCGGGGGGTTTGGTTCTAGTGTTTGGATTTCCTACCCATTTCCCCTTTCCTCTGACACGACGATGATTTTTTTTTTCAGAAGAAGAGGCATTGCGGCTGGGGAGAACAGGCCGAGCTTTGCGCCGAGCAAGAGGACCAGCTGGAACCGGTCGCTCTCCATCAGGTGGTGCTTCAACTCCACTGGCTTCTTCAGTTTGATGCTATTCCGGTTATAAGTTTGACTAATCTCTGTGGAACTTCCGAGATGCTACTGTGCTTTAGTGTTCGAAAATTAAACCTCTAATTTTGTAACAGCAGAAAGGGAAAGGAATTTGAGTATAATGCAATGAGGAAATCAAATTCCAACCAGATGCATCCCCATGTGTGAAATCAATAGATTTTGCAATCCTATTAATTTCATATCTCTAGTTCGTTGCTCTATGATCCCCTAGTTTTATACTACATCCATCCCAAAATACAAGAACTACTGGATGGGACACATCCTAGTACTACGAATCTGAATAGGATAGGTCTGTCTAGATTTGTAGTTCTAGGATGTGTTCCATCAAGTACTAGGTTCTTATATTTTGGGACGGAGAGAGTACTCTCTCCGTCCAAAAAAAACCAACCTAGTATTGGATTTGACATAACCTAGTACAATACTAGGTTGTTTTTTTATGAGATGGAGGGAATAGGATTTTAGTATTATTGCCCTGGAATCATTTCAATTCGCATAGGAATGCAAAAACTTAGTGAATATTTGGCGTTCCAAAAAGGCACTATTATGTAGTTGGGCCATGTTTTAGTGACCGTACAGCTGTAATAAAGCTTTGTACACTGTTCCCCTCGTGCTTACTGCTAGCTTCTTGTAGAAGCTTTCTACATATGTCCATATGAGCAATAACCATGAGTGAGGAGGTTGAGCTTCTCATGGTAGCCTCTCTACCCTGGACAGTGAGAAGCTAGAGATAGCAAAACCTTTAGATGAGGTTCTTGTTTTACCTTCAAATGAGTTTCTTGTTTTCCCGTTCTTTCATTTGAATGCCTCACATCTCTCTTTGTTTAGGTGCTGTAGTTTTTGCATTAAAGTTTGTATTCCTTTCTTTTATTTTTCATTGTGTACTTAAAATAAGTGGACTCTGGGACATGTCAATCTCGTAAGCAAGAAATATTGCAGTGCTAGCGTTGCTTAGTAGTCATTACCATGCTCATGTTAGTGCATGTTAGTATTTGTTTGGAACTGTCATTTGTACCCCAAGATTATATTTACCAGAAGCTACCTACTTTTAAGTTGCTCTTTTATGCTTCCATTGTATGGATTTCAGAGGTATTAAATAAATTTTAGACCTAAATGTAATTCTTACAGCATTAAATGTTTACACTTTTGTTCCTTGATTTTGGCACTGAAATTTCCGTGATGTTTTGAGATTTGCCATTCTCAAGCTAGTGGAGACTGGACAACTCTTAGGTCCCTGTGATGTCTCGTTGAATAAACTTACTACATGACAGAATAAGTAGGTTCATAGACCATTTTGACGCATGCAAATTCAACAACTTAGGCAATAGAGAGTACTCAGATAAAGAACTTTTGGTGCAAATCTCAGTATATACCTTCTGTTACAGAATGGTACTCCTTTGCACTTGATAAATATAATATAATAATCATTTTGTTCACAATGAATAATGTGACTTGCAGGGTTTGAATTATATTTCAGGTCCATTGCCTTTTGTCCTATTCGTTTGCTTGTGAAGATTTGATCTAACAATTGTTGGGTTTTAGTAGATGTAGAAGAGTCTCAGTTCTCAACTTCTCAAGTAAAATTTTTAGCCTCCAATATTGTTTTCTTAAAAAAAATGTTCTGGTGAAACTTGACAGAGGACGGGAAAGTATCCTTTTTGCTCCTGGAACAAAAATTCAACCTCAACAGAATCCTTGCAGAGCACAGAAAAGACCACCAAAGCAGGGTAACCGAGTGGTAGGGCTGATATTTTTTGCCTTCATGTTTGCTAACAGCATTAAAGTGGTTTGCCTTTAAATTTGCTCTTCTATTGCAGAAAAGAACTTTTGGGGGGCCTCCTGACTTGAGGAAAGAGAAGGCTTATTTTGAAGAAGTTGATGCTTTTGAACTGATGGAGGAGAGCCCTTCACCTAAGAACTTTGGCACTTGGGCGAGAGGAATGGAGCAGAATTACATTGTGCATGATCTGTCTGCAATACTGGAGAGGTGGAAAATCTCCAAGCTTGCAAAATTTGCAGCATCCAGGCCCTTGTTTGATATCATGGAGACCCCACTTGTACCATCAGTCCGTAGTGATTGCAGTCTTCACGACAGTTATAGAACCCCTGAAAAGGATAGGGGGTCTAGAACAAATCCTATGAGAAGAACAATCCCTTCAGGGCTCAGTGACAAAACCAGCATTCTTACATCCTTTAGTGAGCTTAACATTAAGGAAGAACCTGATGATAGCAGCATTCCATCATTGAGTGCTGAAGCTATCACCGCCTTTGCTCAACTCCTTTTGGTTTGCGGTCAATCTGCACCTATAACCCTAGCTGAAGCGTTTTCCGCTTACTGGTAGGTGGTTCAACCTTACATGTTCATTAACTGCTATGTAGTCTTTATTCGTCACTTACCAAAGATGTTCATGGAAATAGTACACCAAGCAGCATTGTGAAGCTTGGTGAAGGGACATTCGGTGAGGCCTTCAGGGCTGGTAGTACTGTCTGTAAAGTGGTTCCCTTTGATGGAACATCGCTAGTTAATGGAGAGACCCAAAAGGTTTATTTCATTCATCTGTGCTGTCCACTCTGAAATTTTCTGGTACTCATTAGTCATTGGATGGTTCTGTTTTGCAGAAAGCTGAAGAAGTTCTTGAGGAAGTTTTGCTTTGTCTAACGCTTAATAATCTGAGAGCAGACCGGGGTGATAATGTGAAAGAAAATTCATGCCATGGTTTCATTGAGACAAAAGAGTATGCATTTTTCATTATGTTGTAGCTATCTTTCTAGAAATTGTATGAAATGACTAAGCCAGCTTTACCCAACAACCAAGTGGCCTAAATTCTTCTCATATTTGTCTGTTTTTGCAGTTTTTGGGTTTGTCAAGGTCCATATGACCCTTCACTTATTTGTGCTTGGGAAGATTGGGATGCCAAATGGAGTTCTGAGAATGATCATCCAAATGATTTTTCGAATGAACAAGTAGGACTCTGATTGTTCAAACCACACATCGTTCAGTTATTGTGGTGAAGCGTGCGTGACCATTTCTTCTGGTTATCACATCTTTTTGTAACTTTCTGGCAGTGCTATATTGTCTTCGTGCAAGCTGATGGTGGGAGAGACCTTGAAAAATTTGCTTTGCTTGACTACAATGAGGCTCGCAGTTTACTGGTTCAAGTATAAACCTGGTGTATCCTAAGCTTTTATGAATTTTACCTCAAGTACAACGTTTTTTGGATAAACTATAAATCATTTTATTGATGCAGGTCACTGCTGCTTTAGCTGTCGCTGAAAGCGCCTGCGAATTTGAACATCGAGATTTGCACTGGTTTGTACTTTCAAAAATGATTTCCATTCACATCCTTAGTTTAATGTTCTCCAATGAAATGACATAACATTGATGAGGCAGTTTATTCTTTTTAGTTTAGTTAGGTGTTTGTACAGGATGCAAAACAAGGGCCAATATTTAGATTGTGAAATTTTGATATTTCTATAAGTACAAGTACACGTGGATTTAATATACCAGGTAGCTGGGAAAATCCTAACAATACTTAAAGTGGGTCAAAATATAGGTGGTGCCAATGGGTGGACAGAGTTGAGTTGTTTTAACCCCAACTGCTCAGCCCAGTTGTTGATATTCTTTCTTCTCAGTTTTAGTTGTCTATTATAGTATTATTGCTTACAACCAGCTCATTTGGCAGGGGTAACATTCTATTGGATCGAGATGAAACACAAGACAAGAATCATACAATGGGTTTCACTCTTCAAGGGAAAAACATGTGTACTAGAACCTTTGGTTTGAACATCTCAATAATTGATTTTACGCTTTCTCGGATCAATACAGGTACTCCATGAACCTCTAATATTTTTCGGCATTACATTACGCTGCACCGATCTGCAGTTTTAAATTTTGATGTGGCCTACAGTTTCTAGAATTACTAAAACTGGTGATTTTTTGTATGTTTGTGTGGTGTGACCATAAGCAAATTTTTTAGCCACAAAAACCATTTGCAGAGGAATAATAATTACTTTTGCACCTCTAAGTTCTTATTGGACCTGATAGATCCTAACTGAATATGCCCATCTTCTGGCTAGTCCACGTACGTTAACTTCTGATATTACTATATGATCCAGTCAGTTAGCTCCATAAAATATTTCAAGTTTGCATCTCAAGTGCTACGCATGTATGTAACATCTTTGTGGTTCTTGTTCTTTTTTCCTCAAGAGCAAAGTGATACGGTCATTTCTCATTTGTGAACCTTTTACGTGTTATGTTTTGTCCATTTGACAATCTTTGTGTTTGTAATGTTACTCTCCAGGTGATGCCATCCTCTTTTTAGACCTGTCAACGGACCCTGCCTTATTTGAAGGACCAAAACGAGATAAGCAGGTTTTCAGATGATCACTTTGAAACTAGCATGTTAAAACATTTTGGGCTAGTATAATATATGTTTCTTATAATATGCAGGCAGAAACATACCGGAAAATGAAACAGATTACCAATGATTACTGGGAGGGCAAGTAAGTACTCCACTACATAAGACAGCGCAAAGGTTTCTTCGGTGACACAGAACAATTCTTGAGCCATTATACATATGCGTGTCATTGACATTGTTGCGGGATTCGTAGTTTCAGACCAACTTTGCTAGCTTGCCATAGCAAACTACTAATTATTCTAGCCGACTCACAAACGATGTGTATGGCTATTGACTAGCTAAAGTTACTTTTGCATAGACTTAAACTACAGTAGACTTTTTTTAATCAGGAAAATACTTTCAAAATTGGAAACATAAATGAATTTTCTAGTACCTTTGAGCTTAAAAACTTACTGACCTGACATTTGAGATCTGTTTAATTGTCATTGCAGCTTTCCAAAGACAAACGTCGTATGGCTAATTTATCTTGTCGATATCGTACTACAGAAGAGATACTCCGTGAGTTCATCTTTCCTGACAACGTTTGAATTTGTACTGATTTTGTTGTTGCCTACAAATCAAGTTTGTCACCATTGCTAACCTCAGTAACTCTTGCTAGACATTTACTTCCAAAGACGACAGGGAGCTCCGAGCGTTCAAGAAACGCCTAGCCAAGTATGATTCAGCTAGAGATTGCCTCACTGATTCTTTCTTTCGTGACCTATTGTCCGACGAGGATGCACACCCCTCTGCAGCCTGAACTGCCTCTTCTGTAGTTCGATCCGAGAGCTGACATAGCACTCCTCTCCATGGGGTTTAGGGTTTAGGATTAATGTACTTGTTAATTAATCAGTTAACACAAGCTCCTCTTCCTGGGACGTACAAGAGCTAAGATAACTTGTTGCCCGGTAACCTTTTGCAATCACTGTAATATAAGCCCAGTGATCCATCTAGGATCCTTGCATTTCTATCATCTTTATTTTACGTTTTGCTTGAACGACCTTGTTTTGTGCGAATATGTTACATTTGGTTCTGATGGTACTAGAGCAGATCACAAAGATATGAAAACTGGAACAACTGCAAACTGAAGCCTTCACGCGATTACTTGACGAATAAAAAGAACAAAAAAAAAATCTTTGTATCCTCATCACTACCACATATACACACATTCATAAAGCCAACAGGAAGCCGCACAGCAAGCACTCAAACGTAAATCCAACACTAATGACCAATTACAGGAAGAAAAAGAATAGATCAGTGGAAGGGAATAACGACATGAGATGATATACAAGCGCAAAAAGAATTGTCACGACGTGCATCGTATCTCCCAAACATCTTGGCTGCCTCCCCCACTCGCAATGCTCAGAGACTTCCGAAAGATTCTATGGACAAGAGCTTCCTGTTCTGCGCAGGAGGTGCCAGTCCTGGGATGTCTCTGATGTTCTTGTTGTGAGGGTTGACAATCTGGAAGAACGGCAGACCGGTCATTCATTGCATAGTAATGTAAAACTAGCCTTGTAATGTAAAATGTGACAAATGAGAATCTACAACGGCTTCGTGCAACAAAATCAGTATGCTTGCATTGCATACCGTAAGTCTGTACCACCCCAAACGTATAGAACTATCCATCATTGTCGACCATCACTAGCTCTAGTTATGCTCCTAATGACATAACATCAGGATATTCCGGCTTTTTCACTGGTCATTCTTATCTCCAACATATAGGACACAACATATAGTAGGACACATACAGCTAACGAGAAACTAGCTAACTGCAGTAACTGGCCCTGAAATTAACTGAACAGAAATTTTCACCATAGGTCATGGGCTTTTAGTTGAACTTGCACATACGGAGGATATAGAATTGAGTTTTTATCTCAACAAGTGATGTCACCTAAGGTAAACAACATGGGTACATTTGCAAAAGCAATTAAAAACATACCTTAACAACAATGATTGCAATCACACCACAAACTATCAGAAATAGGAATGCCATGATGCATTTGTCAGTTGCAACCTGCAGCAACGAATCTTGTAAGTCCAGGCACAGCCACTTCACATATAACACACGTGTGTGCAGGGAGAGAGAGAGAACCTGGCGACCAATCTCTTTCACCATTTGGCTAGCCTTCTTCAGTGAAAAGTGAACGGAATCTAGCTCATTGCCAATTCTCTTCATTTGTTCTGTCTAAAAAGATGTAAAGAGAAATTTAGGCTGCTGGATAAAACTTATCAGGACTGACCTTTCTAACAAGTTATACAGGCAGGTAACAGATCTAGAGACCAGATTCACTAAACCATATGAAGTTTCCAAGGAATATCCTGTTGAACTTTATCATCCCAAAAAACTTACTTGTTGCGATAGAGCTGCAGCAGTTTGAGATCCAACTTCAACGGTTTGTGCAACAACCTACAAGAAAGGATTCTTGTAAAATTTGCTCTTGAAGCGTGTAAAGAAATGAAAGCAAAACCTACTAGCGCACCTTTTTCGAACGCTCAATAACTTGGTCTGTTTGGTCCATCTGTTTCCTTCCGGCATCCATAAGTTGTTGATTTGACATTTCTGAAGAATTACCAAAGTGCTTTGGTTAGAATAAGAACACATTACCTCTCAGGGGCAGGTTAACAATGATATAAGAAACTACAACCACCTGATGCCATTTGAACGGTGTTGTCCTCAGCCACCTGATCATTACCGGTATCAAATAGTTCAATCCTCTTATTACCCAGGCTGCTTTGGTACCTGGAACACGATGAAAGTTGCATATCTATTAGCACAAGTGAAGTACAATGTAACAGGAGACAAACATTGCAGGAGCATTACATATGCAAATGAGACACTGAATTCAATATAAGGAAAAAAAATCATGTGCATAACGAAAGGGGGAAATTTACTTACGTTTTCCTCAATGTGACATAGGAATTCAACTCTTTGATCTGTTTCAACACACAAGAAACAAATTACACTAGTGAGCTAAAATGGCATGTAAGCGTAACACAAACGCTAGTGAAGAAAATAAGTACCAACCATCAGCTGCTTCTTATCATTTAGCTGTTTGTTGACATCAGCCGAGTTCTTTTTCTCATCCTCTTTGAGAATGCGATCAAATTCTTTGATTAAGCTGCAAAAGCACAAAATTCATCATATTTACACAAATTTCAGACATTAGTGCTACATCTTACAGGCAGAGCAGTTGCAGAACTCATGTGCCAGATGCAAAAAGATCCAAAATTGCTTATTGAAGTCAGCAACTTCGGTGGCGCACAGATAGAAAAGCTAAACCGTGAGTGTAAGTTCGAGAGAAGCGACTAGTGTTCAGGCAGGCAGACCTACCGCTTGCACTCCCTCATCTTCCCGGTGAGATCTTCGAGCTGCTTGGACTGCCTGTTGGAGTCATTGATCTTGTCCATCTTCTGGAACCCATTCCTGCAACAAGCCACACCATAAACAGTGAACCAACAGCGGGAGCCGCGAGAAGCAGAAACATTTCGAGCGCAGATTGGGCGACTGGCGAAAATCTGAGCCAGCGCCGCCGCCGCCACCGAAGCCTCGAGAAGCTTTGCAGCCCACTTTGCGCGGCGGAGGAATGCCGTAGTGGGAGGAGGAGAAGCATCGCAGCGGCGGGCGGCGGGCGGCGGGGGGAGATCTGACTCACTGGAGCGCGCGGAAGATGTCCTGGATCTCGCCGTCCACCTGCTCCAGCTCGGGGCTCATGGGCACGTCGCTCGCCATGGCTCCTCTCCCTCACGCTACTGGATCTCCCTCTCCGCCGCCTCGTCGCGGGATCCGAGCAGCCGCAGGAGGTGGTCGCTCCTCACCGGCGCATTCCGGTGAGCGGCGGTTGGAGTTAGGAGGAGGAGGAGATGGGTTGGTGCGGGTTCGGGTGGGTGGAGTCGTGATCCGAGAAGGGTCAGTAGAGGAGGAGTATTAGGTGGGTTCGAGAATCGAGATGTCATTATAAATTTAACAGTTTTTAAAATAATACTATTATAATTTGTGAAATTAAAATTAGGCCATTGCAATTTAACAGATATTCGAAATATTTCACTACTTAACCTTTCAATGTATTTTTTAGATTTTTAGACCAAAATGTCCTTGTCTTCATCCTCTCTTCCTTCCCCTCTCCTCTTTTTCTTCCTTCCCCTCCTCTCTCTTTCCACGGTAAAGAAACGGATAGCCCTGACGAGCTCCTGCCGCCAGCAATGACGCTGAACAGGATGTCTCACGACAAGCTGCAGTTGCTACTCATGTCCATCAACAACATACTATGGGGTGCGGCCTAGAGGCGGAAGGTGCTTAAGTTGCTGGCTGACGTCGACAACACGGATGGTGACTGCGATGATTGGGACCAACTCCATCGAGCAATGGTGGTCGGCTTGGACCAGGTGCTACGCCCGGCGTGCTCCTCGTGGAGCTTCAAGGCACAACTGTTGTCCGTTGGCCGGTTGGACTTGCTACTGTCCTCGCTGGCAGTGACGAAGGCAGACATGGATGTTGCTGCTTCTTCTGTTGCTTGCGGCCTTCATCCTCTGTCGTGACCTAGCTGCTTCTCGCACTGACCGTCACCATCTCAGTAGTCATGACCGTGCCCATCAGGGAGACAATGGCAGGAGAGAAGAGAGGTGAGAAAGGGATGACAAGAAAGGAAGAGAGGATGTAGAAAAGGGCATTTTGGCCCAAAAAAATTTAGAAAAATACCGAAGAGGTAAGTAGTGTCATATTTCGGATACCTGTCAAATTGCTATGACATGGTTTCAATTTCACGAATTATGATGATATTTTTTTCAAAATTGTTAAATTTATAATGCCGTAGATTCAATTAACCAAAAAAACAATGTGGGCTTAATTGAGAATTAATATTTTTAAATTTTTAAAATGAATTTTGTAAAGTAGTTTTTTATTACACTTTTTTTGAAAAAAAATATACCTTTCATCAGTTTAGGAAACGTGTGGGCTTAAAAAATGAGAAAGATTTTTTCTTTGTGCTACTGCCGAACCCAAGTTTAGCTGTGCGGTCCAATTGAGTACGGAGGAAAAAGCAGAGGGATTATGGGGTCAGCTAGAAAGGATAAAAACCATATTATGGTTGCTTGATTTTGAGATAACATTTGTGGTACGTTTTGTGGAGTTAATGCTGGTTTGAAAAGCAGATGAACCATTGTACTAGTACTTCTTTTACTATGAAATAGTCTAATATACATAGAAACTTGATTTAATTTCCTACCTTAAGAAACATACTATACTAAACATCGATATGGTTCGCGAAGTATAAAATTAATTAACAATAGTGCTATGAGATAATTTTAAGATGATTGTCTGACTAATTTACATATTTAAAGAACATATTGATTGCTAAAAATTTAGAAATTTCATATAGAGATGAGTGTGCTCGCATGTATATGAACGTCTACATATGTACTATATTTTGAAATAAAATCAATGGGACAATTACATTCATGCCCTCACTTTCAACCCAATTGCTCTTTTGACTCTACTTTTTAGGGTGTACAGTTTTGCCCTTATTTTTCCAAATTGAACCAGCCGTTTGCCCTCACTTTTGACGCCTGTTTGGTGGGTCCCATGGTTTTTAGTTAAATAAATACAAATAGAAATAAAAATAATTTATGAAATATTGATTTACCATTATACCCCTGAACAAATGGATAGGGTTCCAAGCATCCATCCAGTCCCGTACTCCTCGTTCCTGACCCATCACTACCCCAAAACCCTAGAGGTGGCAGCGGCGGCAGTTCTCTAGCGAGCACGCGGCGACGACGGTAGTTTCGGCAAGCGCGGTGGGTCTCCGAGGGGTGCATCGAAGCAACATTGAGGCGGGCACGTCGAGGAGACAACCGTGAGGCTTTCGGCGCAGCGAGTGGCGGCCAAGCACGTGGAGGTTGGTGGCGGTTGCGAGGCTTCATGCACCTTGGCACGGCGAGCCACAACTAGATGTGCCAAAGCAAGCGGCTGCCGCAGGGCGTGCCGCGCCCTGCGCGGTGAGCGACGACTTGGCGCGCCAAGGCAGGTGGCGGCTGCGGGGGCTCCTGGCACAACAAGCGACGGTCGTGAGCTTCCCGCGCCCTAGCGCCAGCAACTCGGTGGCAGGTGGCTGAAAGGAAGGTGAGGGTGCTTTCACCAAGGGTAAAAATGTTCTTTTGCCCCAAAATTAACACTGTCAAACCTGTCATCAAATGTGAGGGCAAACAGCTGATTCATTTTAAAAAATGAGGGCAAAAATTCAAACCCTAAAAATGAGGCAAAACAGTAGTTGGGATTAAAAGTGGAGGCATGGATGCAATTCTCCAAGATCAATATGTGATTGAAAGGAGCAAAGTTCCTCCTTTCTTGATCCATGTTGCTTTTTTAAGCATATCATGATTCATGACATAGGATGGTAACTATAGAGTGATTTAATAGTGTCATTCGCTCGTTTTGTTTACACTATTTATCTTAAAATTAGTTTATTTTTATAGGTGAATCCATATAAATATGCACAGGAGCGAATTTAAGGTGGGTGCTGAGAGGACTTAAGTTTCTTCTAACTTGTTTTATCCTCATAAAAAGAGTAGAGGAGGCTAAAAGAGAAAAAAGATGATGAGTTCTCATCCCATTCAATCCTATATCTGCCTCTGAATATGTACGAAAGAGATGGGTCATTTGGTTTGCAAGAAGCAGAAGCAGTTAAGGAGATATTTAACTATTTGTCACTCTTATAAGTGATAAATTTATCATTAGACCCACATGTCATAGACACATAAAGATTTATATGTCATAGATTACGAGTGACAAATTTTAATTGTCACATCTTAAAAGTGAAAAAAAAAAATCAAATGCCCCCCGGTTAGGTCTTACTCGTAGGTGGCATGCGTTGTCAATGGTCCCATCCTAATCCATCCGACGGCAAAAGGCAAAAAAGAAATAGCCTTTCGATCCAACTCATCCGGTCCAATCTGACTCACCGCGGCCCTATTGCGATGGAAATCGGCCCAGCTCGGACCCACCAGTCAGTTTATGGCCGAATGAGTATTGCGCTTAACCGGCCTGTTCAAATTTAGCCTACAGAAACTCAAGGCCCAAACGCAATCTCAAAAAAAAAAAGTCCAAGCCCAATCAGCATGGAAGATACTCCGTACCATCATATACTACTACTTGCAGGCGTGCGTTATCCATCCACGTGTGCACGTGGCTAAGGTTGCCTTTGCAATGGCTTGCAACCTTTTTTGTTTTTCACATGCATGCACTGGCACCGCACGCCTCCGAATTTCAAGTAGAGAAGCGGATACTAATTTTTCGAGGGAATATTTTCTCGTGTATTTTTTCTTTTAAATTTAATGCAAATGGTTTTTAAAAAATTGAAAATTTTTTTGACAATGTATAGTATATTGACATCTAACACTCCACTAAAAAATTAAAAATTAAGTTCAAATTCGACCTATATGTTGAGAAGCAAAAAAAAAACAAATTTGGATATAAATAGACCACTACTATTTATACCTGGATTTGTTTTTTATATCTCAATGTGTGAGCTGATTTTGGATCTAAATTTTTTGGAGTGATATATACATGTTATATGAACATTGTCAAAAAAATTTCAAAATATTTCATAACTATTTGAATGGTTTTAGATAAAACGAGTGGATATCCCTTCAAGGTTTAAAGGTTTATTTAGGGAGCTTCTGACGCTGTAGTTTCTCCTAAAATTTTCAGCTGCCAGGAGTTCTTCCAAACAGTCCAGATTTTTACCCAGATTTTGAGAAGCTGTTATTATAAAATCCAGAAAATAAACAAAAAACCAGAAGCCTTCTCTAGATCTTCACCAGCTAGTTTGTCATCAGCTGTTTTTTAAAATCTTCTTTAGCTCTCTCAAATAGGATCTAAATTAGCTTCCTTCCAAGTAGTGCTTCTGCCTCTTGTTGCTGATCAGGATGACAAATCACGAGTACAAATACGAATTGGGCTTTTGCACTAGATGCCTACCTGTTGATCCAAGCTAGTCCAACGACTTCTCATTTGGCACGCATGCCTGCCAAGAAGAAGAAGAATCAGTACGTAGATAGATAACGTGCCAATTCTTTTCAAAGATTTAGGCCCTGTTTAGTTCCAAACTTCAAACTTCAAAATCCATCACATCGAATGTTTGGACACATGCATGAAGTATTAAATGTGGACGAAAAAAAAAACTAATTACACAGTTTGCGTGTAAATTGCGAGACGAATCTTTTGAGCCTAATTACACCATGATTTAACAATGTGGTGCTACAGTAAACATTTGCTAATGATGGATTAATTAGGCTCAAAAGATTCGTCTCGCAGTTTACAGACGAAATCTGTAATTTGTTTTGTTATTAAACTATATTTAATACTTCAAATGTGTGTCCATATATCTGATATGATCTGATGTGATGTTTTTTTTCAAAATTTTTTTGAATCTAAACATGGGCTAAATTATACTTTTGTTCCTAAATACAGGCAAGCAGAATTGTAGTAGCGTCCAACTGTTCATTGATCTTCTGTCACTCGTTGATGACCAGTGCTCATCCTCGTATGTGTCAGATAGACGAAACAGATGGAATATACAGCATATCTTAAATCAAATAGCCTGCTTAGTTATATTTAAAAAAAATACAAGATACGAAATACTCTTTTCTTTTTTTTCCGATTAAATTAACCAACGTCAAACATTAGAAAATAAGTAATACATTTGTAAGTCTTGACGCTAATACGAAATCAGCGGATCGATCGCTAGCAGTACGAGACAATCACAGACTCGGAGTCAGATAGTGCATGTGCACGTACCAAACTCTTGTTTTCCAAACGGAAAATGATTCGATCAATTATATCTTAAGTTACTCATTTAGAGCAAGTTTAATAGTATAGTTAACTACTAATTTTAAATTATTTATAGTTAATCTAATAATCTATTATATAAAATAGCTATTTATAAATATATATTACATCATTAATGTCCTACCTGTCATACACACGTAATATTTGTGCTGCAGCTACAAATCTGTAGCTTGTTTTGTTTTTCTTGTCTCTTGTCTCTTGTCTCTTATCTCTTTTATATGTGTTTATAGCTTGCATATAATTTGCTACTCGCTCTTAAGCTATAGTCAGCATATTGAGTTGAAAACTAAACTCTTATGCACGTAAAACAAAATAATTCGTTAACGCATAATTAATTAAGTATTAACTATTAAAAAATAAATTAATATATTTTTAAAGGATTTTTTCTATATTTTTTTAAAAAAATATTTTTAATAATTTAGAAAATATGCGTGCGAAAAATGAGAGCGGTGAAGATGAAAAGTTGCACATGCGAACACAGCGGAATCATTGATGCTGTAGCTTGGCTTGCGTGTAAGCTGTAGCCTCCATAGCTTTGCGGTGACCCGTTTCTCCAATAGAACGTGCGGTACGTCAACAACCGTGTTTGTTATAAAATATTTTTCCTTCTCTTAGTTTAATAAAATTGGTTGGGGCTTTTCTTAGCTGCCGATCTGGAAATAAATTGTTTTTAGCTACCATTGTTATATCTCTAAAATATTGTTTGCAGAAATTAAAAGTGTATCAAATGCAACTGTTATGAGTTAATATCTCAATTCGAAAAGTCTTGGTAGGTCAAAACATATTTAATTGGTATATTTAGTTACTTCAATCATACATATTTATTTAAACGAGAAAAGTGATGTGTTTGGGTGGAATCTTCGTCAAAACGATCAATCTTATCTTGGTTATATATATTTAGCATTAATAGACAGTGGACACATGGAGAGAAATAAGATTTCGTGAAAATTAAAATACCTCCTAAAATAAAGATTTTTATGCGACGTTCTGTTAATGGAGTAACTTTAATAAGATACTTTAGCAAGAAGAAATTATAATGGTAGCAAGAGATGTTGCTCTTGTGTGAAGAATGAAACTATTCAATATTTATTCTTGAAAGTGCATCTAGGCCTCTAATTGTTTTGATGATTAATGACAATGCGATTAGAGAGGACTAACAATCTTATTTAAGTGAATGTGAAGGATTGTTGGTCCGTGACGTTTCGTAGCGCAATGCATAACTCAAAGAATACGAGAAAATCATGAGTTGCGGCAAAGATCAAAGGTTGTATTATTTATTTTCGTCTCTTTTGGTCATTAGGAAAACCGCACTATTAAGAGGGATGATGCATTGACATATGAGGAGTGATGAAAGTGCTCAAAATCATTTCTAAGAAAATGTTTCTCCTTAGTTTCTGCGTTCTGGAAATTTTCGGAGTTGTCCGAAAACTATTTTCGAAACTTCCGAAAATAGACAGAACCAAGTTGTGCGTTCTAAAAATTTTTGGAGTTGTTCGAAAACTATTTTCGGAACTTCCGAAAATAGACAGAACCAAGTTGTGTGTTCTGGAAATTTTCGGAGTTGTCCGAAAGCAATTTTCGGAACTTCTGAAAATGTCTGCGAACCAAAATTGCTCGTGGAAATTTTTGGACTTGTCCGAAAGGGATTTTCGGAATTTCCAAAAATGTCCAGAAGGCGGTTTTGGATCTGAAAATTTTCGGATATGTCCGAAATTAATTTTCGAATTTTCCAAAAAATGCAATTATTGTGCATAACGGGCAGATCTGGAGCTGTGGCTATAAATAGCCCACTCTCTCCACTTGTGAGGGCTGCTGGTGTTATTGGATATTTTCGTTTCCTTGCTTGTTCATCTCGCGATTCACTCTTGAGCCTTGCTTTCTTGTTTCCCCTTCTCACCCGTGCTCGATTCGGATTTGGTGTGTGTGTGAAAGTTGTGGATTCAAGTTTGTGTGAGTGCTTGTTGGCTTTGTGAAGATTTGTGAGCACTTGCATCATCTCCGTGAGTTCTTTGCTTCATTTGTTACTCTTGGAGGTTGAGGACTACTAGGCGGCTAGGTGTCACTTCCGAGCCACCGATCTACTTGTGGTTGGCCGGGAGAAGTTTGTGAAGGTCGGATCTCACCTCCGAAAGGGAAGAGATACCACTAGTGGAAGGAGGAGTGTTTTGTGCAACCTCTTGAGGAAAGGGTTAGTGAAGACCCGGTTTTTTGTGAGCTCCTCAACGGAGAGTAGAATCCCCTTAAGGATTTGAACTCCGGGAACAACTCTTCTTGCTACAACTTTGGTGATATTACTTTTCTCACTCCTCTAGTTTTGCTTGATTGTGCCGCTATAGGTCTAGTTGCTGTTTGTGTTAGCATTTTCTTGTTGTAGGCAGCTAGATCTAGAGTTTGCTTTAAAGTGCGCTTACTCTGCTTTTTTCGGAACTTTCGAAAATCATTTTCGAAAATTCCAAAAATTCATGCTTCCGCATTTACTTAAGTTTTTGAATTAGCCTATTCACCTCCCCTCTAGGCCTAATTGACTTTTTCAATTGGTATCAGAGCCTAATCTCCTTATTAGGCTTAACCGCTTGGAAAGATCATATCGGGTCAAACAGGAGATGGCAAGGAGGGTGATAAGAGAGCTAAGATCCCTTATGATTACTCCTCTACATCTACATCTTATGTGAGCACCTATAGCGGTAAAGCTACGTACTTCAATGGTACGGACTATGCCGCTTGAAAACATAAGATGAAGATGCACCTGAAGTCTATTAACCCATCTATTTGGAGAATAGTCGAAAATGGCTATATTTTGCAGAACCCCGAGGATCCCACCAAGGAGGACGACGAGAACGAGCACAAGAACGCTCAAGTCGCTAATGCAATACTTAGCGCCTTGAGTGGAAATGAGTTCAACCGTGTGGACGGCATTGAGAGTGCCAAAGTGATTTGGGACACGCTTCGGAATTTGCATGAAGGCACGGATAGTGTTCGCGAGTCCAAGGTAGAGATTCTCAAGGGGCAATTTGAGCGGTTTGTGATGTTGGATGGTGAGAGCCCGAGCGACATGTATGATCGGTTGAGCAAGATTGTCAATGAGATCAAGGGGCTTGGCTCCAAGGACATGACCGATGAGATTGTGGTCAAGAAGATGGTTCGAGCAATCACTCCAAGGAACTCTACCTTGGTGACCATCATTCGTGAGCGTTTGGACTACAAGACTCTCGCACCTCATGATTTGCTCGGACGCATTCTTGCCCATGACATGCTTGAGCAAGAATCCAAGGAGGTCATCCAATACATCAACCAAAGCTCAACCACAAGCATCAAGAAGGAAGACTTGGCGTTAAAGGCGAAGGAAGAAGAAGAAGAGAATCGCCAGAGCAAGAGCAAGACAGAGATTGATGATGAAGAGATGGCTCTCTTCGTCAAGAAATTCGGGAAGTTCATGAGACGAAGTGGCTTCTTCAAGGGGAGTTCTTTCAAGCGCTCCATCGACAAGTCAAGTGGGAGGCACTCCACGAGAAAATGCTATGAGTGTCATGAACCCGGACATTTCATGGCCGATTGTCCAAATCTCAAAGAAAAGAAGAAGAAGGGCGACAAGAGGAAGAAGCCCAAGCATAGCAAGCGCGAGCGACATGGCCAAGCTCACCTTGGGATGATATTCGGTTCCGATTCCGAGTCAAGCTCAAGTGATGATGAGGGAGTGGCCACTTTCGCCGTCAAGCCTACATCACCTCCTACACCTAGGCTCTTCAACTACTCAAGTGATGACGATGCTCCCATTTGCCTCATGGCAAAGGAGCCTAAGGTATCTTCTTTTCTTAAGTCCTTAAATGTTGATCTTGTTAGTGATGAGGAGGATGAGGTTAATGAGGTTATGGATGAGGACTTGTTCAAGTCCATAACTAAGAAATCAATACCGTACTTGAGTGAGTTGCTTGGGAGAATCAAGGATCAATATGCTACTCTTGAGAGGCAAGAGGATTTGCTCATTCGTGAGAAGGAGCGAACTCATGAACTCAAGGTTGAGCTTGCTAAGGAGAGAGATAAAAATGAGGCTTTGGTACGGCTCTACAAGCAAACCAAAGAATCTCACGCTAATCTTGAGGTGGCGAATGCTCAACTTCAAGAGAGAGTGGATGGCTTGGACAAAGCTTACCTCTCCCTTGAAGAGAAGTTCGAAACCTTAAAGAATAGTGTCTCTCTCCCTAATGAGGTATCTTGCTCTAAGATTGCACCAAGCAATGAATCATGTGCTAGGTGTAAGGACATTGATATTGATGCTTGTATTACTAATTCTACATCTTTGAGTACTTTGCAAAAACAAAATGAGAAGCTTATGGGACTCCTTCACAATGGCCTTCTCAAGTGCCATATGGGTAGTAAGGCCCTATAGGAGTACCTAGGCTACCAACGGGACAACTTCAATCACGAAGGACTTGGGTATGTTCCTCCACCAAAAGGACAGGTGGACAAGAGTGTGATGATCAAGAAGCCCCAAAGTCTTAGCAACTTTGTTAAGGCTAAAAGTATCCTTCCTAATGATTGTGCTTCACATTGTTCTTTTGATGCATCTTATGTTCTTAGGAAGAATGCAAATGGTCGTGTTGTTGCTAAGTATGTTGGTTCAAGGAGCAAGAATGTTTCTATCAAAAGAGTACTTTGGATGCCCAAGACACTTGTTACTAACATGAGAGGACCCAAGCAAGCGTGGGTACCTAAAACTAGAAATTGATCTCTTGTAGGACTATATCTCCGGTGGAAAAAGTTGGGTGATTGATAGTGGATGCACCAATCACATGACCGGAGAAGAATCAATGTTTTCATCTCTTGATCCAAACAGCACATCCCAAGAGAACATAGTCTTCGGAGACGATGGAAAGGGAAAGGTGATGGGATTAGGTAAGATCGCAATCTCCAATGATCTTTTCATTTCCAATGTCCTCTTGGTAAAGTCCCTAAACTATAATCTTTTGTCCGTCTCTCAATTATGTTCCTTATGTTACAATTGTCTTTTTACCGATGTTGATGTGACCGTATTTAGAAGGAATGATTTCTCGGTAGTCTTTAAGGGTGTTCTCAAGGGAAAGTTTTATCTTGTGGACTTTTCTTCAAGTAAAGCCAAACATGAGACATGCTTAGTGGCTAAGTCCAACACGGGGTGACTTTGGCATCGGAGGCTAGCCCATGTTGGTATGAGGAATCTTCACAAGCTTCTAAAGGGCGATCATATCCTTGGACTAACAAATGTTCAATTTGAGAAAGATAGAGTTTGTAGTGCATGTCAAGCCGAGAAGTTGGAGCTCATCACCCGGTCAAGAATGTGATGACTACCACAAGACCATTGGAGCTTCTCCACATGGACCTCTTCGGACCCATTGCTTATCTAAGCATCGGAGGTAACAAATATGGTCTTGTTATTGTTGATAACTTTTCACGTTTCACGTGGGTGTTCTTTTTGCATGACAAGAGTGAGACTCAAGCTATCTTCAAGAAGTTTGCAAGAAGAGCACAAAATGAGTTCGAGCTCAAGATCAAGAATATCCGAAGTGATAACGGCAAAGAGTTCAAAAACACATGTGTGGAGAGCTTCCTTGATGAAGAAGGCATCAAGCATGAGTTCTCGGCTCCATATTCACCTCAATAAAATGGAGTAGCCGAGAGGAAGAACAAGACTCTCATCGAGATGGCGAGGACCATGTTGGATGAATACAAGACATTGGACCGTTTTTGGGCCAAAGCGATCAATACCGCATGCCACGCTACCAACCGCCTCTATTTTCACCGCCTTCTTAAGAAGACTCCTTATGAGGTTCTTACCGGTAACAAGCCCTGTGTCTCTTACTTTCGTGTTTTCGGTAGTAAGTGCTACATTCTTAACAAGAAGGCGAGATCATCAAAGTTTGCTCCTAAAGTGGATGAAGGGTTCTTGCTTGGGTATGGGTCAAATGAGTGCGCATACCGCGTTTTCAACAAAACCTCTGGTATTGTTGAGATCACGCGTGATGTGACATTTGACGAAACTAATGGCTCTTAAGTAGAGCAAGTTGACTCACATGTGTTAGGTGAAGAAGAGGACCCAAGCGAAGCTATCAAGAGGTTGGCTCTAGGAGATGTTCCTCCTAGGGAGCAACAACAAGGGGTCTCTTCCTCAACACAAGTGGAGCCATCTACATTAACCCAAGCCAACGATCCCTCACCTTCACACAAGGATCATGGTGAAGAAGACGAGCACGTGCCATCTTCACCAATCAACCTTGCACGCCCAAAGATACACTAAAGCATTCAACGAGATCACCCCACCGACAACATTCTAGGTGATATCAACAATGAAGTATCCACTAGATCTCGAGTTGCAAATTTTTGTGAACATTACTCTTTTGTGTCTTCCATTGAGCCACTAAGGGTAGAAGAAGCACTCGATGATTCGGATTGGGTGATGGCGATGCAAGAAGAGTTGAATAACTTCACACGGAATGAAGTGTGGATATTGGTGGAGAGACCAAGGCAAAACGTGATAGGTACCAAGTGGATCTTCCGGAACAAGCAAGATGAGAACGGCTTGGTGGTAAGAAACAAGGCAAGGTTAGTGGCTGAAGGGTTCACCCAAATCGAAGGATTGGATTTTGGTGAAAATTTTGCGCCTGTAGCTAGGCTTGAGTCAATTCGCATTTTATTAGCCTTTGCCACTAACCTTGATTTTAAGCTCTACCAAATGGACGTGAAGAGCGCCTTCCTCAATGGTCCAATTAATGAGTTGGTATACGTGGAGCAACCGCTGGGGTTCGAAGATCCAAAGTATCCTAACCATGTTTATAAACTTCACAAGGCGCTCTATGGGCTTAAGCAAACCCCAAGAGCTTGGTATGAATGCCTTCGTGATTTTCTTGTGAAAAACGGTTTTGAGATTGGCAAAGTCGATTCTACTCTATTTACTAAGAGACATGTCAATGATATCTTTGTGTGCCAAATATATGTCGATGACATTATATTTGGCTCTACTAACAAGTCTTTTAGTGAAGAATTTAGTAGAATGATGACCAAGCGCTTTGAGATGTCCATGATGGGTGAATTGAAGTTCTTCCTCGGTCTTCAAATCAAGCAACTCAAGGAAGGAACCTTCATTTGCCAAACAAAGTACTTGAATGACATGCTCAAGAAATTTGGCATGGAGAATGCAAAGCCAATTCACACGCCCACGCCGTCAAATGGGCACCTAGACCTCAACGAACAAGGTAAAGACGTCGACCAAAAGGTATACCGTTCCATCATTGGCTCACTCATTTATCTTTGTGCATCTAGCCCCGATATCATGCTTAGTGTATGCATGTGTGCAAGATTTCAAGCCGCTCCGAAAGAGTGTCATCTTGTGGCCGTGAAGAGAATCCTTCGATATTTAGTGCACACACCCAACCTTGGTCTTTGCTATCCTAAGGGAGCGAGGTTCAACCTCATTGGTTATGCCGATGTGGATTATGCCGGGTGCAAAGTGAATAGGAAAAGCACATCGGATACTTGCCAATTCTTGGGTAGGTCCCTTGTTTCTTGGTCTTCTAAGAGACAAAACTCCGTCGCCCTATCCACCGCCGAAGCAGAATATGTGTCGACGGGGAGTTGTTGTGCTCAACTTCTTTGGATGAAACAAACCTTGAGAGACTATGGCCTAAATGTGAGCAAAATTTCACTCCTATGTGATAATGAGAGTGCCATCAAGATAGCCAACAACCCCGTCCAACACTCCCGAACTAAACATATTAATATTCGCCATCACTTTTTGAGAGACCATTTCACAAGAGGCGACATAGACATTCAACATGTGAGAACCGACAAACAATTGGCGGATATTTTTACCAAGCCTCTAGATGAAGCAAGGTTTTGTGAGTTGAAGAGTGAACTAAATATCTTGGATTCTCATAATGTGGATTGATCTATTGTATACTTTTTGTTTGCTAGAATAGGTTTGTTTACCACTTTGTGACAAAATGGACATTCAATTCATGGATGGACACTAGTCATTCAATTCTATGTGTTTGGAGATCTCATTTTTCAATGAATTTTGATCCTTGCACAATCTAAGATAGATTCACACATTCCCTCTTTCGAGGGTGAATTATCTTGTCTCATGGTAATTTACTCTCTTTTTGATCCTTAGATCAACCCATTTGACTTGTGGCTATTGTTTTGTGTGCTTGCTTGTGTGTTAGTCACAAGTTCAAATGGGAGCCAAAGTGTTCGACCAACCATCCTTTCCAAAATTTCCTTCAAAAAGGTTGTGAAAATGTTGTTCTTCAAAATTCCCGGTGCAATTCCTTTTAACAAAAAGTAAATTCAAAATGGTTGCGAAAAGGTTTCCTCAAAATTCCACAAAATTCCGGCCTATTCCTTCCAAATCCTGAGTTTTCTGCATTTTTTCGGAAATTCCGAAAATTTTCCGGAACTTCCGAAAAGTTGCAGTCCAAAATACCTTCTGTCTTTTTACGGAAGTTCCAAAAACTTTTTTCGGAATTTCCGAAAAAATGCAGAACCGGATAGCCCTTTATCTTCTTCCACCCGTGGTTATCTCTCTCTCTATTTCACTCTCCTTCCCACGGGTTCCTCTCCTCCTCCTCTCCACCGGCGACCACATCCTCTCCGGCAACTCCTCGGCACTCTCCTCCGTGCGGGAGCACGGTTGGGGGCTCTTGTGGAGGCTACATTGTCGTTCTCCACCGCGTTCTTCACTCGTTCTTCGCGTTCTTGAGGTATCCTTCTTCAATTCAAATCCTTTGCTTCATCGGTTCAAATCGGTTGATTCCCTTCGGTGGAGATGTTCCCCTAGTGCCATAGCTCTTGTAGATTTACTTTCACAAGTTTTTGTTGGTGGATTTGTGCAGGATCTAGGATTTAGGGTTCGGTCAGCCTTTTTTGGACATATCCGAAAATAATTTTTGAAAATTCCAAAAATTGCTGCCCGAGCCCTTCCCCCTCGGTATTCGCATGATTTTGCCTCCAATCACTTGTAGTTCACTTCCTTGTCTTCCATGCACTCATTGTCTATCTCCTTTTTGCCTCTAGGATGCCTCGTCTCATGGTTGCCTCTCGTAAGTCCAAGCGTGCACGGGATCGTTCTCCTACTCCATCCTCTCCGGAGGACTCGGACAGTGATTGGTCCGGAACAGAGGACACGGGTCCTCAAGTGACGCGGGTGGCCAAGGGCGGCACTCTTCCTCCACGTCGGTCGACTCAGTTGCACGGCGCTGCGGGTTCCTCGAGGCAACCTCGCCAGTCTACTGGTGAGGGCTCGTCTCAACAACCTCAGACGCCGTCGCACATTCCCGCCGTCCCCATTGGGCCTCTTCGCATTCACACGCCCAAGCGGGACCCGGTCATGGTGCGCCAGGTGCGCGACTGGCGGAAGAAGTCCGAGGCGGTTGCTCCTCACGGGGATGAGGATCCTCGTTCCAGTCGCCAATCGGCCTCTGATGCACGGTTTTTGAACTCTGTTTCAGCAAGATTTCTATGAGTCTGTCATCAAGCCCAAGTCTAACCCCTCTGTGCAAATGCAATGGATAAACTGGGAGGAGCTGCTAGCCCATGATGATCCTGTCCTCAACACAGTTGTTGCCGTCTGTGAAGAGATGGGAGTCCGCGCCTTTATGACTCTTCAGCAGCCTTGGTGCAATGAGATCATTGCCCAATTCTATGCTACGGTGTGCTTTGATCGTCATCGTGGTGTGCATTGGATGACTCAGGGCTCCTGGTACTCGATTTCATATGAGAGATTGGCTAAGCTCTGGGGTTTTGATTTGCACTGGATGCGCCACTTCACCAACCTGCATGATCATCCGATTCCCCTCAACACTGAGCTTCGTCCTCTGTACCTTCCTGATGGTGTATTGGGCAAGATTGAGGGTCTTAAGCCCTTTCACACCTATCTCAACCGGATGATGCGCCGGTCCCTTGTGCCCAAGGATGGTGATGCTAGCAGCATAAACCATCTCTCCCGGAATGTCTTGCTCAGGTTCAATCCTCCCTCCCAGCCCTTCCATGTTTTCAACTTTGTATGGGAGGAAATTCGTTTGGCATCCATTCAATACAAGAAGGGTTTGGTCTATGCTCCTCATCTCATGCGGATGATCGAGTCCGTCACTCAGTTGCAGTTTGAGCATGAGATGCCTCACCCTCAGCTTCACTTGCGCCTGCTCAAGGCTGATCGCCCATCCAGGGCTCCCACTTCTGCTGCCGCTGGGGACATCCCCTCCTCCTCGACTCAGCCTCAGGCCCTCAGCCGTCTGCTTCTATGGCTCGTCGTGTGCCGTCTCCTTTGTTTCGCATTTTGCGGAGTTTGTTTGGTCTTTGCTCTACAGAGGCTAAACAGAATCGCAAAGCGCGAAATGAAGTCAAGAAGACGGCCCGACGCGTCTAAACTATGCAGGCACAACTGAACCAGCATCTTCAGGTGGATGTCCCTCCTTCCCCTCTGGGCTTTGAGGCGGAGCCTGCCGAGCCTGAGGAGGATATAGAGGATCCATTTGCAGGACTTCCTCCGGACTACGACTTCTTTGGTTTTGACCATGGCTATGGCCATTCTCCTCCTCCTCCTCCCGAGGATCCTCCCCAGGCACCTTTCGTGTGAGCCGTCATCGCCCCGTTTCCCTCCCTTTTTGGTGTGTTGATGCCAAAGGGGGAGAATATCTATCTCTCTTTGTTCCAAGTTTGGTCGAACATTGATGGCATCTATTTATGTATGAGACTATGTGTGGTAGAATTTGAGTAGAACTTGAGTTATTGTAATCTCTTTATTGTCTTTATGTAAGTCCCTAATGACTGCTTATGTGTGACTTTGTGATGAAATGTCTTTTATGCCAATTGTTTAGGTAATGCAATGCTTTCATTTCTATTCATTTGTGTGATTAAGTCATAGTGTGAATCTTGTTGTGAGCCTAAGTGTGAATGCAAGGTTTTAGGGGGGGGCTCTCCACTTGCCTATAATGCACACTTCTAGGGGGAGTTTTCACTAAAATCTTACATCAAAACCTTTATATTGTTTCACTCTCTATTGTGATCTAATCGTGTTGTCATCAATCACCAAAAAGAGGGAGATTGAAAGTGCATCTAGGCCCCTAATTGTTTTGATGATTAATGACAATGCGATTAGAGAGGACTAACAATCTTATTTAAGTGAATGTGAAGGATTGTTGGTCCGTGACGTTTCGTAGCGCAATGCATAACTCAAAGAATACGAGAAAATCATGAGTTGCGACAATGATCAAAGGTTGTATTGTTTATTTTCGTCTCTTTTGGTCATTAGGAAAACCGCACTATTAAGAGGGATGATGCATTGACAAATGAGGAGTGATGAAAGTGCTCAAAATCATTTCTAAGAAAATGTTTCTCCTCAGTTTCTGCATTCTGGAAATTTTCGGAGTTGTCCGAAAACTATTTTCGGAACTTCCAAAAATAGACAGAACCAAGTTGTGCGTTCTGAAAATTTTTGGAGTTGTCCGAAAACTATTTTCGGAACTTTCGAAAATAGACAGAACCAAGTTGTGCATTCTGGAAATTTTCGGAGTTATCCGAAAGCAATTTTCGGAACTTTCGAAAATGTCTGCGAACCAAAATTGCTCGTGGAAATTTTCGGACTTGTCCGAAAGGGATTTTCGGAATTTCCGAAAATGTCCAGAAGGTGGTTTTGGATCTGGAAATTTTCGGATATGTCCAAAATTAATTTTCGAATTTTTCGAAAAATGCAATTATTGTGCATAACGGGCAGATCTGGAGCTGTGGCTATAAATAGCCCACTCTCTCCACTTGTGAGGGCTGCTGGTGTCATTGGATATCTTCGTGTCCTTGGCTTGTTCATCTCGCGATTCACTCTTGAGCCTTGCTTTCTTGTTTCCACTTCTCACCCATGCTCGATTCGGATTTGGTGTGTGTGTGAAAGTTGTGGATTCAAGTTTGTGTGAGTGCTTGTTGGCTTTGTGAAGATTTGTGAGCACTTGCATCATCTCCGTGAGTTCTTTGCTTCATTTGTTACTCTTGGAGGTTGAGGACTACTAGGCGGCTAGGTGTCACTTCCGAGCCACCGATCTACTTGTGGTTGGCCGGGAGAAGTTTGTGAAGGTCGGATCTCACCTCCGAAAGGGAAGAGATACCACTAGTGGAAGGAGGAGTGCTTTGTGCAACCTCTTGAGGAAAGGGTTAGTGAAGATCCGGTTTTTTGTGAGCTTCTCAACGGAGAGTAGAATCCCCTCAAGAATTTGAACTCCGGGAACAACCCTTCTTGCTACAACTTTAGTGATATTACTTTTCTCACTCCTCTAGTTTTGCTTGATTGTGCCGCTATAGGTCTAGTTGTTGTTTGTGCTACAACTCTTCTTGCTACAACTTTAGTGATATTACTTTTCTCACTCCTCTAGCTTTGCTTGATTGTGCCGCTATAGGTCTAGTTGTTGTTTGTGCTAGCATATTCTTGTTGTAGGCAGCTAGATCTAGAGTTTGCTTTAAAGTGCGCTTACTCTGCTATTTTCGGAACTTCCGAAAATCATTTTCGGAAATTCCAAAAATTCCTGATTCCACATTTACTTAAGTTTTTGAATTAGCCTATTCACCCCCCCTCTAGGCCTAATTGACTCTTTCAATTCTTTCATTATCATTATGCTAAATTTATTTCAAGAATTGTACATGTTTCTTTCAGCCTAAAAACCCATGTAATATGTGTCATATATTTGGAAATTTATTTGTAAGTATTGACTTAAAAACCAAAAGACTTAGTCTAGTACGAGCATCTGTTTATGTTCTGTTTTTGGGCTTAACAGGAATATGTGATTTTTTAATAAATCTTTAACTAAATCTTATATGTAAATACTTTTCAAGACAATATATTAGCTTCGGTTTTGAGCATAACTATATAATAAACTAATACATGGCGCATACTGAAACTTGGAGTCAACAACATTGATACAAATCTTTTTCAACTTCGGATAGGGATTTATAAATAGAATTGAATAAAACATATTTCTCCTTTTGTGTTGGAGTTCATAGACTTTTTGCCTCGTCATATTTAGCATTTTTAGCAGCTCTATGTTGAGCGAACTTATTTTTTAATAAGTGGCTATAGTACGTTTCTCTTAAAGCAAAGGCATGTTGTTATCTTTAGAAAAAAAATCGGCCAGATGCTATTAAGTGAAATATATCAAGGAATATGAATTCTTATATTAATGCTTGAAATGATAATAATATAATTCTTTTCCTCTAGTTCTAGCCTCGCCATGGCTCTCCCAAAATCATCGATCAGGCCATGCAGTGCAGCGTGGAAACTGTTTCTGTAACGGACAAATTCAACCACACCGGCACACACCACCACGTCACGCGACGCGATCCCAAACAACAACCAGGGTTGCCCTTACCGTTTTGCGCCCGGTTACCGCCGGTCGGCGGTAGCGCGGTAACCGGCGGTAACCGCGGTTACCGCGCAAAACCGTGGCAAATTCGAAAATCAAAAATTTGAATTCAAAACCGCGGTATCGACTGCGGTTACCGCGCGGTATGGCGCGGTTACCGCGCAATGTTTGATCCAAGGAAGAACGAAATGAAAAATAAAATTAAAAAAATCAGAGAAATGCTTAAAAATGTATAGAATTTGTGGATAATAAGTAAAATATGTAGGTTACTTATGTGAATACTATAAAAAATTTTGGCATGATCTTTTCTATATTACGGACATAAAATCAATTGAACAATATTTGTGGGTATACAAAAAAAATTTTTGGCATGATCTTTTCTATATTACGGACTTGAAATCAATTGAACAATTCATAAGATAATAAGATAATATGTCGACAACAACAATCAATAATCTCAAGATATCGCACAAGGTGTCCACATGTCCACAATATAACATCCACAATATGATAGTTCACATAGCAACATATCAACATAGAGCAAACAACTTTTGTTTTCAATGAAAGAAAATAAAAGGACATACCAGCATAGAGCAAGCTATAAGTTCCACTGATTATATGCCATGTTGTACTCCTCTGTGGACATGAGCATCAAGCCATGCGAGTGTAGCAACCCTGCCTTGTATTCCTCCCAACTTTGACCTGTCCATGATGATGTTGTTTGCCACTGAGCATACAATTGAGCGTACCACTGGGGCTCTTGCCACTCGTACACCCAGGTAGGAGGGGGATAATCAGAAGCTTGGGGACGATTGTACGCATACATTGGATAGCCACTTTCAATACTAGAGGCACTGAATGAGCTGTAGCTATCCTGTGGTATGTCAAGATGCTGTCGTTGTTGGTGCTCACTCGGTGAAACCGTAGTTCGTTGAGAGCTTGGAGCACCGTGATCACGGTCCTGAGTCGCGTGAGTGAAGTCGGCCTCACCTGCAAATGAAATTGTAGGAAGAAAATTAATCAATAGTGAAATGCATGGTAAAGGTCTAAATGGTAATTGAAGCACATCTCACCTGTGAATTGAATAGGGCTGTGGTGACTTCCAGAAGGCACTTCAGTGGTGCGTTGCCCTCCTTGACCACCGTTGTCTCCGTCATCTGAATCAGTTCCTGAGCTACTATCATTCGACTCTTGGTAGTCTGGGTTTCCTTTGGTCTCTTCATCGCTATCAACATTGTACAACTGTGGACCTTTTCCCTTAGCTCTTTTGGATGTAGGTGCTTTTGGTGGCTGCTGAGTCTTCCTTTTTCCAATATGAGTGTCACCTACATTCGCATCAGCCCACTCTGCAATAGAAGAAGCTCCCGTGGTTCTGCGCAGGTCAGTCAAGTCCACTAGGTTGGCTACAAGTGGACTAGGCACGGGGGCGTCACTCTCAATTGAGTCTTCATCTAATTCTGGGTTAGCATTGGACCGAACATTATCCATTCATTCTTTAACATGATTGTTAGTTTCATAGAATGATAGGTCCGCTAGTCTTTGAAGGGGATCGTCATCCTCCTTCCTTACTTGGGCATTTGCGAGCTGAATGCGCAGGCGAAGGTTGTAGTTGACATAAACTAGTTTGCTCAGCTTCTTGTGGGTAAGTTTATTACGGACCTTTGTGTGTACGAATGCGAATGTGCACCAGTTCCGTTCACATCCACTTGAAGAGCAACATTGACCAACCATATGCAGCGCAAGCCTCTTCAAATTCAGCGTGTCTGAGGCAAACATAGACCACCATTATGCTGCACATGCCAATTTCCATGTCAATTTACAACACTGAATACGTGTAAAGCAGCAGGACATATGACATGTGCCAATGATTACAAACATACCAGGGGAAGTTTTTCCATCGGTGGCCATCTTTCTTGCAAGGGCCCTCCCAAATTCACCAGTCTTACGGCGATACATCTCAACCTCCAGCAAAGCGGCGGCGGCCGTATTGATGTCCGTCATCCACTCAAAGGCCTGACGGAGGTCTTGGAAGACGGAGGCACTTGGAGAGTATTGGTAGTGAGTCATAGGGTTCAATGTCGCACCTGTAAATCATGAAACAAAATCGATGAGAGTCGTACAATACCAATTTTCTCATCATGTAATGTCGGCTACTTACTGGCATTGATTAGAGTTCCATTGCAGAGGTCGTGCATCCTTCTGTTAACAATTGCCATGTATGCTTCGAATTTATCCCTTTGGTTGGCAAAAAGACTGTCGTACTCCATTCTCAACAATTGATATCTTAGAAGAACCTCACTCAAATTGGGGTTCTTGTCCTCGTCAACAAACCGAAGGAAGGAGTACATCGGCTGAACTGAATTGACTACTGCCTGCAAGTTCTCCCACCAAGACATGCTAGATAGGCATGCGTGTGCATACCTGCCCTTAGTTGTGCCACTGAATTTGCTTTGCATGAACCCAGAGGAAGCCATCCACTGCATGAACTGATCTCGCCTCCTGAGGAAGCTGTCAAGAAACATGTAGTTTGTGCCGAACCTTGTAGCATTCCACTTAACCAGTTCACCACCTATAGCAACCACCATCATGGCATGCAACTTGGAATGGTTGTATAGCCATCTGCAAATTTTTCTCGCACTCTCAATCACCATTTCATGGTCCGGCATTTTTCCAACCTCCTTAAGCATCAAGTTAATTGTGTGCGCCACACAAGGTTGCCACACAATTGTTGGATACTCTTGCCGCAACAGTCTGCAAGCCTTCTTGTAGTTAGACCCATTGTCAGTGATAATCTAAACGACATGTTGGGGGCCTACTTCGCGTACCACCTTTCTTATCTCCTGCATTGGACAATCATAAAAATTAAACAAGACCTCAAACACTACACTTGATGTTATCAAATGAGGCTAAAGTGTTGAAGGAATGTCGTCACCTTTAGTACGAAGTTAGCATCTTGGCTTTGGCCCATGGCATCAACAGAGTTGTGGAAAAACAGGATTCCATTGCAATATATCAAAAAGTTGATAACCGCCATACCCGTCGGTCCTGTCCAAGAATCACACATTAAAGTAACCCCGTACTCATTCCAATCACGTTTGAACCTGTCGAATTGCTTCTTGACGTCCTTCTCTGTAGCGTCAAGATACTTCCCATCAATCTCCTTACCGCTTGGAAAAGGTATGTTTTCACCTACAATATACAAATGCCAAATAATTAGTGTGCGAACTGTTAGAACAATGTAAATCCATATGAAATGCATACGTACCCCACTTCTGTGTTTCTCGAACGGCGCTGACAAAGTATGGATTATCAGCATTTCTTGCAGGAATGCCGGAGGTGTAGAAGAACCTTGCCCATGACTTACCAATGGCCTCCCTAGCTTGCCTCCCTTTCTTTGTGAAGAATCCTGTATCGATGCGTGTCTGCACAGGAGACTTGGCAGATGCTAGGTTGTAATCTCTCACAGAATGTGACTCCCTGTGAGATGTAGCCCTACGCAACAAACTGGCAATTGGGTTGCTTCTTCCTTTCCGTGCCTCGGGCTCAGCGGATCCACTGCCACCGCCATGCTCATATGTGCCACCTCGTTGCTCCACACCCCTCCTAAATCTCGCCTCTTCCCGTGAGGCTTGCATGGCTGCTTCCATTTGTTCCTCCTCGTCGGCATCACCTGTTAGGTCATAATAGTTGACCCCAGCCGCTTCAACCCTTCTTGCCCTCTCACTATGACGAGTATCACCTGCATCTTTTATCCTGTCCAACTCGCGCCTGAAGAATTCGCGGACATCTGGAGGAACTGAATTGCAATACGTAACCCCCTTCCCTTTTCCAGCCAAATGAATTTTAAGTCGAGTTGCTCCATCCCCGGCCTTTCTCTGATGACAATACTTGCAACGCCATCCAGGTGCTATGCTCTCCCCGTGCTCCCACACCGGGTCCCTACTATCTGCCATATCCACCCTGTATGTAACATACGTGAAAGGTATAGTATTAGAAATGAAATCATCAACGCTACATTTTTAATTCACTAATGACATACGCATAAAAATTCTACTTACACATAGTGACATATTACTAATAGACGCTTCGAATCTAGCTAAAGAATTTTTTTGAAATCAAATTTACAAAGTGCATCTATATTTGTGGTTTACAATTACAAAATTACAAACCACAGTTTTCGCATCCATATTACAAAGTACATCTATATTACAAACATCTATATTACAAAATTACAAAGTGCATCTATATTACAAAGCATCTATATTACAAAGTGCATCTATATTACAAAATTACAAAATTACAAAATAACAAAACCGCGTTATACCAGCGAGTTGTGCGCGGTAACCACGGTTTTATCGCGGTTACCGCATGATATTGCACGGTTACCGCACGCTATTGCTACCAAACATTGTCCACAAATGCGACGACAACCGTGAAAATACTCGCGATAACAAACGCAAATCACGCGGTTACCGCGAGAAACCGCGCGGTACGAGAAGACTTCCCGTGCGCTAGCTGGCGTGGCCGATTACCGTTGTTTACCGCGCGGTTTCCCTTCTCGCCGGCGCGGTGGCGATGGATCTGGGCGCGGAGTGGCCGCGTCGGGCGTCGCCGAGGGTGAGGACAGAGTGGGAGAGAGAGAACAGAGCGAGGGGGTGACGGTAGAGATGGGGAGGAGATATTTTCTCCTCCCCGGGCCTCTATGGGCCTGATGCACAGTTGCACACAGTAACGGGCCGGCCCATTTTCTTTTTATTTTTTCAATTTCCAAATATATTCTCCGTTTTGCTCTCAAATTTGAATAAATTTTACTCTTTTTTGAGAAATTTCTTCACCATAAAACACTACAAATCAAGCTCTACCGTCACAATTTTTTTGATTTTTTTCTTTTTTTTTTAAATTTTTGAATTCGACCGAAATTCGTTAAACCGTACCGTGCGGTACGGGTAACCGTACCCCCGCGGTACCGGCGGTAACCGCGGTAACCGCGCGGTTACCTGCGGTTTTTTCTACCTGACAACAACACATGCGTGCGCCATCATATCCGTACGTAGGTGCATGTTTGTACGATCATGTCCCAGCAATAATGTACTATAGTACTATGTGACAGATCGATCGATATTCAATGCCGTTACACGAGTATGCCAGTACTGTACGTTCCAACCATTTTTGTCTTCCAGTCGAGTTAGTATACTGTACCGTGTGTCACTCCTCTTGCATACTTTCTCTATCTTCAGAAAAATTAATTTCGGGAATGTATATAGACATATTTTATGTCTAGATATGTTTTCAGAAGTTGTTTTTTTGAAAGTACTTAAAAACGCGTAGGCCATATAAATAAAAGTTTTGTTTGGAGGTGCATAGAGCGTAATTTAATTGGTTAGATTTTTTTTATAGTGAAACATGTTCATCTATATTCAAGTTTTACATTTGACATAGGTGTTCGTATTTATGGCTAATTATTTTTTTAGTGATAGTCAATGTATTCATCGTCAATGAGATGTCGTAGTGATTTCGTCAATATAGAGATATATGCTAATGCTGTTTTTCGAAAGTGGTCATAGGTGTAATGGTGTGTGTACGTACGCACGCATTGTGAGCTACTATATATTTGTGCTGTGTTTGTTTAAAAAGAAGTCTCGTTTGAAGAGCTTGAGATTTTGAGAAGCGACTAATGAGAATAAAAAAAAAGTTTTCCCAACTTCTAATTTATTTTTATTTTTTGATTTTTATAACAACGGATTCTTTAGTGTCTCGCTAAAAATTTATTCTGTTTAGCTAGGAAGCTATAGGTTTTAAAAGAAGCTACAACAAAGCTCTCTAAACACTAAACATGCTTAAACCATGGTGCCCTATATTGATGGCATATATATATATATATATATATATATATATATATATATATATATATATATATATATATATATATATATATATATATATATGGCATCATGGTATTCGGACATCAAAGTATAAAATAAAAATTCACTCAATTTTTTAATTTTTTTTAATTCAGAGTATATACCTAAGTACAAGAATTTGATTCCTACATATACCTACCAACAAAATATCTCAAATTTAATTTTATTTCACAATCTATTATTACATACTAATTATTATATGTTTGAATGCTATATGCCTAGAATCAAAATTTTAAAAAATGTTCAAACTTCTTTTGAACTAGTTAGAAAGAAGTTAATGTTTATACCTAAATATTCATAAAAAATTTCATACTTATTCAAATTATATATATACTTAATTTGAATTTTAGTATCCGGGCATTATGGTACTCCAACTAATTTTATCATATATATATATATATATATATAATGAGAATAAAAAAAAAGTTTTCCCAACTTCTAATTTATTTTTATTTTTTGATTTTTATAACAACGGATTCTTTAGTGTCTCGCTAAAAATTTACTCTGTTTAGCTAGGAAGCTATAGGTTTTAAAAGAAGCTACAACAAAGCTCTCTAAACACTAAACATGCTTAAACCATGGTGCCCTATATTATTTTTTTTAAATTCAGAGTATATACCTAAGTACAAGAATTTGATTCCTACATATACCTACCAACAAAATATCTCAAATTTAATTTTATTTCACAATCTATTATTACATACTAATTATATGTTTGAATGCTATATGCCTAAAATCAAAATTTTAAAAAATGTTCAAACTTCTTTTGAACTAGTTAGAAAGAAGTTAATGTTTATACCTAAATATTCATAAAAAATTTCATACTTATTCAAATTATATATATACTTAATTTGAATTTTAGTATCCGGGCATTATGGTGCTCCAACTAATTTTATCATATATATATATATATATATATATATATATATATATATATAACGAGTAAAATTTGTTGAGGCACCGTCATCCGGGCACTCCACAGTAAGAATATATATATATAACAGACTCCACTCCGATCCACAGAGCGTGTAAAATGGAGTATGACCAATATGAACCATCGGCCGGAATCCGTGATGACCAAGGAGACGACGGAAACGTGGCGGCCAAGCGTGGATCGGGAGGTGTCAACTTCATCCTTGGCATTATTGGAGCAAGAGATTTCCCTCGATCCATAGCCCTCGCCGCCACCACAAACCGCTGTACTATGAGTCGTGCCAACTGATCGTGGTGTTGCCGGCAATAATTCCGCCCAAAATCATGAAACGAATTAATAACTGATTAGAACGCTCCAGTTCGTCAAGGTTTGATAAGACCCTATTTTTTCTACTGAAGATACATATTTTATTTTGATTTTTGTTAGCATATTTTTTTAAACAGCTAAACTATATATTTTGTACGAAAATTTTTTATATAAAAGTTGTTTTAAAATATTAGAAATATATATAATTAAAATTTAATTTATCATGTATTAATGATTAGTAGTACTTAATCTTCATCCATCATAAACTTAAATTGGGCATAAGTGAAATAATAAGTAGTCACAAATTAGTATTGCTCTTGCAAATATCTCTAGCCATATAATACTATGTAAAGACCAATCAGTGAACCTTAGTTTCAGAGATGTCACATTTCTGTTCCTTAAATGGGCGAGTTAATTATCAGCTAGCGATGTTTCTGACCCACATCATTGCCCTCTCCAGGCAAGCAACGCACTGATGATTACAGTTGGAATCAATCAAGTGATCTAAAGGCTCAGTTTCAAATAGATCGTTGAGCGAATTGTTGTTACAAATTATCAACTTTATTTATGAAAATAAATTAAATATTTTAATAAATAAATAAACTTGATAATCTTTTAAAACAAGTGATCTAAGTAATACAGTAAAAAAAATATATTTTTGTTAAAAAAATATCTTTTAAAACTTGAAGTAAATAATTTGTTTTAATAATTTGATAAATAATCTGAAAAAAAATCAAGCCTTTTAAGGTAATAATTAACGTATTACACTGATGATTACAAAAGGTATGGTTCTCCCACTGCGCCGTATCGCTGGAGCTCTGCACCACCATGGATCCAAACCTGTGGCCATCCTGCCTCGCTCCATGCCTGGAACTCTCTCCATGGCCTTGTCACTAGATCACAACCTATGGTACAAAGATAGCCATCTCTCTTTCTGAAAGATTCTTAACCACCGTGATATTTTCTACTGCTCAGGTTAATTTTAAAATTTTTAACCCATGGATATTTATTCTTCATTTTGGAGAAATTTGAGGCTTGGAATCGTTTGGGGTCATTTTCTGCGGTTTGGTGGTGTTGTACATGTGGGAGAAATGAGCATGTGGCCTGAATCTTCCATGGATAGTGTCCACTAGTTAATGAGCATGAATGAAAATGATTCATTTTGCACAAAAAATATTTATTCTCTGGTAGTGCCACTAGACCAAAATTCCGTGTGAAGTCGTCTTCGTCGTCGACCATGACCACATCCCTCTACTAAAGTTTGTACTCTAAACATAGGCCTAATTTAGTTAAAATTATTCCTTCGGTCATTAATATATGAGGAGCTTGCTTTGTTTATTCGATCGAATTAGAACTTTTGAATTTTGAGGTTTTGGATTGTGATCGAACAAATTTACAGTAAGCACAACATACTTCTGGATAAAGATTACGGAAATGTTGAAACGATAGATTAAAAAAAACACATGGATTAAGCTGATGCTGATTCTCCTGGGATTTATTCCCTAATTCCTAGTGGATAAGCTTATGTGGCCAGCTGATTCCCATGTTTCCGGTACCTCCACAGATAACCAACCCACCCACTGAACACCCGGCCCCACAGAACTTTCCGGGATGCCAGTACACCACCCTCTCCCACTGACACCCCGGCCCCACAGACCTTGCACGGGATGCCAATACATCACCCTTTCCCACTGACAGCTGGGCCCACCGAATTCCTCCCCTTCTATCCGGGACACACACCAGTGCAGGTGCAGCGCCAATCCAGCATCCTTTTTTTTTTCCTCTTTTCTTTTTATTTTTCTTCTTCTCTTCACGCCACACACCTCTCCTCCGCTTTATAAGCGCGCGACCTCGGCTCGGCCACCCATGCCGCGCTCGTCGATCCCCATTTCGCGCCGCCGGTGAAGGAGACGACGGAGGTGGTGGTGGTGGTAGTGGAGGCGGAGGAGGAAGGATGGCGTCGGAGCCGGTGGCGAGGGCGGTGGCGGAGGAGGTGGGGAGGTGGGGGAGCATGAAGCAGACGGGGGTGAGCCTGCGGTACATGATGGAGTTCGGGTCGCGCCCCACGGAGCGGAACCTGCTGCTCTCCGCGCAGTTCCTGCAGAAGGAGCTCCCCATCCGGATCGCCCGCCGCGCGCTCGAGCTCGAGTCCCTGCCCTTCGGCCTCTCCCGCAAGCCCGCCATCCTCAAGGTACCACACCTCTGTCTCTGTGACCCTGTGTGTGCGCGTTTGGTTGATTGATTGATTTGGTTGATCGATTTTGGTGGGCGATTGGAGATATTACTCTATGCCCCTTGAATCATGGAGATTGCTTGTTCCATCATTTTGGGCCGTGGATGGATGGATTGACGAGTTTTGGTGTGGCTCGGTTGATTATGGATGGGTATGCTGTTGCATGCTTATCTGAATCTGCTTATCTTGCAGTGATGTTTAATAGGAATCATTCTTAAAAAAGGTGGCACCTTTTGGATGGATACTTTGATGTCTTTCATGTTTTATTATTAGAATATCACCGTTATCATTAATTCTGGGAAATTTTTCTTGAAAGGTAATTCTGGGGGAGTGGAGTGTGAATAAGGTACCATCACTACTACATGCCACTACTTAAAATGTGTGATTTGTATTGGTTCAAATTGGTGTAGTCTGTAACTCTTGACACAACATCAATTGTGTATTTGTGTTGTTAATATTGGGAGGTGTTCTAAAAGTGAGAACGTATCCTATACACACAAGTACACACCATACACACCAACTAATAAATTTCACCAAAAATTCGACAAAAAATTGTACATGTACTATTAGTAGTATTATAACTATGTGTAAATCCTCATCTTCAAATTCATTATACATAGGGAGCAACAAAAAGATAAAATTCTGACAGATTTATACTCTCAAAACTGTCAAAAATTTTATCTTTTTTGTTACGGCTAAAATATAATGAATTTTGGGTTAAAACTTTACACATAAGTGTAATACTATTGGAAGTACTTGTATAATTTTTTCTAGATTTTTTGGTGAAAATTGTTAGTTGGTGTGCACGGGTGTGTACACAAGAAGCCTTGTGTGCACAGGATATGTTCCCTTTAAAAATAGGATAAGGGGCAATTTTAGATATTCTTGCTTGCCAACTTGCTTGAATTTTATGTTTCTTAGAGTGCGGTCGGGGTGCTTAAATTGCTTCAAGTTTCTGTTGTGCTGTCTTATTGATCTTATTACGTCTGTACTAGAATAATTTTGTAGTCAACACAGAGTAAATATTTAATCAAGGAAACCTCGCAGCTGAATTCATTCATGCAAATTTTAAGTTTCTTATTGTGGGACTGATGGTGGGTCTGTTCGCCATCTTTGAAGGTGCGGGATTGGTACTTGGACTCTTTCCGCGACATCAGATACTTTCCAGAAGTGAGAAATAGGAACGACGAGCTCGCTTTTACGCAGATGATCAAGATGATCAAAGTACGCCACAATAATGTGGTTCCAACGATGGCACTGGGAGTTCAACAGCTCAAGAACGAGCAGTGTCGCACAAGGAAGATCCCCACTGGATTTGACGAGATCCATGAGTTTCTTGACAGATTCTACATGTCAAGGATTGGGATCCGCATGCTTATAGGTTAGCAAGCTTGACACTGCTTTTTTGTCATAATGCAACTCTGGATTTGGTGTACCAGCAGTGACATCTTTTTTAGTCAACTTTATCTCCTAACCTGTCCTAAATCGTATGGTGGTTTATGTGCTAATTTGTCTAATCATATAAGAGTGCAGTTCTAGTTATTGATAGATTCCTGTTCTGAGCTATTGGCAACTTGCTTAATTTCAGGGCAGCATGTGGCTTTGCATGATCCTGACCCAGAGCCTGGTGTCATAGGCCTCATTAATACAGAATTGTCCCCTATACAGGTGGCTCAAGCTGCCAGTGAAGATGCCCGTTCTATTTGTTTGAGGGAATATGGATCAGCTCCTGAGATCGACATCTATGGAGACCCAACTTTTACATTTCCGTAAGTCTCCGATATAAATTCACATTAATTTTTTTTTCAAACTTCTTTAACCATGTTTTAATTCCAGTTCATGTTTTCTGTTAGTGCATCTTGTCTGATTATTCTTGTATTGTCATAGAGCTTGTTTTCTGTTCAATTTGACTATTCTTACAAGACATAATTTGTTCGGGGTCATCTTTTACTGCCTACTAAATTTTGGCATACTAATGTGTTAACTCTTTTAACCTTGTAAACTGCAGATATGTTGCATCACATCTACATCTCATGCTATTTGAATTGGTGAAGAACTCCTTGCGTGCAGTACAGGAACGATATATGAATTCTGATAAAGATGTTCCTCCAGTTAGAATTATCGTTGCTGATGGGGCAGAGGATGTAACTATCAAGGTATTCATCTATTACATCACCAAACATCTGTTATTAATAGCATCCTAGCCCCCTAGGTATGAGCAGTCATTAAATGAGTTGTACCTTTACAAGTTTTTAGACTCAAATGACTGTAATGGAAGTTCCACTGGCACCAATTTATCATACGATTTTAACATTCTTGGCATAAATAGCAAATATGAATGATTCTGGCTTATATAGTTATATTGAATTAGTTGAGTTGGATGGTGACTGGCAGAAGGATCAGGTAAGAATTAGTGCTGGCTGCTGAACAGGACATGTCTCAACTTTAAGCCAATCTGGCAGTAAGAAAGATGCTATATTTTATCTTTGAAGTGGATGCAAATTGAATGATATATTTGTTTCTAGTAATATTGACAAACAGAAATTTTAGTTAACGGAAGAACATTATTTGATATACTGTTATTATGTGATGCAAGTCAATCTGCCTTTCTGTACAGCTGCCATGTTGTTTGTGGGGTGGATCATTACTATCATTACTAGAAACTGGTCACTGTCAAGAGTAATAGGTGCTACTGTCTTTTTACGTGGCAGATGCTTTCTGTTGTTAGAAGTTACATCTTGCTCAATCTTTTGGAGCAATATAGAATATATTCTAGTTGGAATAAATTTGAAATATTCCATGTGAGGAAACATCAGGGAGTTGGAATTTTCATAAAATAAGGGGAGTGATATTAAGTGTTTCAACATCAATGTTATGCTGATGCAGGTTAGTGATGAAGGTGGTGGAATACCAAGGAGCGGCCTCCCAAGAATTTTCACATATCTATATAGCACTGCAAAGAATCCACCTGATATGGATTGCCCTAGTGAAGGAGTAACTATGGCTGGATATGGTTATGGTCTTCCAATCAGTCGCCTTTATGCCCGATATTTTGGTGGTGACCTGCAAATCATCTCTATGGAAGGATACGGTATTCCCATACTTCATTTCCTTTCTGATTTCTAACCAATGTGAATGTCTAATAGTTTACCCTTTGTTTAGCTGAGGTTTTCTGTATTTTTTTATGTGCTGAAAAAATCCAATTACTGGTTATAGAATTGGATGCTGAACAATCTATCCATGTTTAACTGATTATATTTTGTGTATTTCTTTGTTTTTCAATTATCACAAATTCTAGATTTATAATCCACTATATGTGATCTGACCAGTCTTGCCTTTTCTGCCATTTAGGCACCGATGCTTACCTGCACTTGTCACGGTTGGGAGATTCAGAGGAACCCTTGCCTTGAAGGCTTCCCTGTTCTGATACCATCTCTGTAATTAGGTTGCTCGTCTCTTGTAATTCCTGTGCTGGTTTGGAATATTGTTTTTAAGTGCCAGCCACCTATAGCTGTTAACCTAATATCTTCTACAGTAGTTGCCACGTTTTCATCACTTCAGCTTTGCAGCAGCATGAGCACAAGTCTCCTCTTTCTCTCTCTCTACCTCTGCCTTGTAGCGAAATGTAGAATTCTTCTGCCACGCACATGGCATTGTTCATACTTCTCGTACTTGTTGAGCTTCATGGCTTGGTGCAGATTGTACTTTGATAGTTATCAGTAGTAAGCTAACTTCATCAAGTGCATGTCTTGTTCTACATAGTTTGCAGCTTTTGAAACTTCTATCCGTTAATCTGGGGAGAAAACCTCGTGCTGTCCGTTCTGGAATTTCGCAAATCAAGTAGGCACCTAGGGGTTAGAGAAGCTTGGTGTTGAGTTTTAGCACCAACTAGTTCATCCAAAAGTTAACAAAGTGTGGGCGTTTTTTTTTGCAAAACATTAAAAAAATAAATAAGAGAAGATATTACAACTCTCTTGTTACAAAAAGCAAGAAATGAAAAATCTGATTAAATAGAATAAAGAGACTACATCTTAGATTACCGCAAGAGATACGAGCAAATGAGCGAGTCACAACATTGACCAACTTCAACATGTGCAAAACCATATAAACGAGCATCGATCACCGTCTTCATTCTTCTAATAAGTTAGCAAACTGTCATCCAAAACATATCGGCAAACCAGATCCTAAAGCCGGTGCTGCCGATTAAAAAAAAACTCGACCGATGGGGAAAAGATCTATTCTATCTTTTTTGTCAATAGTTGTCTAGATTCCGTAATCCATAGATGAAAGATAAACTCTAGATTATCTGAGAAATCTAAAACCCTAAGAACTTTACTTGAGGAAAATCTAAAAACTTTATTTGACTAGGAGGAGAGATGGATCCCCTTTGACTCTTGCCATGGGCGAGGACGTGGGAGGCAGAGGAGGAAGGGGACTGGAGCGGTAGAATAGGCAAGGCCTTATAGTCTTAGGTCAAGGGCCACGATAGACCGCGACACACACGTCCCATAACAGAACCTCGAAGCGTGGACGATTTATTTAGTTAGAGAGCTAGTTTTTTAAGCTTTAAACAATATGGTGTGTATTGATCATTCATGTAACTATGATACTTCGCGCGTTGCTGCGGGCATAACTTGATGCTTCTTAATATGAAATATTAGTGTGAACAATACGTGAAAAAGCTACATATGATTTACTGAGCAAAGACTACGTAATGCACCTTAATTAGAAGACTGTATATTCGGTTGTTCTAGTCAAAATTCAAAATAAATCAAAGGCTATGGGCGAAAGATTTAGTCACTTGCCAAAGTTGCAGCGAAAGAAACACATGGCTGCAGAAATATTAATGAAAATCATTTATTTATTCTTTTGATTAAATCATCAAGCATCCAAGTTAAGTATCCTACCTTGATATGTCCAGCTCAGAAAGCGAAACACATTTGACATCCTGATATCAATGATGCAAGAAATGACTATGATAGCCAAGAAAATTAAATATAAACACACTTTGATCAGTACGATTTTCAAATGAATGAAATCACAGCACATGTTAGTCTGACTCCATATGAATTTGCATGAGCTTGAGGTAGCACATTGGGAAATGCGCATGGCCACAACCCACAACTATGTATCAATTGTATACAACTAAATGAGAAAAAAGCAGCTTGTATAAATAGATGAAATAGTAGAAATGAGTAAAGATATGCACAAACTGCAATTAAATCTTTGGATAATTAGATATCCAATATAATTAGTTTTTACTTCATCTGCTAAAAAAAGTGAACTGAATGATTTATCACGATCACGATATGAATTTTCATCCCAGCTTTTCACTGCAGTGAAAGTTCCATAGTGAAAAACTAAAGCATTCAAATAGGTTCCTCTAGCAGCAAAAGGCTTAAAATTGAGAATAGTTTCAAAAGGCTCGCATGTAAGGAAAATCTAACTACTTAAATCTTAGCCAAGGAAAAACATTGACAGTATCCTGAAACTAATAAGTGATGTAAATTTGTAATTATGCAAACGATTAGAGATGTACAACGGTAAAAATAGAATTTTAGTGCAGTGGTGACTTACCTTTGAGAGTGATAAAAAAAACAGAGATCATCAGGAAACTCATGATGCCTTGTGAAAGCTACATTTTATCGAGCAGAATCAGTGGCAGTAGACCGCCAGCGTTACTGAAAGTTGAGAGTAGGTAGCTCGAAGCTGAACTGCTGAAGATACTTAATGGCCGGAAACATCAGAGATGATAAAAAAATCAGTTCGCAAAGCAATGAAACAAATGCTGTGTGGTGCTCAAATGCTTGATTACACTCATATAGCAAGCAATTGATCAGACATCTGGATATATAGTAATATATATGCATGTGTGTACAGGTTGTGCGCTTGTGCGCGCGAAAGGATACAGCATAGATTCATAAAGTAAATTAAAAGGAAGATACACGTAGAAAATGTCGGTTACAGACGATGAGAGAATCAGGCTGAGCAACACGGCAAGTACTTAGTACTTCTTGTTGGTGGATGCGATGTGATTCAGGCGAAGATTTCAAGTGACGCAGAAGATCTATATGCTGATCGGATGTGCTATATATATTGGTAGTAAGCTGGAGATCGACGATAATGATCGTGAGAATTTGTGTGTTGGTGGAGGAAGATGGAGAGGATTACTTGGCGCAATGAAAACAGAAACAATCGTGGGAGGCTGGGAGCCATATGGTCTTACCTCTTGGGCATCATGCACGTTTATTAAACGAAGAAACTTTTTGCATGCCTGTTACACAAAAGAAGCTGGAAGTTGATCCAACGGCTCTAAGGTGGTGATCCAACGGTTTCAAGGTGTTGATGACATGGCTTATAACCTGGTGCTTGTTTTATAGGAGTTAATGTGTAGTGGTACGTATCAACTATATATATAGAAAGAAAGAATAAAAAACCGCAATGTAAAAACCATAAGATAAGTACACCTTATATGAAGCGGAAACCTAAACTTTTTGAGTTGCAATTTTTTTTAGAAAAAATACAATTTTGCGAAAACCATTTCTTGAGACGCCGTTCTTTCTTCTTGTCATTGCAATAGATATATAGTTTCCAAAGTTCACAAAAACCAAATTCCATGAGACGAATTGCATGTTGCAAGTGAGTCCTAAGGATATGATGTATTTTAGAAGATAAGAGCATGAGAGCTAAGCAAAAGGGTTACTGCATGGGTCAACCGGCCAAGACGTGTCCCTTGAGTCTGTGTTCGGATATTGGGATGGGAACTAATCACTTAAGTTCTTTTGAAACCTATGAATTTTATAGGATTTTCACAGTAATTAGTTTAATTCATACAAAAATTCTGTAAATTTCTCTATTCCAAAGGATGCCTCCATCAATATTTTTATAACCATATTTTTTTACTAAACTCATTGATTTATTCTTTTAATAAAAAAGGAGAAGAAACTCATCGGCCCATTGTCCTTTAGCTGTTCACTGATTTAACTTCTTTAAAGTAGTGCATTTTCCTGTTCTAGAGTCCAATCTGCTTTTATTGTTTTTACTACTTTACTCTATTTGTATTATAGCTTTCGATGACGCAGCTTTGCTTCTTTCCATGTCCTGATGATGCAATTTGTTCTGCGCCTTTTGATAGTAGGTCATTGCTTTCCATGGTAGGTATGCACCAGCACTACTGTGCTCTCTGTGTACCTGCCCAAAAAAGATTTGCTTGCAGTTAAAATTTAAAATTTTCAAACTTAGTTGATTTTAAGGCATTTTTATTTTATTTTTTAGCTTTGGTTTTTACCTCACAAAGAATAAATTATATGTTTTTTCATATAAAAGTTTACCTACAAATTATTTTTAAGTTGTCTCATTTATTTTTCCATAGTTTATTAGCCATAACGAACCATGAGAGCCTTTGCGAATGAACAGACGCACTGCTATGTGCTCTCTTTCTCTCTTTTTCTCCGTATAAACACACAATCTTTTTGTCAAATCATGGTTAACCTTTAAAACATTAACCTTTTTTATGGAGAAAACAAATAGCAACCATAGATTTTTTAAGAAAACCTTTTCAAAATTTTAAAAAGAAACCATCCGAAATCCTATTTCTATATTTAAACATCTCTAATCATACTATTTTAATTGGCACCAGTAAAAAAAATCATGACATGGCACTCGCAATAACGTGGCAGTTGTGCCTGCCCCATCGTCTTGCTACTCCCCTTCGGATGGCGTGATAAAAAAGTTTTTTAATAAAAAAATAGAGGGTTTATTTTTAAAATTATTCTTTTAAAAATAATAATGAAAATCCACAGACATACTGATGTTCAATAATGTGTGCATGGAAATCTAATGGTCTGGATTAGGATTACTATACAAATTTGATTGCCTTCCAAAAACGTGCATCTGAAATTCAAAAAAAAAATACTTCATTCGGTCCATCGTTTCGTTTATTCATATCTATTGATACGATTTATTAGCAACTAAAAAATAATTTATAGATAAAACTTTTATATACATGTCCGATTCAAAAACAAATATTGTAAAATAAACTATGATAAAAAAACCATAAAATCAACCTCAAAATTAATTTTTAAAATTTAAAATTTGACTTATATGCATATAAACATAAACGGAAAGATGGGGGTTATATTGTGTCCATTGATTGGTGCCAAGTGGAGAGAATTAAAAATATAATTAATTAGATACAAATATCGTCCTTAATTATATTTTTAATATCTAAAAAGATCAAAAGAATAGCGTCTCCTCGAGTCCACCTCGACGCCACCGCCGTCGAAAACCAATAAAAAACCGTCCACGCCCGCAAACCCCAGCCCCTCCCCACCTCATCGCCGGCGAACCCTAGGGGATCACCGGAGGAGGCGGCGACCGGCGGCGGTGGCGGTGGCGATGGCGGAGTACGCGACGGCGAAGACGTCGGTGTGGTGGGACATCGAGAACTGCCAGGTCCCCCGCGCCTGCGACCCCAACCTCATCGCCCAGAACATGAGCTCTGCCCTCGCCGCCGCCGGCTACACCGGTCCCGTCTCCATCTCCGCCTACGGCAACATCGGCAGCATCGGTAACGCCGTCACCCACGCCCTCTCCAGCACCGGCATCTCCCTCAACCACGTCCCCGCCGGTACGGAACCCTCTCCTCCTCGCCCCTCAACCTCCCCGCTCTGCTCTGAAATTGCTCTCGGAGCGGTGATTCGGTGCCTGATTACCAATGCATGTTAGATTGCGTATTCTCGGTGGTGCGTGGTCGGCTGGATTTGTGCAATATTCGCTTTAAATGCTTCTGTTCGTGTTGGTTTGATGGATCTGTCGTAATTGTCGAGGGCAACAGTGGAAATCGTGAGGTTTGGATGTTTCCATGGAGACATGCACCGTTGCTGGATCTTAGCCGTGTAGGTGTAGATTCTCTTCTGGATTTGACAGGGTTGTCGTGGTATTGATGGTGTGGGCTAGGAAAAGGATTGATGAGGGTTTGGAATAGTGGATGTTTTGATTTGTATAATGTGGTTCTACGCTATCTTTTTATATGGTGATTGGGCGATGTGATATTTGGGTCCTTTGGTTCGGTTGCGGACTTTGTTGGGTTTGGTTCTTGTGGTATAGTTATTTGTACTGGTTGCTGTTATGGTTTTGATTGTGTTTGCATGATATGATACTATGAGTTAGAAAGTTCTAAACCTCTAGTAGCTGTGTCTTCCATTTGACTTTGTGTAGTAGACTAGGTAGATTGTTTTCTAATAGCTGTGTCTTCCAGTTCTCATCTTCTCTTAGGTCCACAGTAGTACGATTTGTGTTCTGTTTTGAAGAATGATTTTGAGGTATTACTATTAGGGGTGAATCAACCTAGTTATGTTTTGTCAAACCGGGTAAATACAGGCGTATACCATAGTATTCCTGTGTCAGTTGGCAAAATCCAGTTTAACCAGACCTGTACAGCCTTAACCACTATATCGCATCCCAGATATTCTTCTGAATGTTGGCGATTATAAATGTCATTGGCACAGCTATGTGCTGATTTTGAATCCATGTTTCTTAATTATTCTTGCAAACTAGAGTTTGTTTCATTCAAGCAAAAAATATTGCATAAAAATATTCATGAATTTGCAAGACTGTTATTACTAAATATTAAACAGTTTCATGTTCTTTTAAACAATGACAGAATTGATATTAACTGATTTGTTTCCTACCAATTGGCAGGTATTAAAGATGCAAGTGATAAGAAGATCTTAGTTGACATGCTGTTCTGGGCTATTGACAACCCTCCCCCAGCAAACTATTTGCTAATTTCTGGTGATCGGGACTTCTCTAATGCCCTTCATAAGCTTACAATGAGACGGTACAATATTCTACTAGCACAGCCTCCAAATGTGTCTCAAGCCCTTACTGCTGCAGCGAAGAGTGTTTGGCTCTGGAAAAGCCTTGTAGCTGGAGAACCACCTCTAGCAGAGTCACCATATGTTAGTAGCACAGCAAGTGGCAATATGATTGAGTTAGATATGTCTAAGAACATTAATTCAGATTCTTCAGACACTATTACAGACACCAACCCTCAGAATGGTTTCCAGTCTGATCATCAAAAGGGTGGTAATGGCAAGGCAGATAAGCAATCTAAAGCGAAGCAACCTCGAAGAAACCAGTCAGACAATGCATCTAAACCAGCAAGTAACGAAGAAAATTCAGTTGAAGTTGCTGATAATTCTAAAGAATACACCACTGACCATCCAAGTCAGTCTTCTATGCCGTCGTCATCTTCATCATCAAGCTCTGAATCGCAGGATGGGGCAAAGGTGAACCAGTCAAGTAAACCAAAAGTTGAGCCCTTTTCCCTGCCTAAAAAACCTTCAAAATCTGCTCATTCCCATCAAAAGACTGCTCCACATGACTTCCTCAATAGTAAGAAGTCTGGTGCCTCAGCGGAATCTGCTGCGAAGAATGGTACTCCTGACTCTGGCAACGGTGGTGGCTATTATAATGCAAAACATCATAAACCTCATACCTCCCACTCTCCAAGACCCCAAAATCCAGTTACTCATCCTCATAGTGGATCTGGGACTTTTCATACATTGAGTTCACAAAGAACCAACTCATGCCCACAACCAGCTGGGCATAATGGCGCTCCTACTGCACCACTGCAATCCTGGCCAAGTGCCCCTCCCTATCATAGCCCACCAGTTAATTATCCTGATATGAGTCGGATAAATATTTCTGGATACCCCAGAGGAATTCATGACAACCAAGGTTTGAACATGAACTACCACCCTAACCATTCTGGTGCTCCTCATAATGTTCAGCCTGCTTATAATAGTTACAGACCTCCAACACCACCTAATATGCCCAGCAACATGCAAAATGCTGGACAATGGGGAGTGAACCCAGGATATCCACCGCCATCTTCTGACTCTCAAGGTCTTATAAGAAATATATTAGGTGCTTTGGAAGTATTGAAGACGGAGAAGATTCCACCAATAGAACAGCATATTTCAGATTGTATACGTTATGGAGAAGCTAACTTACCAAATTTTGATGTTAAGAAGGCTCTCGAACTTGCCATTCAACATCAAGCCATCGTCTTGAAAATGTTAGGTCCTATGTCATTCTATTTGGGAAAAAACCAAAATCTTTGGAAATGTGTGAATATAATGGATATAAATGCAAAATATCCAAAAGAAACGTTTGATGCTGTTCATAGGTTCATATCTTCCACCACTGGCAGCTCTGCTATAAAGAATTCTAGATCCAAGTAAGGCCTGACACCCATCAATGTGTTAATCCTCTCTATCTTTTTCTTGAATTATGTTTTATGGTGTTTCAATATCCTCTGTTTGCAGGTATCAAGCTGCAATTGTCTTAAAGAATCAATGCTTGAAACATCTTGCCCTTGGTGAAGTTCTTCAGATTTTGTATATCATAATCAATACAAAGAAGTGGTTTGTGCCGCATTCTTCAGGGTGGCAGCCGTTGTCGTTTAACATAATTGTGGTTGATGCCACGACAGGTGCTGGTGGTAAAGCTTAGCCTTGGTACATTTGTCTGCTCATGTCAGATGGATAATTTGAGGCCCTGGTGGTTGGTAAAACATGTTTCTTCAAATGCTATGCACTGGTGAAAGTTACTAGTATGATGGTGCATCTACAATATGCCAAACCTTTCTTTTAAAGATGAAATAGTTAGTAGTTTAAGCTTAGTGGTTAGTTGGGATCAAACTGTCACTGGTTTTTCTTCCAGTACTCCAGGAACAGCATAGGTGGTGGTTAATGGTATGATAAGGATAGTCCAGTGGTTCTTCAATCAGCAAAATGGATACAGAACAACGATCTTTTGTTCAGGCAGTATAATAGTGCCTGATATTGGGAGGTTATGATCTGCTCAAAATATTATTGTCGATTTTGCAGAAATCTGCCATAGTGGCACCAGAATATCTAACTATTAAAGCTGTTCAGTTCAATGGAGTACCGACGTTGAAGCCCCTTCATCTTAACACGAATGGATCGATGAATGAACCATGTGATGTTCAGAGATCCTTTGCTGTCCATTTAATCAATGTATCTGAGTCTAAGAGTGGATACAAAGCTACCTTTGCTATGGCTTATGGTACATGGCAATAGTGTCAGTAATGCATTAGAGCTGCATTGGGAGCAGTACTACCTTGCCAGCGTGCCATGGTTGTCTCTAAACTTGTTATGATTTATGTACATATTCGTTTGGTGCTTGCATTGTCTTCACAGTTTATCCTTTTGTTGGTTTCCTCTGCTGGGGAAGGTTGGGAATTAGCTAATGTTTAGCAATGCTCACTTCCCCCTTTTCATGGGATGCCTTGTAAATCTGTTTAACGACTTCTACCGATGCTTGAATTGTCATGTTGCCACTACTATAATTTGCATGAGTGTATCCAGGCATTCTGCTAATACTTAGACATAGGGTTGAGATCCACTGACTTTACTTACTTTTCTCTGACGTAAGTCATTGACATGTGGATTCTTTACTTGGTGAGCTCATATGTCACTGACTCAAAGTTAGAGGGAAGTAAGTTAGAGGATCCTCTTCCGTTTAAATCACCAAGAACACAACTATAAAAGATCTATAAATTATTTTTGGTTGTTTCCTTTATTTTTCCACAGTTTATGAGCAGTTGAACAAACGATAAATTATTTTTGGTTGTTTCCTTTATTTTTCCACAGTTTATGAGCAGTTGAACAAACGATGAGAAATGTAGACATGACACTTGGGTCGCAATCATGAACAATTCAACCAGAAGAGAGATGCTAGTTGACTATGATGTATTGATGTCTTCATTTTGTCATACTGACCAATTGGAAACAAAAGTGCCAAGTTGAAAAACAAAAATCACTAAATTGACAAACCACCAATAAACCATTTACTTGAATGTTGTTATATGTTCATGTTTTTCAGCATGAACTGTCTTGGCACAGGCAGGAAAATAGCACCCTATCATGGTCCGAAACCACAAAGAGCAACTGATGCTTTTATTCACAAGCTTGATGATTGTTTTACAATGTACACGGGAAAGAGCATTTGGTGCTTCTGTTCCCTGTATGATTGTTTTACAAAGTTCACATAACTCTGCTCCGCTTGTCAATATGGAAATGCTACAACTTCCTTGCTCTAGGGAAGAAACGGATTCTGAGAGGAACACATTGCTTTCTGTCGCTGGTATGCTCTTCACAAAACCAAAATAAATTCCTCAATCAATTCAGAAATAAAAACAGAATGGAGAAGGCAAACTCTGGGATCATTGAGTTACCTCGAAGCGCTGAATCCACCTAATGAAACCGCTGCAAAAATTATGAGTAGAAAAGGAGCTTTAACCAATGTCTTATTTGTTCTTCCGAATCCCGTTGGAGCACCAGACCTCATTACATGTACTGCATGTATGGTGACGCATCTCATTAGCTACCATAAAGAACAACAAATTAGCACTCATGAAATTGTTTTTTACCTTCCATCCTAGTCCCATATCTTCTTCCTGAAAACATCAACAAAAAAATAACTTATCGGTAAGCGATTGAGTGAGTAGCAATATAGGTAAAGGGAATGAATTCGTGTTGATTATTTGGATGAGAAGAGATGTAACATACCATCCTTCAAACAAGAATAAGCTTCTGAAATCTGAAAAACAGAAGCACAAACCGTTAAAACTCACACTATATCAACTTCAGAAAATGTATGGCAATGCTCATATGGTAAAACCGCATTCAGATTCATCCAACTGGAAAAGGATGAGTATTACTAACTACTTTGCAGACATGAAAAATTTTTTTCTGTCCACAGTATTACGAAGCCATATACTTCATTCGTCTCAAATTATAAGACCTATATTTTTTTACACGGTCTTCAATAATATACTTTGATTATTAATTTATTTTATATTATGTTTTCAAAGAATATAAAATTACCATCACATAAAAGTATTTTAAAATATGAATTTAGTGATATAACATGTATAATACTTAGCATATATATATGGTTAGTATGATTATTAGTCAAAAGTTACCAAGTTTGATTTTTTGAATGCGCTCTATAATTTGAGATGGAGGGAGTACATGTTTATGAGAAGTCCTGGAAAGCTAGTGATACAAAAACAAGCATACATCGGCCATTTGATTGTGGAAAACACATATCATATAGTTCATGCTTGAAGCACACCATCACCATGAAACCGAAAAACATGATGCCTAGGAGTTTTTCACAATGATCATAGATCAATCTGTACCTGACCTGCTTGAATCTTGACTCGGCTTGAGACTTCTGATGCGTCGGGACACGATCAGGATGCGATTCCATCACCATTCTCCTATACGCAGCCTTAACCTGCATCAAAGCTTTAGAGGTTCAGAACACCACCACAAACTCAAAAACTCCCAACAGCATAGCAATCAGGTTCTCAAATTGGCACCCCGTTCCAACAAAATCCAGCTCTAAAATCGTTGCTCCCCAGCAAGAACTACCTAATCAAAGCCGTACCAACGCCAGGAAGAAGCATCTGATTTGGAGATTCGTCGGTGGAGCGGCGAGAGATGAACCGGGAACACGCATACCTCGGAAGGAGACGGACGGGAGTGCGCTGGGAAGCCCAGAAGCTCCATGGCCTCGTTGCTCCTCATCCTCTCCTTCTCCCCGTCTCACTCCCTCTCGCCGGGGCCGACCACTTCTCCGGCGAGCGGCGAGCGGCGTCGCCTGAAATTCCGTGTCGCGGCGGCGGGTAGGCAAAAGCGAATGGAAGAAGCAGCGGAAGCCGCTCCACGTATTTGCCTCGTGCGGACGACTACGTGGCGGCCTTATAGCCGTCAGATCTTGCTTCCGCCGATCTCGCGGCCGAGAAGCACCTGACTTTTCCCGAGCAATTTTCCCTGGAGTCGAGAGCGCGCGGCGAACCAGCGCCGATGCGCGGCAAGCGGGGGACGGCGGCGGCGGCGGCGTCGTTGCCGGAGCAGCGGGCTGTGCACGCGCGCCTCGAGAAGTCGGCGAGGCCGGATGTGCTCTACGCCACCGGCGTGATGCGCGCCTACCTCCGCGCGAGCCTCCCGCTGCAGTCCCTCCGCCTCCTCGGCGGGCTCCTCCCGCGCGCGCCCCGCCTCCTCGCCACCTCCTTCTCGCTCTCCGTCGCGCTCCAGGCGTGTGGGTCAGCGGCGGCGCCCGTGTCCGTCGGCGCCGCTCTCCACGCGTGCGCTGTCAGGTCGGGGTTCGCCGCCGCTGACCTCTTCGTCCGCACCGCGCTCGTCGAGATGTACGCCAAGGCGGGGCACGTCGACCTCGCGCGGGACGCCTTCGACGAGGCGCCCCTGCGCGACGTGTTCCTCTGCAACGTCATGCTCGCGGCGTACGTCGCGCGCTCCGAGGTCGCGGAGGCCAGGAAGGTGTTCGACGGAATGCCGGTGAGGGACTTGGTGTCCTGGAACACGATGATCCACGGATACGCCATGAGAGGGGAGGTCAGCATGGCGAGGGAGATATTTGATGGGACGGAGGACAGGGATGCCTTCTCCTGGAGCTCGATGATCTCCGCTTACGCCAAGAGCCGACAATCCAAGGAAGCTCTGGAGCTGTGGCGGCAGATGCGTGCTGCCAGCATCGTCCCGGACTGCATTACCTTGGTGAGTGTGGTATCGGCGTGCAGTGATTTGGGTGCGCTGGCAATTGGTGCAGAGGTACACCACATCGTGGAGAGAAACATGATGGAGTTGGACTTGAAGCTTGGCACTGCTCTGATCGACATGTATGCCAAGTGTGGTGACATTGAGAGTTCACAGAGAGTGTTCGACAGAATGCCAGAGAAGGATGTGCAAACTTGGAGTTCAATGATTATCGGGCTGGCCAATCATGGGCTTGGCCATGAGTCACTCAGCTTGTTCGCGAAGATGATGTCCGAGGGGATGGAACCGAATGGGGTCACCTTCGTCGGTGTTCTTATTGCGTGTACTCATGTTGGCCTTGTGAGCGAAGGCAAGAAGTATTTCAGATCGATGAGTGAAGTTCATGGTATAGGGCCAACAGTTGAGCACTATGGATGTATGGTTGATCTTTTGGGTCGTTCAGGCCATGTTGAGGAGGCAAGGCAGCTCATCAGGACTATGCCCTTCGAGCCTGATGCAATCATCTGGAGAGCACTTCTTGGGGCCTGCCGCATCCATAAGAATGTGGAGATTGCAGAGGAAGCCATGGCCAAACTGCGAGTTCTGGATCCTCTTGGTGACGGACATTATGTACTATTATCGAATATATATGCACAGGCAAACTCTTGGGAAGGTGTTGCAAAAATGAGGAAGACGATCAGAAGGGACAACATTCAGAGGATTCCTGGAAGAAGTTCAATTGAATGGGAGGAAAAGATCCATGAGTTTGTTTCTGGTGATAGATTACATCCAAGGTCCAAGGAGATCTACAGAATGTTGGAAGAGATGATGGATCGATTAAAACAAGCTGGTTATAAGCCTATGACAGGTTCGGTATTGCAAGATATTGACGAGCAGTCTAAAGAACGTTCCTTGGCTGAACATAGTGAGAAGCTGGCCATTGCTTTTGCGCTGCTAACTACCCCTGCGAGGTCAACTATTCGAATAACAAAGAATCTTAGAGCTTGTGAAGATTGCCATGCAGCTATGAAGTTTATCTCCTTGGTGTATGATCGCAAGTTGATTGTCAGAGATCGCAATCGTTTCCATCATTTTAGTGAAGGGCAGTGCTCATGCAAGGATTACTGGTGAACTTAACATGCTTGTACCAAAACATGGTGATGGATCTGTTATTCATACCCTGCTAGTAATCTCAAGCTAGAGCGCAGGAAGTATTCTTTAGCATAAATTTCAAAGAATGGTATTTCAAGAACAAGCTCCTTCCTAATTCAGGAGAACAAGACACAAACTTACGCACCCAACACATAACTTCAAAGGAACACAGGATGCGGTAACTATTTATTATTTTTCTTCTTTGAGGCAATGAGGTAACTATTTATGTACACTTAGATTGGTTACATCATACTTTTATACACTGCCAGTAGCCATTTTGCCCAGGGAGTAGTCATTTACCAGTAAAGGCAAAAAGAACACAACTCCTAAAGGAAATAGATCGGTTATGCTTGGATGATCGGTATACTTTTTGGGTGTACAATTGGATTGTTTTGTATTTACAGTTTAATTTTACAAAACTGTGTCATACGTTGTTGTATTGGGGGCTCTTGTTAAAAATGCTAGAGCCTTCACAACTAAAAGCTAGAGAGACCCTTTTATCAAAAGCTACTGTTATATCGACAAAGGTCTTGTCTCATAGAATCTTTCTTCAAAAGCTGTTGCCTTTTGCATATGCCCAAGTCTTCTGAAAGTGATGCACACAGCTGCAACACAAACAATGCCATATATGTTAAATTGCATACTGGAAGTTTGAGCTGTAAGAACAATGCTCTAGGACAAAATAATTTAGTTTAAATTTTCCATCAGAAAATGAATTAAAATACTGATTCAGCAAGGGAGGGAGAAATACCTGTCTGTAAAGGGAACAATCCCCAGATGACCTTTTTAGCTCGACAACATAAAGAGATTCATTGATCTCAAACACCTGAAAACGCAGTACATCAATATCATATATGAATCATGGATGTTTAACAGAAACACATTGGCACATGGCACACTATTGATTATTTATTGCTGTGGATGTTCAATGTTATAGAAGTACCTCAGCAGAAATCAATAAATTTCCAGGTCCTCTTGGATTTGCTGGTTCTTTACAAACTTGGATCACTTTTAGCTGTAGTACATGATAGCATAAGTTTCAGTTTAACATCTATGCATGAGCAGTGCAAGTATAGCACATATTAATATTACAGGTAGATACATCTGAGGTCACTAACCTTGCCACTGTTCTTCTGTACTTGGAAACCCTTTTCTGTAACAATGCTCTCAATCTTCTCAAATAGAGAAGTAGGGGAATAATTTGATACAAATCTGATTTTCCTTTCAGAAACATCCTGTAACAAAGTCACATGTCTGAGTTAAGGGCATTAACGTAGCAGAGGTCTCAGTAGGGACATCGGATATATAAGACAATAATCCATGACTTTGTCAAATTGCTGGTCACTAACTTATTATTTCATGACTTATGGTCTGATGAGTTCACATGGGACCCTTCCATTTTACGGCCTACTTGACCTTTGGGTGTGACTGTTTTGGCTAGCAGGATAGGATTTAATTTAGGTGTTAGTTAAGGAATTAGCAAATAGGGTCAAGAAAGAAATATCAAACTTACTTCTTTCTCAAAAAATCCAGATAGATCAAGGCATGAGGACATCCCAATTAGCTGGAATGCATTGATTTGGCTGATTGCTGGGCTGTTTTCAAAGTCTTGATGCTTCATCATGGAAAAAAAAAGAGAGAGAGAACACAGATTGAGTTCAGTCTATACCATTCAGTTGAAGCCATGGATTATATGGCAAACAAAATGTACACCTAACGTCGGGTTACCTCAGTCATATGTAGGTTGCCATCACTGATGTTGTTGTCGTCATCATCATCAAAAGGCATAGCAGGAGTATAATCTTGCCTAAACCACTCATGTGCCCTTATTCCAGTTATATCTAAGCGTGTAATTGGGTTAGGATCCAAGATTTTTCGCAGTATATCTTGGGCACCTGGGGAAAGCCATTTAGGAATACGAGCATCCCCCTTCAGAATCTGGACACAAGCACATTGTGATATTGAGCTATGTCTGCAGCAAATAAAATTAGCCAAATTTTTTTGCTGAGGTAATCTTTGATTCCTTGCTTTATACCTTCTGATAAAGGACAACCGTATTTGGGTCATCAAATGGAAGATTCCCTGTAAGCATGACATATAGGATAACGCCACAAGACCATATGTCGGACAAAGAGCCATCATAACCTCTGTTGAGAAGGACCTAGATATACCTCTGTCAGAAATACATCCTCCATATGCACTAAGCTTAAGATCATGAAACAATAGTACGTTCAGTTTAAGAATGCTTAATCCTTACCTCAGGGGCGATGTAGTTAGGGCTGCCACATGTTGTATGCAACAATCCATCTTTCTGAAAATGAAGCCTCATTTTAGATACCAATGAATCGATTCAGCTGATTTGCTGTAAGAGAAAATTCCATACCCGTTGATTTTGTGGAAGGGCACTTAGTCCAAAATCAGAAACCTTTATGTTTCCTTTTGCATCAACTAGGACATTCTCTGGCTACAGAAGATACAGAAAATAGCATACATTAATCGGGTGTTTTATTTGGATCATTTTTTCTGTTGCTTACAATCAAAAGGTTACGACTTTCAAAAAGATATATCAGTGATACTGTGTAGTCACCTTAAGGTCCCTATGATAAACTCCCTTCTCATGGCAATAGCTTACAGCATCCATCAGCTGCTGGAAGAGTTTTCTTCCTTCCTTCTCTGACAGCTTACCCTTTAATGCCTGTCATGCATCAGAGATTGATAGAGTTGTGTAAAAGCCTAATCACAATCAGTTGTTTTTGATTCATTAAATCTTGAAGCATGCTAAAATGAGAAGCAAAATCCTTACTATTTTGTCGAATAGCTCCCCTCCATTTACATACTCAAGGACCATGTATATCTTGGTCTTGCTAGCTGAAACCTGCAAGAGAAAAACTAGTAATCTATTCAGGCTAGCCAAGGACAAAAGTTGGATGTGTAAAACTGAAAAGTAGTTTCTTTTTGACATTTCTGAAACTGCAACAATAAAAAGATTAATTCCATGTTCTGACACAATTTTATGTTTCAGGGAATCAGGTTTTCACTGGAGGAATCTAGCCCCAGGTGGTTCTTAGTGTCAACTGCATCTCCTACAGAAACAAGGTTGAATGAACAATCTGAAGACAGATCTGAACAACAGCCGCAACATCTCTCTCTCCACCAGAACATTTGGGCAGTCAACGCACTGGTGCGCAGATGTTTTTGCTTTTGAGTCAGGAGCTCCATTTTTCTAATCTTCAGCTTGCAAGAAGTAAGCCTCCCATGGACATTTATCCACTAATGCAATCATTCGGTGAACCTAACACCTAAAAAAATGGTACCAAAACCACCACGTTTAACACTTCCTTTCTAAATCGTGTTGTAGAAATGCCATGTGGTGCCAGTAGTGGGGCCCATGTCGTGCAGCCTTTCTGTGTTTTTCTCTGCCTTGCAGGACTGAAAGTTGCCTAAAAGTGAGTAAATGATAAGTAGCTCAGTGTCCCAGTTGTTCCGATTATTGAGTGATGTCGGCCAACCTCGTCAGAAAGGTCTTTTGGTGGCTTCTGGATTGGGTCTTAACCAGGCAGGCTTCAGGGCATGTAGAGCAGCAACAGCCATCCGATCATCAGATTCTACGGCTCAGATTCTCAAGAACCTTGCTCCTAATAGCCTCATGATCTCATCAGGGAGGAAGTATTCCAATGCTCCAGTGGGCGATTGTCCATGATGAGATTCGCAGGGTTTGACGTGAACGTGACAACCCAAGTTTGTTTTTGCTGCAGAGGAAGCTGTGTGGATTTCTGAAATCTGATATCCAAGTCTGCACGGCGCATCGTCACCCGACTAAAATACTCCGAGAAGCAAAAGCGCAGAAAAAGAAAAGGGAAATAATGCTGATTGCTTGCTGAAACTGAAAGACCATTTGCCTTGTCCTACTTCCATGGGCAGAAAAAAACATAATGGCTGGTCATTTCGTGTGCTCAATTGTTTATGCAGATGTCCAAGTCAAGAAAACAGCAAAAAAAGACAATTATTCTACTGCACACAAGGGGGAGAGTTATCCAAAGAGAGGAATTAGCAGCCAAGTTAATTTTTTTTAGTGCTATATCGCAGCCGCAGAGGAGTTCAGACGGCAACATCAATGGCGCAAGAGGCGTTGAACAGCAAGAGAGTAGGAAAAAAAAGAAGAAGAGGAGGGATTTCTGCTGAGCTGGGTGGGTTGCGAAGCTTACCTCGTGGAGGCGGACGACATTGGGATGCCTGAGCAGCTTCAGCGTGGCGATCTCCCTCTTTATCTGAGCAAGAAATAATTAATTAACCAGCCGGCCATTTGATTTGAGCAATCCAATCCAGGTCAAGCAAAGGAACAAGCCAGAAACGGATGGTGGATGAGCAATCAAGCAGCCAGCTAGCTTTAATTCACCTGTTCGTCGATCTTCATGGCGAGGATGCGTTGGCGGTCGAGGATCTTGATGGCGTAGGCGGCGCCGGTGTCGGCGTGGCGCGCCAGCTTCACCTTGCCGAAGTGCCCCTCCCCGAGCGCCCGCCCCATCTCGTACTTCCCCATCCGCATTGCCGGCGCCGCCGCGGATGGGAGGGCGTGGTCTCGCGACGGCGCGCGTGGTGGCGGAGGAGAAGAAGAAGACGACGCTCGCGAGAGGAGAGGAGAAGAGAAGAGAACGTTAGGTGGCGGCTTGGGAGTTGGAAGGGCGTGAGACTTTAGGGAGGCTGGGTTTTTATTGGAAGTTGGCGACTCTCCCGTGCAGCCGCGACGGGGTCGCTGACCGGATTCGCACTTGTCTTTTGCCTTCCTTTATGTTCTTTTTTTTATTTATTTTTGTAAAACATAGTAAATATAAGACATCCACGAACACACCCAACACAAACACGCACGTCTTATTCTTATTCTTATAAGCGCATCTAAAGACTACATTTGAAGACTGAACCAATATATTTTAAAATTAACAATTACTACAGACGTGTTGTTGTTGAAGGTATGTCATCTATCACTAAAACAATAGTTAGCTATAAATACGAGCATTTGTATTAAATTTAGATTTGTCCTATATTATAAGAGTATGTCTTTTGCTTTCGTATGCGTGTTTGAATTTCTCGTCATTTGTGATTAAATGATTGTTTAAGTTATACTACTAGTTATTCTTTTCATGGTTTTTTAAATGGGGGCTTATCAAGGATGTGGAAATTAAGGAAAAGCTGGTTCTTTATCTTTGAATTATAGTACTGTGTGTGTGAGCTCGTTTGATTTTCCTTTGGCGTGTTGTTACGTTTTCAGTACTTGGTCAAATCGCTCGCTAGAAAAGTCTTATAGGCGACGAGTTGACTCCGATTCCACTCAATCGCGAGAGCTAGCTAGGCCATTTCGTCTCACGCTCCCAAATCCCTTTCAAAAGTCACACAAAATGTATTTTTCTCCTAGAGGGCACTGTTGTTTTTTTTCCTTTTAGCTTCTAGCCACTTATACCAAAGAATGATTGATAGTTACTTCCCGGGAAGTAGCTTGCAGTTATAAACAACTAGCGTTCCAAGATCAGCTGGATCATGGAGTGTTAGATGGCTCCAAAGACCACATGATCTACACAACGTAACAGTCATCAATTAATTAGTGCGCCAACCAGAATCATTGGATCGATCGGACAGCAGTAGGAAATCAATTAACCAATCGCCGTCGCCTGTGCCCTGTCGGCTCGATCGATGGACTCCATCCATCCGCAGTCAATTGATCAGTGTCTCTAATTGTGTCGTGGTCGCGATCCTGATCGAGATGGATATAGCAACCTGTGCTGTTTGCTGCACTGCCCTGACTGAACAGTTAATTAACCACCACCAACACACACACACAGAGTTTAGTCCATTGGTGGTGCGCGATACATGCCCACGTCGAAATCACCGGCGTGAATCGATCCGGGTTCACAAACTCGATGGAACTTCACGAAAATCAATCGGGTTTCGTGAAATCGTCAGGTCTCGATTTATAAGAAACGATCGATATTAGCCTACTTTCGTACGACGTTGTTGATTTTTACCAATTTCTAATTGAATTTTGATAAATCAATGAGAAACGGTTTTTTCTCTCAAATCGAAAAGTTAAACCCTAGTACGAGACTGCGAGGTGTGGGGTCGAGCAGTCGAGCCGATCGCGATGGTATTACACGGTCATCGCGGCTGGCACGAGCGGAGACCGCGTCGCGTCCTGTGCCGCGCGATGCCACCGTCCGTCCTCGCCGAGACGCGAGACGCGGGACAAGTGCGCGGCCGGCGAGAGCACCGGGCTGGATGGGATGGGATGGGATCACGTACGATCGACGAGACCTGAATTAATTGGATAAGGCCGTGTTGGCTGCGTTCCATCTCCGGTGATCTGATCTCTCTCTCTCGCGCGCGCGCGCGCGCGCATCAGCTGCTTCAATTGATGCGTCTAGAAGACACAGGAGTAGTAGCGCCAAACATGAATGACCGGCGTAGAAAGCGGGCAGATGCACATGGAGCTCGTGATGCACGTGTGCGTGGCTACGCAAGACACGTGCACAACATGTATGAGTACTACTATACTACTACTACTACTACACACCCGATTCATCAAGCATCCACTCTCTGTCGACCAGTGCAGAGTACAGATATTGATCCGTTACTACTAAAAGCTGCTGCATTTTGATATCTAAATTATGTCAGATATTTTCTACGTGATGGGTGGTTATATCTTCGTATCAATCTAAATTAGCTCTAAATTAGCTTAGAGGCTAATTTTGATATCTAAATCGGTTCCGCTAGCCGGTCTAATCTTCAAAACTCATCTTGGTTTAGAGTTTTTAGATCAAGATGGTTGACGACTCTATTAACACCGTAAAATCTTTAGGTGAGTTCGTGTTGATCAGAAAAAGCGTCAACAATAATTTCCCATTTTTACTTAAGTTGAGTGCAATTATTTTTCTAAAAATTGATGCATATCTGTTTAACACATAACTTTTACTGATTTCAGCTATTTTTTCAAGATCACCAGGACTTTGTAGAGCACTGATCATTGTACCATTCTTCATTCAGGTAGCTAATAATATGGCAGGGTCATTTGTATAGTGAAGAGTGAAGACTGAAGCTTGTGGGGCAGTTGAAATATATTTTATCAAACAATGCTTCTGGTCAACCTGAATATGTTGGTCAGTGCTTCTGGCCAAGCTTGTGAAGAGTTGAGTGTTATTCGTACAGTGATAGACTGAACCGGATTTTATGCATAATTTTTGTGTGCATGGAAATTGCGGTAGACTGGATCGGGTGCCGCAGCAAAGCGGGTGAGGGGGAGGGGCGATGCGTGGCGAGGACCGCCGTTGGATGGGGGTTGTGGGAGGTCGGGATTGTGAGGTGTGGGGGAGGTGGGGTGGTGGATCGTCGGCGGCGATGAGAGCGAGCCGGTGTCCGAGGCCGAGGTGGCGGCGCGAGGGACTCAAAGCTGGTTCGCCTTCGAGGTCGGGACGTGATGGAGCGACACAGCGACAGCGTCGACGGGGTTGCGGGCTGTGGCGGCGTGGAGCATCGATGGAGGGCAGGCCCGACCTTGCCTCATCCAGCCGTTGCACGGAGTCATGTCGTCAATGGAGGGCAGGCCCGACCTTGCCTCCTCTAGCCGTTGCGCGAAAGTCACGCCCTCATGGTGAAATCGGGGATGCGGCATGGATCGGGGATGCGACTGCAGCATGGAGCAGTGACGTTGGAGGGGGGGAAGAGTGGATCGGCATGGATCGGGGTTGCAGCTGCGGCGTGGAGCGGCGGCGTTGGAGGGGGGGAGAGCGGATCGGCGTGGATCGGGGCTGTGTCAAGGCGGCATGGAACGGCAGCGTTGGCGTTGATGGGGGCGGCGGCAGTTGAGGAGAGCGACCGAGAGGGTATGAGGGGGATCGGGGGTCTGAGGGGAAGAGCGCAAGGAAAAGAAAAAAAAGATGATCTAGGCGTTGGATTTCGCAATCGAACGGTTCGTGGGTTGTCTGGGTAAGGATTCAAGACCATCACTACGCTTTTTTTAAGCAGTAGTATATTTCAATGCACAAATGGATTTTTTTTAACTGGAAAAAATTTCAGCATATTTCCATGCACATTAATGAGTATTTCCATGTCATTAGTGATAGTCTGAGTATATTCATCTCTTCATGCTTGCGTGGAAAAATGAACTACATTTGCCGGCTTTTAAGGTTGGTTCTGACTAGCACTGATGATTTAGAATATATTATTATATATTATATATGTTTATTTTACAAAGAAATACATGTGCAGGATGATGACGAGCTAAGGCAAATTTTTTTGCTAAATGTACTGATGTATCAAAAAAATGAGTGTGAAAGCAGTATTCCTAGCGACGCACGAGATTTTCTTAAGTGTATAGCAAATGCACAACATTAGAATAGTTATTCACCTAAAAGGTATATTACATATATATTATTCTATGTATATTGTACCAAATTCTTTATTTTTTACTTGTTTTCAAATTTTGCCTTGCCACGGGAATGTGATGCCATATGCTCATATCATTCACAAAACAATCTCAGGCATGTGTTCTGCACTTTTAGTTTCAGGTTTCACAAAACAAGCAATATTATCTGCAGTTCTGGAGATGATAGACTCCTCTCAGCAAGTGTAAACACAATGAAATTGGACCTTAACTATCTAATTAAGTGCATGCACATGATAAGTTCTGTTATTGCCCATCCAAATTATCCAACAATTTTAAAATTTTGAAGTTACAATAGTTGGATCGTTGTGTTGTTATTTTGCGCACATGGCTCTGTAATTATAACAATATAACAACTCTGTTGGTTGTTACTTTTTTTATATAAAATATATACTATTATGTGCTTGATTGGCAAAATTTAGATTGTCTTATGGTGGTTTGATTTAATTACTGAATAATTTACGTTTATTCATGTTCAGAACAATGAATTTTGAATGGAGAATTGACAAATTTAATTTGATGTTGTTTTGCACCATTCTTAGTTTTTATAGAGAATGACAATTAAATGACTTCAAGTGAAACTTGGTCGTTATTGGCTTTTCAAGACGGTTATGATAGATGCATAGGTGCATATACATTTTAAAATCCTTCATACACTTCCCTTGGATCATTGGATCAAGAAGATGTTGTTAATTCACTAATTTATTAATAGGACTATCCTATGTCATCTGGATGTATTAACTCTGGTATTATTAAATAAAAACTCTAGATGTTTATGTATCGTTTATTTAATAGCCGCTGCAATGCACAAGCAAATGAACCTGTAATTGAATGGTAAATGAAGCTCGCGGATAGGATCCTATGATATGCCAAGTATTCTTATTAATTGTTGAGAAGGAAACATCATGTGTGTTTTTATAGTATGCCAAGCATAGTTTTGCAGCTTTTTTCTTTCAAAAAGTAGCTAATCATGAAGAAAAGTTAAAGTGTCAGTGAATTAGAAAGTAGCTAACTGTACACCAGTAAGGGTGAAATATTCTTTAAAAATTAGAAGTCATGTTGACATTGTCAATCATTTCATTTCAAAGTCATTTGACATCATAGTGTAAGTTAGAGTTGATGCTATTTTATTTTTCGTTGGCAACGCACGGACACCTAATTAGTTTTCTACGTGAATGAAAAAGATGAGAGGACGGAGAAGCAAACGGGCGCTTGCATGAGCGCCTATTGAGCACGAGAGTCTATACAAGCAAAGCTATCAAGCGATAACACGTGCAGACCAAAAGCTGCTGTTGTGCATGAGCTTATGAAAAGAGTAGTATAAAAAGAATTCTGAGCCCGGTAAAAAGTAAAGAACGTTTTGAAGACAACATCTATGAATTGATTGTATGCGCTATTTGTATATGGCTAGCTATAAAGATTAATTTTGAAGTCAACAACCAGTTTTCTTAATGATTTTGCTCTAATAAGCTCGTGAATATATGTTCCATCTGTTTTTGGGGTAAAAATAGGGATTTGTTAAAGATCTTCGTATAGAAAACTAGTTGGTGCCGTGCCAACTGTAGCCCTCAAATTAAAAAAATGGATCGTGGCCGTGTGTGTGGAGAGACGTGCCATCCGCCTCTCGGTAGATTAAACAATCTCCTCGTCTTTATTTTACTTTCGTTCTCGAGAAATAAACACGAGCATGAAAACTTCAGCGATTTTGTTGCTCGAGATTGTCCACAACGCGTAGAGAAAAAGGGACCTAATCGGAGGCGAATTATAAATTGAAGCCAACAATTAATGCTAGTGCTACTCCTAATTGGTGGTCACCTAACCAATTAACCAGCTTGCATTGCTGCTAAGCTTCTTGCCTAATACTGCGCACTTGTCGGAGGATCACATGGCAAAGCCTGTGTTTTCCCATACAAAAAAATGCCTGAGCCAGTGTACAAAGTATAGCACCAGCTCAATTTATTTCTTATCTCAATTCGAGATGTGCTTCTATGCTCTTAAAAAAAACTACACGGATATTTAAGAAAATGAGAGATCCAGATTAAAAGTTATAGTTAATAGCCTAAACTTCATTTATAAAGGGTAATTTCGTTCATAAGGGAGTTAATTAATCTTTGCCGGCAACTGTTCCTGCTCTCCACCGTTACAATGATGAACGCCTGGCGCCTGGCCATGGCATTTGCATCGCGCTACAAAAACTTTAATTCTGCAATCATTCTCGCGTACAATCATTCAGCAATTGTTGGCACTGCACCATGGGACGGAGAAGTAAGCATCAATGAATTCATTAGCTTTGCATTGATGCCACAGCAGCTTATGTCACCGATCTTGACAATAAATTTGCCCCATGGCCGCTGACATCCTGCCACTACTACTCAAAAAACAACAAGGAGGTACAACTGATGTGCTAGGTGCCTAGGTCTACACGGGTTGGGCCGGGACCGGAGGCGGAGAAGAACAAGGAGACAGGAGGAAGGGCAGCGACTGAATGGATGCATATAGGCTTGGGATCCAGGGTATTTCTCTCTAGAGACAAAACTACCCTTAATAGATTTAGGTTGTTAACTACCATCTAATCTGGGCCTCTCATCTCTTCTAAAATCCGTGTAGTTTTTTCTTTGAAGAGCATAGAAACACATCTCGTTGAGAAATTAAACGCCTACAACCTCTACGGAACAGCAGGCACAAAAAAAAAATTAAATAAGTCTTCCTCGCAGAAAAAAGAAGATAAAATATGATGCAATGTTGACAGTCACAGTACAAGGAAGGAACACAAAAATCCTGTTCTGAATACTCTGCGCTTCACAGACCTCAAGTAAATTGCATTGTATGGAACCTCTGCTATTAATTCTGCACACATTCTGCTCAACTGAACATCATGAATCCAACAAGAAAGCCCGCCCTGTTCTTCCCGAACCATGGCAGAAACAGTTATTCAGAAATCAAGGCTAGATTGGCATGCCACAATTCACTGACATCCTTTCTCTCCTTCGGAAACTTCTCTAAGCCCAAGCTCATGATCCTTCTCCTCTGGCAAGATAGGAATACGTCTATTTTACCTCTCTTAACTCTTGTTTCTGGTTGAATCATATCTCTTAACCATAATACCAGGTATAATGCCTCATCTATCTTTTAAAATCAGAACAAATCAAGTCTTTTGGCTATTTAGATAGCGATTTCATCCTACAGAACAAATCAAGTCTTTTGGCTATTTAGATAGCGATTTCATCCTACGTGGATATAATGAGACCCATATGTCAGTCAAGAAAAAAAACCCTCACATGACAGTCATCCTAATCATGTCATCTTTTTCTTTTTCTTTGCCTCTTTCTCCCCTCTCTCTTTCATGTGCTCTCTCGCTAGGCGGCGGCAGCGGCCATCATCGCTAGGACGGCGGCAGGAGTTTTGATTCCTGTGCAAGCCCACGGTCGGAGAGCTCCTCCCCGCAGCCGCCATCTGCCACAAGAATCGAGCACGACTACACCGCGCTCGGCGCCCAGTTCGACGCTCTCCACGCTCGCGCCGAGTTGCTCAAGCAGGAGAAGCTCGTCCTCACGGCACGGGTACATGCATATCCACCATTGCCAACCAATCAGTTACCTGCTACATACGTGCACACATGCTGACAATGCGCGCTTTGCCTTTCTGCAGGTGGATGAGTTGAGGGGGAAGCTGAACGAGCGGCAAGACTAGAGCGGCAGCTGCGACGGCGCCGTTGAGGGGGACGACAAGAGGAATAGTATTAACGCTGGCAGCAGCGACCTCGTGGAGGAGGATGTAAGCTGTCTTGCGGTGCCGGTGGTGGATGTCTTGGAGGACGGCTCGGCGGGGGCCGGTGCCGACGAATACGAGTACAACCACCACCTGGGTTGCGTGGATGGTAGCTTGCCCGAGCCGTTCTGCGCCATGCCTGATCTCTGGGAGGCATGGCCACTGGTGGAGTGGAACGTAGTAGCATGATCATTCTAATCAACCAGTATAGCATACAGTATATAAATATGTGTATGATGTACTATCTCATTTTTAAAATGTATGACACCATTGATTTTTCATATAAAATTTGATTTTTCGTCTTATTCAAAAGATTAATAAAAATATGTAAAATTATAAGTTAAGATTATATTATTTGATGATAAAACAAGTCACAATAAAATAAATAATATTTATATAATTTTTTTTAATAAAAGGAATGATCAAACGTTATACGAAAAGTTAACGACTTTATACATTTTTAAATAAAGAAAGTATTTGGGTATAGATGTTGCTGTTTTTGTTGTCGTTGGTAACTTCTGCAGCCAATTGATCCGGAGAGATCGACTAGAACCACGACGCAAGTAAGCTAGATGCATGGAGGATGCAACCGACCGGGGAAACCAACTATGCAAATCCACATGCATTGCACACATAGGAAATCCTCCATCCGGTCGATCGCCGAGTTTTTGCTGCTTGCTAGGATGCTGCATTCATGTTCGTCAATTGGCTTCCGTTCGTGCAGTTCATATCTGTAAAACATATATATTAGCGCTGCGCATGCTTCACGGCCATGCGTCCGTCTCGTCCATGCTGTATGTCTTGAACGTTATTGTGTTCGTGTGCACGTACGCGAATGTTACCGTAGGAAGAGATCGACAGGAAAAACATCACAATCGTTGGCGACGAGGTCACACTACAGGAGAGATGTTCGCATTTTCCTCGAGCTTGTTTGGGGGTTAGCCGCCTGGCAAGAGACAGCGAGAAGGGGAAAGAGAGAGGTGAGGAAAAAGAAAAAAAGAGATTAGGATGGTTGACATACGGGACTGTTATTTTTTCATTGACATGTGGGTTCCATAAGCATTACATAGGATGAAACCACTATCCAAACAGTCGAGAGACACGATTCACTCTGGTTTTTGAAGATGGGTGAGACGTTATATCTGATATTACGGTTAAGGTATGCAATTCAATCAAGGGCAAAAATTAAAAAAGACAAAATAGGCTTATTCCGCACTGAAATGCCGATCACTCAGAGCCCCATCATTCATATTACTGAAATTGGGCTGGGAACTGAGTTACAGGCTCGCAGTTCATCGGCAACCAGATTAGCAATCTTCAGGATTTCATTAAGAGCTTTTCTCTTTTGAGAACATCAATAACAATTTTATTGTATCATGTATGGACTAGTATATGCATGTGACAGTGAGACAACCAATGGAATGCTTTCAAGAAAAGAAAAGGGATTGCAATCTACAGGGAATCTGACTCATGAGAGCAAAGCGATGCAGAGTACTGCTCGGTGCACAATTGCTGGAGAAAAGTTGGCTAGTCTACTGATGACTGATAGCATCGTTACAGCTTTGAGTTTGGTCACAAAATATATGGTTACTACTATATGAGATTCATCTTGTAGTACAAAGATGCTAGGGTGGCCTTTTGCGTCAATGGCAGGCCTAGAAACCATGCTTTAGCTAGATTAACTAGAAACGGAATTTTCTTCTTTGTATTTGTACTTCACTAAAAGATAAGGTTTTTTCATAAAAAGTATAACATGGTATAAAAGTTGGCAGGACAGTTTTGCTATTTTCTAAAGTATCAAGCATCTTTCTAAACAACCCAGAGGTAGGTATGTGTGGCTTGCATGCAAGGCGCGACCGCCCACGCCCGGTAAAAGACACCGTACGGGGCAAGCGAGGGAATCAATAAATAGTGTGATGACCTGAAAAACTGCATCCTGTCAGTTCCAGTCGTCAGTATAGGTGACAGTCATCCCGATGAGCCAAAAAAATTCAAAAAAATGAGGAAAATGGTGTGGGAAGAGATGTTATAAGTTGACGATTTGCACACACCTCTCAGCGATGTATAGAAGTCTCAATGCATGCCAAAACATGGTGAAAGTGGATTTTTTCACCCAATTGCCAACCTCAATCCCATAAGGACAAATGAAAATTAATCCTATTATATATACCATAACAACTAGTATATTTTGATTTTAATCATGCCCTTCAAGGCATTTGGCATGCCTGTTGAGGTAGACGACCGATAGCACGGCTATAGCCAGAGGTATCTAAGTTTAGGTTGATGCAAGTATCTAAGTTTGAACTATGGGGTGAATATATAATGAAAGTAGATGAACTATAGCAAAAATTGTTTTTAGACAGGGTTCCCCAAACATACGTAACTCCGCCCCTAGACAAGGGTGGATCTAGAATTGAAAGGAAATGGTGACTCATCTTCTTTTTCCTCCTTCAGCCTCCCTACTCTTCTTCCTCCTTCCCTTTCTCTTTGTCTCTATGGGGATCCAACGGGATAGGAGGGACTTAGTCCCCCCTGCACCCACGTTGAATTGCCTCTGTCCCTAGCTATAGCTAAACATAGTGATGAAAAAAATTGACTGAAACCAAAAAAACCAAACCAAATCGATCGAGATTGAAATGACTGGAATGACAATTGGTCAGTGCTTTTAGTTAACCGAAATTAATACGATCAACTCGATCATTAACACGGTCAACTGAATGTTTTTTTTAAAGAAACCTAGGAGCCCAACCTAAAATATGTTTTTCAGATGAAATTTCTCAAAAAGAAAGCGCGCATTAGGAACGTAATGACCCTGAATAACAATCCCCAACCCTAAGTGCCTAAGCTCCCCCTACGTCCTAGCCATGCCAATATCCCACTGCGGCATGCCTCACCTAGCCACCTCATCCCCACCGCAAGGGTGCCCGGTGGCCGTTGGGGGAGACATCGGCAAGGAGGGACATCATAGCGATGACGGCCATGACGATGGTGGATTTGGGAAATCCAATGGCAGCCTTCTCCTCGACAAGTGACCATAACGGGCCAACGACGGAGCTGAGATTATTTGTGTGATTTTTGATTTACTGAAAATTATTGGTGATTTGTATGATTTTTTGGATCATCTGAAAATAATTTCGGTCACGACAGAAGACCGAACTGAACTAAACGAAACCAAATGAGTTGGTCTTGATAACTTCGCAATGCAGTCCAGTCTTTACTTTTAGATGACCTAATTTACCAAAAGATCAAAAAATCGAGACGAAATTTTCCGGCCAGACCAAATGCTCACCCCTAGGCCCTAGCCAAACATGATGTACGTCCTTCTAGTCACCGGCTGGCATCACCGGTTTGTGCGGCATTTCTGTGTTCTTTGTGCAAATGGGTAAGTGGGTTGGGTCATCTTATGCCATATTGCCATGGCAGTTATCGCACTGTTCTGTGCATATGGGCTAACGGTATGGGCCTCGAGCTCCTACAATATAATACATTACACATATATATTTATCAGCGTCAGAATCAAGCGTACGTCTCATTTCCTCTTTCTATCTAACAACTTGGAATGTTTTCAGTAAACAATTCTCTAGTGGTCAGTACTCAGTAGGACACATGTATATATTCCCTTGCCCATCTCTATAAATAGCCATGCATGCACAACCCGAGCTCCACATCGCAGCTGCAGCAACACGTACGTACTGTCTAGCTTTAAATTAGCTTCGATCTCTCGATCGATCGAGCTCAGATCACAGGCTAATCAAGCCTAGGTAGCTATCGCACTGCAAGCTAGGCCTGATGGCAGCTTTGTCCAATGCGTCTCTGATCGTCGCCGCCATCTTCCTGATCAGCCTCCTCAGCTCGGCGAGCGTCGCCCATGGCCGGAGGAGCAGCAGGAGGTTCGTCTGGAGCTACGACGAGCCGTGCAAGGAGATGACGCTCTACTTCCACGACATCCTCTACGACTACAGCAACAGCACCTCCAACTCCACGTCGCCGGCAGCCACCAAGCCGACGCCACTAAGCACCGCCGTGTCCAAGACCGGCTATACTACTACATAAAGATACATAGAGACCGACATTATAGATGCCAACACAGCTAAAACCGACACCTATAATGCTTTTTCTGTTCACATGCGTGCCCGCAGGAGCGCCAACGACAAAAACCGACACCTATTTAATGCTTTTCCTGTTCACACGTATGCCCGCAAGGGCGCCAACGGCAAAAACCGATACCTTTGTGGAGAGAAAGATGCCGGTTTTTAATAGGAACAGACACCTATGACTCTTGTCAGATAAAGGTGCCGGTTCCTATTTAAAACCGGCATCTTTGAGTGTTGTCTCATCGAAGTAGTTGTTAGTAGGACCAGGATAAAAGTGACGGGTTTTAAAAAAACCGACACCTTTAGATGAGGAGCGGAGACGAACTGCAAACCAGTTGGCTTCGTCGTCCTTTATCTTCTTTGCCTTATCTTCTCTTGTGCCCCCTCATTCTCTCTCTCACCTCCTTTTCTTCATACCCCTCCCCTCTTCCTCCCCTCTCTCTCTCCGGCGGCTGACCGACAACGGGGGTGCGTCCACGCCGAGGAGCGACAACGGCCACCGACACCGGGGAACGATGACGACCACTAGGGATGGCAACGGGTTAGGTCGGCCATGGGCAAAGCGAATCCATGCCCGCCCCGAGACCCATGTGCCTGCTCCCGACCCACACCCGCAAGGTCTATTGGGCAAAACTCCATGACCGTGCCCATGCCCGTCGGGCACGGGCATGCCCGACGGGTACCTATCGGGCGTGCCGTGCACTGCCGCCGCCTGCACCCACCCCCGCGCCTAGTGTCGGCGCAGCCTGCGCCCATCCCTGCCGCTGTCTAGCCCATGTCACGTCCTCGGCCGTCTTTGCTGCCGCCGGCTATCGCCTGCCTGAGCCATCGTCGTCGTCGTCACCTTAAGCCGCCGCCGCCGCCGTTGCCCGCCCGCGCCGCCACCGCTGTGGCCCATGGGGATTGGGGTAGGAGAGGGGAGTGGGGAATTAGGTTAGGGTTTCTATTAGTTGAGTATATATATATGTCCCTAGCTAATGGGCCAAATGAGCCAAGAGAAAGGGGTATGATAATTAAGAGATGGGCCAAAATTAGCTAATACATAGATATCGGGTCGGGCATGGATTATCCGCGGGCAAAAAATAACACCCGGCTGTTGCCCAATACGTTCTTGGGTCTCGGGCTGGCATGCCCACGGACAAAATATTACACCCATGCCCATGTCCATCGGGTCAGGTATCCATGGATACCGAGACCCGTGGGCAAAATTGTCATCCCTAACGACTACCGGCGCGCCCACCGGCCACTGGCTCTCGGGGACGGTCGGATCCAACGCCCCATCCCCCACTAGCGCTGCACCCCTTCGTCTTCCTCCCCTCTCTCTCCCTCTCGCTGCTGCCATCACCGACATGACTGCCGCCGCACCTACAAGAGGTATCATCTCCAGCGGCTCACCAATGATGGGGGCCCATCCAAGCTGGGGGGGGGGCGACGACGGCGTAGGTGTTGATGCGAAAACATTGAAAGATTTGCTTTACTTTAGTGCAGGTCCAAAAGCTTCGGGTTGCAGACGTGCCGGTTGGTTTGACCCTACAACCAACAAGATAGACAATGGTAAACACTAGAAAACGATAGCTGTCGATGACACAGGCCCGGGGGTACCAAGACTAAAGGGATGGGCGGCCCCCTGCACCCACGTGGCGCTCCCCTGAGGAAGGGTCGGGCCCGAGGGTAAGGTGGCGGCTGCCCTCCTTAGTCCCCCCGAGGGTCGGGCCGCTCCCACTCCCTCCCCGAGGGTCGGATCGCCCCGACCCCCTTTGCGCTTGTGCCGCGTGTGCGAGGTTAGGTGAGCGTCGCCAGCGCCCACCTAACCGCATTGATGGCGGCTCAAGCAAGCGCACCACGCCGCATTTAATGTGGCGTGTGGCATGCGTAACAAGATAGACAATGGTAAACACTAGAAAACGATAGCTGTCGATGACACAGGCCCGGGGGTACCAAGACTAAAGGGATGGGCGGCCCCCTGCACCCACGTGGCGCTCCCCTGAGGAAGGGTCGGGCCCGAGGGTAAGGTGGCGGCTGCCCTCCTTAGTCCCCTCGAGGGTCGGGCCGCTCCCACTCCCTCCCCGAGGGTCGGATCGCCCCGACCCCCTTTGCGCTTGTGCCGCGTGTGCGAGGTTAGGTGAGCGTCGCCAGCGCCCACCTAACCGCATTGATGGCGGCTCAAGCAAGCGCACCACGCTGCATTTAATGTGGCGTGTGGCATGTGTAACCAGTCTACGACCGGTCACGGCGATTGACCGGTCCATGACCGGTTAGACGGCAGCAGAGCGCCTGCGCACTATCCGCTCGTCAGGTGGCGCGCAGCGTGCCCTGCCCCGTCCCATTAGAATGATGAGAGCTTTTTGCCTCTTGTCCCTCACAACCGGAGTTGGTATGCCAACTCTGGTCAGATGGTTTCTGTTTTCCGATGTGAACGGAACACGGAAGCCTTCGCCCATTTAATGGAATTTGACGCGGGCGTCCCCCGTGTCAGCCAGCTGACTGGACGGGGGTCATGCTGCTGCGACTATGCGTGTGGCTTTCAATTCAAGCAACAAGACAGCCATTAAATGTAAAAGAATATTTTCCTTCTATCTTAGATAGCCTTTTGGCCAATGTGGTAGCCCCTTGAGGTATAAAAGGAGGCCCAGGCCTGAGGAGAAGGAAGGAGGCGAAGAACACAGATAGACAGGAGAGAAAGGGAGGGCAAGCATCTGTATTCCCTGATATTCCAGTCACATATCTACCACACACAGGAGTAGGGTGTTACACTTCCTAGCGGCTCGAACCTGTATAAACGCCTGTCTCTCTCTCTCTCTCGATCAGTAGGGAAAGAATCTCACCTTGCGTCCCTGGCCGAACTCACAAAGTTGGGCCCTCTCTGTTCCCTGTTGAGGAGCTAACACTCCGTCAATAGCCGATCGGCCGATGTCGTATCGTATCAGCCGATGCACGAATGAATCGGCTATAAAAGATATTGTTCATAAACTAAATCTAGATTGAACATAATCATAAACAATTTTTCTTTAACAAAACCAATTCTATAGATCGAATCCAATCGATGCAGCATAAGATTGATAATATTAAAGTAAACTATTATGCAATTATATGATCTAAATAACTAGCTGATGTGCATGTAAATATAGATTCAATCCAAGGCAACTACGATCGGCTGTAGAGATAAATACCATGCAATTGTTAATTCAATCTTTCTCTTAAATATGAGCAACTACGATAGATCGAACCTTATCGAGACAGTATTAGTTGCTAATAACAAACATCAGATGAATTAATAATTATATGAACTTATATCATAGCCGATGATGTAATTTGGGTAGCAAAAGATAAAGTATCGGCTATAGCTCTAATACAGCGTTATACAAGAATATCAAATTTAATTAAATCTATTAAACAACCTTCAGTCTCAACAGATCGGACCTAACCGAGACAATGCGATACCAATGACAAGCTTAATAGATTTAAAGAATTGATACACTTGTATAAGATGATATATATATAACAAATTAAGTTAAAGACAACATGCAATCTTAAAACGAAACAGTTATACTAGTTAAAATCGACTGAAACCTTGATACTACCCTTATCGGCAAGCAAAGAGCAAATTAGTTTTTACAACTTTGATAACAACTTAGTAGGTCAAACCTAATTGATACAACACTAAGTTATAATCAAAATAGCAAGGTTTAAACAAAACCTTTGATTGTTTTCAAGATGACAGATACACTAATCAATCTAAATCAACAAAAATTGTTTAGATGATATCAACAAACTCGGATGAAATCGGCCAATATAAGTAAACAACACTATCGATTTAGGTTAACCAATGTATATAATAAATTAGCACTTATATCAACCAGTTTGGAATGTCGAACTTAACCGAGGGAACCCCTAACCCCGTCGATACAAGCAACTATAGATGGAACTTACTTCTTGATGGAGATCGAACCTAACCGATGCAGCCTAATTCGAAGACAAGAACTCGTCGAAAATAAAACCTCGTGAGAGGGTGGTGATACGCCGAAAGTGTATATTGAAATATTGTTAACTTACAAGACCCTGGGTGTACATATTTATACCCATGAACATAAACTAGTACATACCGAACACAACATAACTTTTCTAAAGATAAAGCAAAAAAATACAAGCCCAAACTAGACTCTAATCAATCTTTCCTAAAATTATAAGAAGAAAATAAACAACCTTGCCTAATTAATACATAATTCTCCATGTCACTTTCTTCCCGATCCAATCCCCTTATAGTAATATCTTCAACCTCCTCAACCGAATCTGACAAGAACTCGAATTCCTGTCTCCTATCGGCAACATCCAAATCATTCCCAACCGATACACACCTGCCGATATGCCTCCAGCCGATATAACTTTCTGGTTACTAAAATCACGCCGTCAATCTCACTTCACCTTTAACGGAATATGCCAAATTTTGTTGTTAACAATAGGGCAGGCCGCCCTCCTCCTCTCGCTGCTCCCCACTGGCCACCGGCGCTCGGAGGCGGCCGGATCCGGCGTCGACGAGGTGCGGATGGACTACTTCTTTTTTTTTTTTGATTTGTTCATCCTTCTTCTTTACCTCTAATGCATGCAAATAATTCGTGTCATTTGAGTGATGAAATTCTTCACTTGTGCCAAAATTTACGATTCAATGCTTCCTTGTTCTTTCATTTGTGTTGTGGATGGATGTGGGATGGATGGATGATGATATGCGGATGAATGCATCCTTGTTCTTTATTTGTGCTGTGAATGGATATGGGATGGATGGATGATGATATGTGGATGTGGGAGGAGGGGCTACTCGATACATCGGTTCGAATTGAGCCGATGCATTGAGCTGTTTTTTTTTATTCCTAAAACCTCAAAGGTGTTGCCTTTTGAGTATCGGTTAGAAAATCCAGCATCCATAAGGGTTTCTCAACCGGCACCGATTGGGATTTTTGTAGTAGTGCTACTTCTTCGGCAGGATGGTGGTGTTCAACGACCTGATGATGGAGGGCAAGGCGTTGCCGCCGTCGCTGGAGGAGACGACGGTGCGCGCGCAGAGGCTCTACCTCTACGACAAGAAGGACTACTACAACGCGTGGTTCGCCTTCTCCGTCGTGTTCAACTCCACGGCGCACTGTGGGACGCCCAACCTCATGGGCGGCGCTGACCCCCTCATCGAGAGGAACATCTCTGTCGTGGGTGGCACCGGCGACTTCTTCATGGCGCGCGGCGTCGTCACGCTCCGCAGCAACGCCGTCGAGGGATTCACCTACTTCCGGCTGCAGATGGACATCAAGCTCTTCGAGATGGTAATACATACATCTACTAGCTCGTACGTACGTAATAACGTACGCTCTTGAGGCCGTGGTCCTGAATATGATTGTGTGTGAGAGAGAATTTCCATCTCGATTTTCCTTCTTCTTTGTCCTAAATATATGATTGTTAATTTGTGTGTTTGTGTGTGTGAGACTTTCCATCTCGATTTTCCTTCATCTTTGCGTGACAGGTCGTATGCACCGAGGAAGGGAATTGCAAGAAAACTTCTGCAAATTTTGTGCAAAACGTATCATTGTCTTATTATTATTGTTATTTCCATCTCGACACTTCTTTGCGTGATGACTACAAGTGGATCGGAAGCATTTTTTTTCACCCAACTGCAGTGCCAGCCCGTCAAACTTCTTTTAACTTTTATCAAGTGTATTAAAAAATTCATGAACATCAATAACACCAAATTAATTTTATTAAAACTAACATTGATATATATTATGACAATATGTCTCTTTTTGTCTTGGAAATATTGTTATATTTTTTATTACCTTGATCAAATTTTAAAAAATTAAAAAAAATCAAAACAACTTATAATATAAAATAACCATATCTGATCATGTACTCCATGCACTACAAAACATTTGGCGTCCTTGCGAATGTAGACGGCAGCATTATAGCCAAACTGTGTATAGGGGTAGGCAAAATTGACCGAAACTAAACGGTTTTGCTATACATTTATCGATAATTTCTTTCTAAAAATTTGTCAAATATAGATATAATATAATTATAGTGTATTTACATTATAACTTATATTTTATATGTAATTACAATGTAACTTTCATATAATTTTGAACCGTTAGATTTGCTTTAAGATTCGAGCAAGCGCGTAAGAATAAAATCATGGCGTGTGTACGTGTCAAGGGATTTCGTCTCAAGATGCTCGCTTCGCGGAAATAACATTGTTATCATGGGATTTTTAAAAGTTGCATATAAGTTGTATTGTATTTACATGCAAGTTATAATGCAATTATATTGTGATTTTTATATACTTATATCTATCAAATTTTTAGGAGAAAATTTACCGATAAGTGTATCGATAGTCCCAACTAAAATACCAAACCAAATCGAGACTGAAAATTCCCGTTAGAAATCCGTTCAAATTCTTCTGGTTAACCGAAATTAATAGTCAATCAAAATGAGAGAAAAAAAAACTTATACCTACAAGCCCAATAAGCACTGTGCAACCCAGCTAAAACCCTGAAATATACCTATAAGCCCAATAAAGCATATGTGCAACCCAACCCTCCAACGCAACAGACAAATAGTGAGGCAAATCCTAAGCGGGATTGCTAATTAGCGTAGCTGTACCATTGACGCACAATTTCGGCCCATAAGGACGACAAATATTCCCTTTCTTTCCTTTTCTTAATGAAAGTCTTGTATATATGTTTTTCACATGAAATTTGTAAAAAAAGTGCACGTTAGGAGCACAATTACGCCAAATAGCAATATCCCACTCTCCAAGACAAAGTTTGGCAATTTAATTTGTATCGAAACGGAGTCCAACAGACTTGCCAACCGGATGGCGAAGCCATCCGGCTTGCCAATCATGGGCCCCACCATCTATCTTGTCTCTCCCACATCTACATCTTTCACTCAACTGGCTTTGCCGTTGCTGCCTCCCTTGACCACGGGCCACCTCACCTCCATCCTATCCTTTCGCCGCCATCGGGGGCACACCCTTTCTCGCTCCCCATCCGGCTTGGGGTTTTCATTGTGAGGATGGGTCGTCGACCACCTTGATTACCTCCTCTTCAGCACCGCCTCCCCGACGGCCGCCCCCTTTCCAGCGCCGACCACTTCACCTTCATCCTCGCCTTCCACCGTCGCCTGGGGCACGCCCATTCTCGTTCCCAGTTGGTGGTAACCATCATGGGGACGGGCTATAGTTAACACCAAAATTTGATAAGATTCTTTAGTGGATTTGGTTAAGAAAGAAGTCAAGCAGCCGATGAAAGTTTATATAGAAAAGACCAAGTTTAGAAAAGAATCGTGAAGACCATGGCGTGTCAGTTTAATTCTATCTATTAATTAGACAGTATTTAGTCATTTTTCTTTTTTTTTAGAAAGTTTTGTCTAATGTCCGATTAGGACTTATATCTTTCTTTTTATCTTTAGGAAACTTGTAACATGTCCAATCAAGACTAGTATCAACCCGATGATATAAATATGTATACCCAAGGTCTTTGTAATTTATCCCTGAGATCAATACAACTTTCGGCGCATCGCCACCCTTTTTTCGAGGTTATATCACCGACGAAACTTTGCACCTGATGTGGGGCTGCATCGCTTTGATATCTGGCGAAGGGGTAAGCCCTAAGTTTTGATGGCCTTTGCAATTGTATTGGCTATATTGGCGTTGTTCAAGGCTGCATCGCTTCGATCTCTTGGATTACTCTGGTTTGGTTGGTATAGTTGCCTACCTTATATTTTAATTATATCTTTAATTGCATCATATTTAGAGACGTATCAGTTTAGTTGGGACTGTCTTGGTTAGATCCGATCTTCTGTCTTAGTCAATATATCTCTACAATCACAATGTTGTTTAAAATAGATTTGTTATATCCATCATATAAGCATAGATCTATCGGCTTATCTAGCTTATTTGATCAGACGTAATCTAGAATTGTCTCGATTAGGTCCGATCTTCTATATTACTGCTGATAATCTAAGTCTTGCTAAGTATATAGATTTGTGCTACGTTTTATCAGAGTGCTAGTCAATAAGTTATCTTTACATCAGACCTCCAGTCGATGTATGCTTTAACCTTCGAGCCTACATTTAATATTTTGTATCAATATCGGCCGATTGGTTCATTGGACATCTTCTTCACCATATTATCATTGGTTGATTGGATTGTTTGTTTAAGTCCTTTCATTATCTTTATCTAAGTGTCAGAATCTACATCAGATATATAGTCGATTGTTTAAAATCCTATCGACATCGTCTAGAATCGCTACATCGGCTATTATCACTACATCGGCTTATTGGCCGATCGGCTCTTTGATCATTAATTTATCTATATTGTCAGTTGTAGGATTAAATTGGCCGGTACGCCCAAACCCGATATTTTAGTACCTGCACTGGAGTTAAGCAGATCTCCCAGACCTTCGTGTGAACGTCAAAATTTCATATCAACAGCTGTCAACCGCCCCGACTTCGTCGTCCCCATTGACCACCTCGCCGTTGGTCGAGCTCGCCTTGCCTATTCTCTTCGTCGGGCCAAATCGCTAGAGCCACTATCGCCACTGCCTCGATTTGGCACATCGTCGACTCTCTCCTCGTCTCGCCGCCCCCTTCCTCCTCATCTCGTCGCTGGGCCGATTCTCTAGGGCTGGTGCCGCCATCCACCAACATTGCCGCTATCGGCAATCCTGTCCGGTGTCTCGCTATTGCTGGTGAGGTGATGATGGGTGGGGGCTGTGGGGTGGGTTGGGAGGGGAAAGATGTGGAGGAAGAGAGAAACAAGTATAGAGATTGATATGTTGGAACTATTTTCAGATTGAAGAGGGCAACAGATAAACTGTTAAAGTGAAATACAAATTTGACTTTCAAATTTTTTTTACAAACTGACCAAATAAATATTTGAAAAGTCAAATTTAGCAAGAATGTTGGAGATGCTCTAAGAGGAAAGAGGTAATAAGATCCCCCACCTCTCAGCCGGCCAGGCCCACCCTACACGGATGCCCCGCCCAGCCGACTCCTCGCTCCATGCCGCACCGTTGCCTCACCTTTTAGATGACTGAATTTACCAATTGTCCGAAGATCCGAGACGAAAATTTTTCTCGGTTGGATCGAATGCTCGCCCCTATAGGCAAACATGACGTCCTTCTGGTCGCCGGCTGGCATCACCGGCTTGTGCCGAATCGTTAGCATTGCTGTGTGCTTCGTGCATGTGGGTTGGGTCATCTTATGCCATGGCAATGGCAGTGATCGCACTGTTCTGTACACAGTAGACAAATTTATCAGCGTCAGAATCAAGCAAAGGAAACTGGAGTAACTGTAGTATCTCTTTGCGTACGTCTCACTTCCTCTTGCGTACGTCTCACTTCCTCTTTCTATCCTAACAACTCGATCAGAATATTTCCAGTAAATTAACAATTTGAAAGTGGTCAGTAGAACACCTGTGTATATTCCCCTGACCATCTCTATAAATAGCCATGCACAACTCGAGCTCCACATCGATCACAGCTGCAGCAACACGTATTGTCTAGCTAGCTTCTTATTAGCTTCGATCTCTGGATCGATCGAGCTCAGATCACAGGCTAATCAAGCATAGCTAGCTATTACACTGCAGTTAGCTAGGCCTGATGGCAACTTGGTCCAATGCGTCGTCTCTGATCGTCGCCGCCGTAGTTCTGCTCGGCCTCAGCTCGGCGAGCGTCGCGCATGGCCGCCGCGGCAGGAGCTTCGTCTCCAGCTACGACGAGCCGTGCAAGGAGATGAGGCTCTACCTCCACGACATCATCTACGACTACAGCAACAGCACCTCCAACTCCACGTCGGCGGCCGCCACCAAGCCGACGGCGCTGAGCACCGCCGTGTCGAACCCCGGCTATTTCTTCGGAGAGATGGTGGTGTTCAACGACCCGATGACGGAGGGGAAGGCGCTGCCGCCGTCGCTGGAGGAGACGGCGGTGCGCGCGCAGGGGCTCTACTTGTACGACAAGAAGGAGGCGCCCAACGCGTGGTTCGCCTTCTCCGTCGTGTTCAACTCGACGGCGCACCGCGGCACGCTCAACCTCATGGGCGCCGACCTCATGTCGGAGAAGACGAGGGACCTCTCCGTCGTGGGCGGCACCGGCGACTTCTTCATGTCCCGCGGCGTCGCTACTCTCAGCACCGACGAGGCCTCGGCGGATTTGTCGTACTTCCGGCTGCAGGTGGACATCAAGCTCTACGAATGCTACGTCTGATCCCATGCATACATGCATGGTAATATCACTGCACGTACGCTTGCGTTTTCACTGCCGTGGATCGGATCATCGGTGTCCTAAATATGCGCTTGTATTTGTGTGTGTGTGTGTGAATTTCCTTCTTGACATTCTTCATCTTTGCGTGACGAGTCATATGCACTGAGAAATGTGCAAAATGTGTATCTTCCGTGTTTTGAATTTGCATCTCGATTGTACTTCTTTGCATGTCAAGTTGGCGGTCGGTTTGGCGAGGTGGTGTGTTTTTCTTTTTTTTTTGCTTGGTTATAGCTTTTAGGGTTGTAATCTTGTAATTTTTCTCTTCTATATTAATATGAAACCTCGCACCGTCTGATGCGTCACACCTTAAAAAAAGATGGTTTCTTCAATCAATGTTGTAGATGTGGACGCTGAATGACGATTGTTCCCTTGGATGTCTTTGGGAGTGATAGTTGAAAGTCGGTTATACCATGGGCTAGACCGTCTAACCTGTGGAAGTGACTCGGCTGGCCTGGTCGTAAGTCAATTGGTCGTTCCATTCGTGAAGTTGATCAGCTTTTCGGTTGCATTGGGCTAACGGTGGCCGGCCTTGTTCTAGAACAGCTACATCAACGGATCGTCCAGATCTGTTCCCTTTCTCTCGCGGAAGATGAGGCACCTGAGAAGATGTAGAAGCCCGTATCCCTTCCTGATTAATCACACCACAAGAGACAATGAACACAAGATATAAGGGTAGAGCTCACTCTTTTATTATCAATGATTGTGCGTACAATAATGGGCACCCCTGTCCCTCTATTTATAAGTAGAGGTGGTCTTAGAGATAAGAACAGTTTTATCTCTAAAACCGATTTGGATTGGTTCACAAGTTAAAATCTTATCTTCCCTTGGAGAAAACATTCGTAACACTTCCCCATGGACCTATCCACGACCAACTTATGCCTCGTCAAAACTCCTATCAAAACCCAATGAAAAAAAGACTAGAAGAAAAAGTACATAGTTGTCGCTCATGCATTGCACGTTGTTGCCTCGTTAAAAACCTTATGTGAGGAACAACAGCTCCATTCACTCAAGGAAAAAAAGAGTACAACATAATGGACTAACCGGTCCATCCTATGGGTCATGTTCTGGGGTGCTTTCCCCCCGAACCTAGCAAACCTCAAAGTTTTCTCATCCCAATTCTCTGGACAAGCTTTTGAGAACTAACAGTTGGGAGAGACTAGATGATCAATCCTCTAGATCATCACTCAACTTGAATTGCTACACACCTCACCTCGCCTCAGGACACTGTCAGCGAACTCATCTTTAGTCCCGGTTTGCAACCCCTTTTAATCCCGGGTATGCAACCGAGACTAACAATCCGGGACCAAAGATGAGCATCTTTAGTCCCGGTTGAAATAATCGGGACTAAAGATCCATCTTTAGCACTAACACCAACCGGTATTAAAGTTAATTTTTTTTAAATGCTTTATATTGCTTGCTACATGTTTATATATAGATATATATATATGTATAAATACATATATATTTATATATATTCATGTATATATATACACACACACACACACACACAAATAAAAACATCTATATATATATAAAAGTGCATATATATATATATACACATGTGTATATATATATATGACTTTATATATAAATATAAATATAAATATATATATATATATAAATACATACATATAAGAGTAATATATATTTGTATAGCATCACGTATATATAATTGCTGGTATATATTACTTATGTACAATAGGAATTTACTTATAAACATGTATAATTGTTGTTAATTTCTAATGTTCCATTATATATTACAAACTAGGACAATTCATCTCGAGGAATGAGTCTTCCGTCGTTTTGGAATTCTCTCGCTGGATTAACAATTTCATCCATAACAAATCCCATGAGTTATTCTTGAACAACCTTGATGTAATCCTCATGGGTGAGTTGGTCCTTCATCCACATAATCTATCATTTTCAAAAAATGAGATATGAATATATTAAATCAATGAAAAGAGCGTAAATAATGTACGTGCAGGTGTTTACGTACTTCGATATTCGTATCAGTGTTAAGGGCATGTGCCATGCGGTGAATAAATTCACAAACATAGTAGCCGCACAACTTGGTCCCCTGTTCCTGTCGTAAACACTAAAGCATAAATGAACTTATGAAATATTTCTAATATCGAATAAATAAGATTTATAATTTTGGACCATGTACGTACTGGAAAGTTCATCCGCACTGACAATTCTTCCTTGAATTCCCCGCGGACGTTTGCACGGAATCTTGCCCACACCCTGCAGTTGCAAACGAATTAATGACGCTTTGATCCACATAGTAACGATAGCATCAATCATAACGAGAGTACTAGCGGATCACATTACCTATTAATTATGTCAATGATATCGTCGAAAATATCCCTATCTTTGCGCATAGAGTCCATGATAATAATTTGGCCTTTGGTAATCTCTATGACAAAGAGGACCCAGTGAAATCTGCAGAATCGTGAAATATGATATACATATCAATTTATAAAAATGAGAAGGAAGTTGCTATAACAACCAGTAAAAACTCACTTTGTGCTGTATGGCAATAGTATGTACTCCTTGAAATGTTGCTGCACCAGGAATTTGTAAATGTTATTCTCGGTTTCCACTTGCCAGCGTTCTAAGGTCTTCTCGTTGATTACGTACGAGTCCTTGAAACCGCACTTAAAGTATCCTTCTTTCTGGCATCTTCGAATCTCCATTCTACGGTGAAAAAAGACGTTAAATTTTAGATGTCACATATGACGGGCAAATGAACAAAATTAAATTAAACGACACTTACAGAACCCAGCAACTCATAAGAGAGACGTCAAGGGCATCTTGATGGTATATGTCATGGCAATCTTCCCAGCATATCCACATATCGTATGTCCCACGGAAGAAATGTTCATTTCTAACCCTTACCGCAAACATCATCCTACCCTTTGCTGATTGATCCATGTACCATTCATGGATGGTACATCTAGGTAGAGAGCTTGGAGATCAACTCTGGCTTGACAAGTGGTTTGCTGAGTACGTACTTGTGCTTAAGTTCTGCACTCTCTATAGAGGCGTTCCCCAGCAGTTGCTCATGCTCAGATTTGTATCAGCCATAAATTGTTGTAAACTGAAGTCGTAGTCCGATGGCATCGGCTCGACCATTTGTTTCTTTTGCGTTCCGAGCTGAGGGACAGTCTTTGCCTTTGTCTTTCTTTTCCCAAAGGACTTTTGAACTGAGCGGTCGTAGTCTGATAGTAAGTTCTTTTTCATGGGTTCGCTCATTTTCTGAAAGAAAGCCTTATTCATCGGGTCTATTGGAATCTTCTTCTCTGGAACCTATGGCCTGAAGTGATCCTCCACTTGTTTTCTTATGATCTCGTCAATCTTCTCGTCTATCCTATCATACGTTCCTTTCTTGAGCGCGGGTAGTTTTGGCTCGTCAAGTCTTGGCTTCTTCTTTTGTTGTGTGGACTTTGACGACACTAGACAAAGTGGAAAAGACCGCTTGGTACTTGTAGCTACTTGCGGCATTGATGACGGATGAGATTGTGTAGGCGGCAGAGACGGTGGAGGCGGAGGAGACCACGGTTGCAGAGGAGACGGTGCAGGCGGAGTAGACCGCGGTTGCGGCGTAGACCGAGGCTATGGTGGTGGAGATGTAGGAACGGAGGCTGCTACTCGCTCGGGAAGCACGATGTACCGCTTGCACCACAGTATAATGGTGTGGGCTGTCTCTCCTAGTTTCGTCTCCCCGTCTCCTCCGGGGATTTCCAGCTCGAGATCCTCAAAGCCTTGGACCACCAGCTCAACTTCGACCTTTGAGTATGAGGTGGAATTGGTCTACAATGGTATGTCCCATCTTGCTGCACTTGTATGGCCATGCCCTCTGCCATCTTGACGAGAATCGAGATTAATTAGTAATTAACATATGCACAAACATTTGTAATTTACAAGCCAGATATTATAAAACTATGAGCAAACCTTGATTGATATGTTCCTGTAAGGAATATGCAGCTCACACGGTGTCCGCTCTGTGATTTCATCCATGGGGAAGGGTGGTTCGTCGACAACTGGCCCTGCTGCAGCGTCGATGCTATGTTGGACTACTTGCCCTGTAGAAGCGCAACTATTTCGATTGCCGAAGGGGCCCACCATGACGTGAGGAACAGACGGCTGGGTCTGCTAGCTCCGCTGTTCACCTAAGCGTTATTCCACCTGTCTTGTCACCTCCTCTTGCAACCGTGCGTCGTGGGTCGCAACCTTCAATTCAAGATCTGCCAATTTCGCATCTGTATCTCTCTTGCTCCTCATGTGACTCCGGTACATGTGGATGTCTTCTGTAAACCCGTATTACATGGAACCACGCCTTTTCCGCACGTTCATCCTAGGTGCTCCGGATTTTCCAGTGCGAGCATAAGCTCGTCCTTCTCTCTGTCCGAATGGAATCTTACCTCAAAGATGCCTCTAAGGCATCCACGAGACGGTGAGTTGCTTGCCGTATGTCATCGCTAAAGATCAAGGAGCCATCACCGGGATTCAGTGTCCGCCCATGAGCGTAGTACCAATGTTTTGATCGTTCAGGCCAATCAACTGTGGCCGGAACGATTCCTCTTATAGCTAGAGCATCCTCCATTTTTTGCCACTTGGACACTGCCTTCTTGTAGCCGCTCGACCCTAGCCGGTGAAAGTACTTCTTCTTGGAGGCATTGGCTTTGTTCTTCGCTATTCTGGTTTGCCCTTGCTCTCCTGTCTTGTAGGCCACAAATGCATCTCAATGATCCTTCAGTTTGGGGAATGCGTCGAAGTCCGGTATCAGATCCTTTAGGATATATCTATGGTACAAATCTTTCATGTAGCCCTGGAATTGTTGAGCCATCTTTTTTAGCGTCTAATCCTTCACTTTGGCGTGATCTGCCTCAGGAATTGTAAAGGTCTCGAGCATGGTGGTCCACAGCATGTCCTTCTCTGTAGTTGGGACATATGTTTGTTCAACATCCCCTCGTGACCTTGTTTGGCACTAGTTTTGTATGCTGATGGGCACGTGATCCCTCACGACCCAACCGTTGTGTGACACAAATTTTCTTGCTGCATCGGCGGGGGCAACTAGTTTGCCGTTTGGGTTCACTTCAGTTATGATGTGTCACTGCTCCACCTTCCTCGCGACACCACGTTGTCCACGTGCCCTCTTCATACCAACGCTCGGTTGGCTAGCTTGTTGCTCATCTTGGTTCTCCTCCTCATTCCCTTCCTAGTTTCTCTCCTGATTCCCTTCCTCATTTAAATACTGGTTGGGGTCCTTGTTCTCCTCCTCGTCCGCCCAGTACTGGCTGCTGCCCTCATTGATCTCGTTCATCATCGCGATCTGTCATCTGTTCGTAACATTAAATAGTACAGAAAAAGTTATTATTATCTACATTGTCGGCAACTATGAAGAATGTCTAAAATTAACCCTCATGGACGCACCGCGGCACACTCAACCTCATGGGCGCCGACCTCATGTCGGAGAAGAAGAGGGACCTCTCCGTCATGGATGGAAACGGCGACTTCTTCATGGCGCGCGGCGTCGCCACGCTTAGCACCGACGAGGCCTCGACGGATTTGTCGTACTTTCGGCTGCAGGTGGACATCAAGCTCTACGAATGCTACATCTGATCCCATGCAGACATGCATGGTAATATCATTGCACGTACGCTTGCTTTTTCATTGCCGTGGATCGGATCATCGGTGTCCTAAATATGCACTTGTATTTGTGTGTGTGTGTGTGTGTTTGAATTTCCTTCGTGACATTCTTCATCTTTGTGTGACGAGTCATATGCATTGAGAAATGTGCAAAATGTGTATCTTCGGTGTTTTGAATTTGCATCTCGATTGTACTTCTTTGCATGTCAAGTTGGCGGTCGGTTTGGCGAGGTGGTGTGTTTTTCTCTTTTTTTTTGCCTGGTTATAACCTTTAGGGTTGTAATCTTGTAATTTTTCTCTTCTATATTAATATGAAACCTTGCACCGTCTGATGTGTCATGCGTTAAAAAAAGTTGGTTTCTTCAATCAACGTTGTAGATGTGGATGCCGAATGACGGTTGTTCCCTTGGATGTCTTGGGAGTGATGGTTGAAAGTCAGTTATAACATGGGCTAGACCATCTAACCTGTGGAAGTGACTCGGCCGGCCTGGTCGTAAGTCGATCGGTCGTCCCATTCGTGAAGTTGATCAGCTTTCGGTTGCATTGGGCTAACGGTAGCCGACCTTATTGTAGAATGGCTACATCAGTGGATCACCCAGATCCGTTCCCTTCCTCCCGCAAAAGATGAGGCACCAAGAAAATATAGAAACCTGTATCCCTTCCGATTAATCACACAACAAGAGACAATGAACCCAAGATATAAGGGTGAAGCTCTCTCTTTTATTATCAATGATTGTGTGTACAATGATGGGCACCCCTGCCCCTCTATTTATAAGTAGAGGGGTCTTAGAGATAAGAACGGTTTTATCTCTAAAACCGATTTGGATTGGTTCACAAGTTAAAATCTTATCTCCCTTTGAAGATAATATTTGTAACACTCCCCCTTGGACCTATCGATGACCAACTTATGCCTCGTCAAAACTCCTACCAAAACCCAGTGAAAAAAAGGCTAGAAGAAAAAGTACATAGTTGTCACTCATGCATTGCACGTTGTTGCCTCGTAAAAAACCTTATGTGAGGAACAACAGCTCTACTCATTCAAGGAAAAAAAGAGTACAACATAATGGACTAACCGATCTATCCTATGGGTCATGTTCTGGGGTGCTCTCCCCCTGAACTTAGCAAACCTCAAAGTTTTTTCATCCTAATTCTCCGGACAAGTTTTCGAGAACTAACAGTTGGGAGAGATTAGGTGATCAATCCTCTAGATCATCACCCAACTTGAATTGCTACGCACCTCACCTCGCCTCAGGAGTCTGTGAGGTAGCCCACTTGTATTTGTGGTGTTAGTTAATAAAGATAGATCTTCCAATGATAGAACCTTAGGAATAGGTCTAAGTGATCGTCATCGAGCCAATACCCCCGGTATACTCTAAGACATTCCAATTTCTCGCAAATGACAATCAAGACTCAATACATACTCCCCCTGATGACAACCTTTGTCGCAGACCATATTCCCATAGCATTAAACATATCTCAGATACATGTTTGGCAAGAATCTATTAGATTCTCAAACCATTAGTCTCAAAGACTTATCTCATTTTACCACTAAAATGAGAATAGGGAACATAGAGAGTAAACTGCCACTATCATGTACCACAATATCTATACTGTTGTGCAATGCAATCTATTTTATCATTCCAAAGAATTATGGGGATAAACAAGCTGCAATGGCACGCACCTGTTGATGTAAAAAACACACACTGGCCTGGGAGATCTGCTTAACTCCAGTGCAGGTCCAAATATTTCTTTCGGGTTCTAGGCGTGCCAATTGGTTTGATCCTGCAACCAATAAGAAACAAAGAAAACGCAGTTAAATCCACCAATGATAGCCGATCGGCTGGCTTGCCGATGACATATCATTGAGCATTGAGCCGATGCAAGATGCATTAAATCGGTTATAACAGATAAAGCAAGATAAAGCTAAATCTACTCAATCGGCTGTAGATATCAACAAAATATAATCTAAGTCTCAGAATATATTTAAACCAAGTGATTGGGATAGATCGGACAGGGCGCCGAGACAGTATGAATCACTTATGTCTAAATATATTATAAAGCGTAGATTATACATGTTCATAACATAGCCGATTAGGTAAATCTAACATGTATCGGCTAGTACTCCGATACTACTTTATACAGAGATATTATCATGAACAAAATATATTAAACAACTTGTCAAACTAACGTTAAGATGATTCTAACCAGATTTGACAACAAGCTCAATATATTTTACTAAGTTAATATCTCGATATAAAGGGCAGATTTAGTATATCAAGATAACAAGATAATTAAACCAGGTAAGATCGGCTGAAACCCCGACGCTATCTCTATTAGCAATCATAGACAGGTTAGAAACTATGGTTCTAAACATGATTTAGTAGGTCAAACCTAACTGATGCAGCACCAAATATGTAAAGAAACATAATGTCTAGATGATCAAGTCGATGAAAACCTTTTCGAGATGGTAGATATGTTATATAATCTAGATCAACAGCGATATATAACCCTATCGGTTGCTTTTCTGTGAAACAGACATCAACCGATCTAAGTTATATATTGATATCAATTCAGATTATACAATATATATGATAACTCGACGATTCACACAAACAGGATCAGAGTGTCATAAAGATGGAAGCACTAATCCCGAGAGCGCAAGCCGCCATAACAAGTTTTACCTCTCGTCGGAGATCGAAGCCGATGCAGTCCAACTCGAAAGCAAGAACTCGTCGAAAGTAATAAAAGAGTAAAGGTGGCGATGCGCCGAAATTGTTGTATTGATTCGTTGTTCTTTACACGAACCTGGGTTTAATTTATACCCAGAATTACACAATATGTCCTTGTCGGACATGACTCTTATCTCTATTACAACTCATATTGAAGATAATTCCCTAATACAAACTCTAACCGACAGTATCTATTAGGAAACTAACATTATATCCTAATTAATAGATACAATTCCCTTCTTCGGACCCAATCCGTATGTGGGAATCCTTATGAAGCTCATCAACCGAACCCGACAAAGACTCTGTTACCCTCTCGTTGGAATCGGCTACATCGGCTAACCTTGTCTGACTCCGTCTCAGCCGATGGACACGATAGCCGACTCGGCCACTAGCCAACGCGCACCGTAGCCGATTTTGGTCACCAACCGATCCTCGCTCTGTTTTAGCAACCGCCAGCTTCCTCCAAATCCGCTTCGATTCTATCTTCAAATCCAATACTTAATTTACCAAATTTGGTCGTTAACAGCACCTCCTAGGTGTGACCCCATCAAGTAGTAGGCCTTGATCATTGCAACTTTCTCTGATGGTATCAACAATAGTTGGGGATCTATCGAGATCAACCACAAGTCTTCCAAAGACATGTTGTACCGATCAGAACAACTAGCTAGTCTGAAAAATTAAAGCACTGTGGGGGATAACACACAACCAACAACACCAAGTATACCTTAGTAGGTATAAGAGGACACCACTATTCCAACCATCAGGTGGAGCATATTTCACGAGTATACACACTGCCAGCGATAATCGCGAGATGCACATGTGCTTACAGACTCCATCTATTTGATCTCATCAGGTTCCTCATTGAAATTGTATTGGGTCACAAATGGGTTATCATCCCTTCAAGGGATTACACAATTATTGATGTATTCAAACTTACTAATTATTTTGTATCTCATAGAAAATTTCATCAATGAGATATCCCCCTCAGAGAAAATTCCATCAATGAGATTTTCTCCCAACGGGAGATGGTACTCTTACTGGAATACCTATTTGTATGAGATTTGCATGCTGCAATTTCACTACGGAGTCTATTCAAGACGTCCTCATAGATTTTCCAAATCCCTTAACTGCATATTTAATTTCATGTCATTTTGCCAGTACCTTTATTTAGCGGAACATTCAACTCACATAAGAGAGGTCTCATCTAGAACCTACTTGAACCATCACACATCACCACCTCATTATATTAATAATGACTAGTGAAAATCCAAACAACGTTCGTGACTTTTACTTAGCGATTTGGTTCAACCTCAATTGCATTTTCAATTTGATCCGATTTGAGCACCACATGCTCATGCCATGGACTTGTTCCGGATCCGGGTTCTCTCAGAGAGAATCATTTGCAAAGGCGACATAGTATCGACACATTTATTCCCACTAACATATTTAACCAGATCTTTATTTCCCAAAATGATCGATCCATGGTTGTTCCGTATTCCCAGCACCATAATATGTGCGTATTGCTAAGAATGTCGTCTCCACGACGAACATCATTATGAGATATATTACTTTTCAAAGGTGAATTCTTCACCAGGAGAATCAGAGGAGTATGCTCATGTTCAATGAGAACTCTTATGCTTTGACTAAGGCCCATAGACCATGTTAGCAGGCGTCCTCACAGAACATGATCAAATGCCATAAGTCTTATGTGGATACAATATTGAAATCTTATTGCTCATAATCTAACTATTCACACTTAAATATGTTCTTAATATGGAATCTTATGAGATTTACGAATTTATCATTATCCTCTGCCTTTTTAAGAATATATTAGGAAGGATCGTGTGCTCACGTTGATAAAAAGGACATTTCAACCCATGATAAAGACAGTGCAACCTAAAGAAAATCTAAGGCCGGTCCTTTATCCCAATGTTCAGTACTACCTCCGTTTCAAATTACTTTGTCTTTCTACGTTATTTGACATATACTAAGATTTGAAATAAAAAAACTATAATGCCCTTATCAAATAATTTATGGTTGAGAATAGAAGAGTGGTTGAAGGTAAAATTGAAAAAAAAAATTAAATGAGACGTGATTGATAGAACAAGTAGTAATTTGGGTTGACAAGTATTATGAGACAAATTTTAAATGGTAAAAAGACAAATAATTTGGCACGGAGAAAATACTATTTTGAGATTGACCGGTTTGGTCTTATTAAACTCTAATCACTACTTGTAGACGACGACGTACGGAGGAGTTCAGTCGTTGCAGAAGGTGCCGGTGCAGAGCGGCTGTGACACGGTAGTTTGGACGGTGCTGCTCGTCGCAAGGCCGCAGGGCGGTTTGCGGTGGTTGTGAACCGGTGACAGCAGTTGCGAACGTAGGATTTTGATGACAGGGATAAGAGTAACAAACGTATTGTTCAAGGGATACAAAAGTAACAAATGTGTCGTTCAAGGGGTACAGAGTAACAAACATATTCTCCAACTGAAAAAACTGAAGCTTCTGGTAGCGAAAGTGAAGTGCTAATTATTATAACTAATACAAATAAAAAAGGAGCTGTACGGAAAAATTATCGAAAATAAGCAAGAAAAAATATGGAAAAGATGATTTTGGTCTTAAGAATGTTTATTTGACACAAGTAATAGTATATCTATTAAATTACATAGTGTTTGCAGAAAAATTTAGAGGTGCAACTATACCCCATGTACCAGTGTACATCCGCCCATAAGTGACAAGGCAAGCATATAGGCATTGTTGGTGGCTTGAAGTAAGGCGAGGGAACTCCCTTTGGTCGGCTAGGCTATTTTTTCCACCCTAGAGCTTTTGCCATCTGATGGTTGGTTTGCTTTTAGATTCCAATTATAGGGAGCCCTATAGTAAGATGGGAAGTGGTGGCTGGATTTTTCACATTTTACACATTTTTGAAAACTTATTTTATAAATAAATTTTTAGAAAAACTTATTTTAGGAATGATCTTTTTTTTGTGGCGTCAACGTCATTGGCTTCGTGGTCCAATATAACATTGACATCGTTCCTCTAGCCTTCCCGCGGAAGCTAAGTTACTGATGTGAAGGGGAACGGTGTCAATGTCATTAGGCACCAAGGACTTATTTGCAAAAAAAAAAAAATCAAAAAATGACTTATTTGTAATAAAAAAATATTTATAAATAGGTCATCGGTGTTAGTGTTATTAACGCCGAGGACCTATTTATAAATAAATAGGTTCTTTTGAATTTTTTTATAAATAGACACTCTGCGTCAATGATATTGGTGTCGTACCCCTTCATATTAGTAATTTAGCTTTCACGGGAAGGCTAGAGGGGTAACGTCATTATCTTTAGCATCGTCATTTTGGACCATAGCGTCAATAATGTTGATGTCACGAAAAAGATTCATTCCCAGAATAAGTTTTTTTTAGAGATAATAATTTTTTAAAAAGTTCTAAATGTAAAAATCCATAAGTGGTGGTTGCACCGAGTAGGGTTCTGCATGGTGGAGGATGATCAACGATCTTCGGCTTCGGTTGCAGGGAAAGTCACTCATGAACCCTGCGGCAACAAGGTGCCCCGGCCCTGTATGCACGGTGTTCATAGGGGGAAGGGCGCGGCGTTGGTCTCCACCACAGCTGCAGCAAAGCCAGCAAACACTAGCTACCTAATCAGCCGTAGCCAGCTTCTCTGCCTATTTAACCCTACAGTACATAATCCACAATAATTATCAGCGTCAGAATCAAGCAAATTAAAGCAACAGGAGTAACAGTAGTATCTTTGCGTACGTCTCACTTGATTCCTCTTTCTATCCTAACAACTTGGAATTGAGAATAAACAATTTGCTCGTCTTACTTCTTCTTTCTATTTCTATTCTAACAACTAGCTCGGAATCTGCCACTCGGAAATCAGAAGGACACATGTGTATTTTATACTATTTTTTAAAAAATAATATATGACGTCATTGACTTTTCGTAAAACGTTTGATCATTTATTTTATTAAAAAAATTAGTATAAATATGTAAAATTATAAGTTAAGATTATATTTTATTTGATGATAAAATAAGTGACAACAAAATAAATAATATTTATATAATTTTTTAATAAAATGAATAATCTGTTGTGTAAAAAGTCAACGACATCATATTTAAAATGGAGTAAGTATATTCCTTCTTCCATCTCCTATAAATAAGCATGCACAACTCGAGCTCCACATCACAGCTAATTAAGCTACAGCAGCACGTACTGTCTTGCATGCGCTTAGCTTAATTCTCTCGAGCTGATCGAACACAGGCTAATCAATTAGTTAAGTTTAGCTACTTAGCTAGCTGCATTACACTGCAAGCTAGGCGCCAAGCTAGGCCCAGATGGCAGCTTTGTCCAAGGCGTCTCTGATCGTGGCCGCCATCTTCCTGCTCATCCTCACCTCGGCGACCGTCACCCATGGCCAGAGCAGCAGGAGGAGCTTCGTCAGGAGCTACGACGAGACGTGCAAGGAGATGACGCTCTACCTCCACGACATCATCTACGACTACAGCAACAGCACCTCCAACTCCACGTCGGCGGCGGCCACCAAGCCGACGCCGCTGAGCACCGCCGTGTCGAACCCCGGCTTCTTCTTCGGCAGGGTGGTGGTGTTCAACGACCCGATGACGGAGGGGAAGGCGCTGCCGGCGCCGTCGCTGGAGGAGACGGCGGTGCGCGCGCAGGGGCTCTACCTTCTAGACAAGAAAGACGACTTCAGCGCGTGGTTCGTCTTCTCCATCGTGTTCAACTCGACGGCGCACCGCGGCACGCTCAACCTCATGGGCGCCGACCCCAATGCCGAGACGAGGGACATCTCCGTCGTGGGTGGCACCGGCGACTTCTTCATGTCCCGCGGCGTCGCCACGCTCCGCACCGACGCCGTCGAGGGCTTCAAATACTTCCGGGTACAGATGGACATCAAGCTCTACGAATGCTACGTCTGATCCATGCATATGCATATGCGGTTGGTGTAGGTACGCGCTCTTGACGCCTTGACGGCCGTGTAGTCGTAACTCAACATGATCGTTGTGTGTGTGTTTTGGAGTAATTTCCATGTTGATATATTCTCCATCTATACGCGGCGAGTCGTATATATGCACGTCGCGCGTGTGCAAAATGCACCTGTGTGCAGAATGTATCGCACCTCCATTTCATTTCATTCAATAAAGAAAAAACAAGGTTGGCTTTGTGATACCAAAATCATTATTGATCTCAAACCCAAAATGCTCCTGTGTTCCTCTCCTCTTCAGATCTCTAGCTAGCCATATGCATGCCAAGCAAATGTTCGACGAAATGCCACAACCAAGATGAAGCACCCTGTCCACCCGGCAAGTCACAGCAGCCGCCGGCGTCAAGTGCATGTAGAAGTTTGGAGTCGGCGGCCGGGCTCGTCGTGGGCGCTGCTGCAACAGTCCTACTGGATTTGCATCTTCGGCTCCTTCCAGTTCCTGCACCCGTAGCTCCCAACTCCCAAGCCATGCATGACACTCCATATATATACAGCCGTCTCCCTCGCCGCTGTCATGTCTCCCATGTTCCTAGCCAGCTAGTTCCAACCAAGCCTGTGGAAGGGCACCATCGTGTCCTACCTGATGATCACCGTGCTCTGCTACTTCGCCGCCGCGCTCGTCGGCTACTGGGCGTGTTAATTTGGCCGCCAACATCTCCGACAACGAGCGCTCTCATCGTGCTGTGTAGCACCCGCCCTGGCCGCACCCGACTAGCAGCATACCTCGCCCTGAATTTATTGATTTTTTTATTTTTGATCTTTTTAAATTTTTATTTTTAAAAATAAACATTTTCAAAACTTATTTTTAAAATCTGAACTGCACAAAACAACGCTACCACGTTGGTGTGAACGGCGTGACATGACACGACAAAATTGTCATGTTTGTTGTGAGTGACGTGACCATGTTATTTTGTCACGTCAGACATGACCAAAAGATTCATATTTTGAAAATAAGTTTTAGAAGGATATAATTTTAAATAAAAAAATAAAAAAGCTCAAATAATAATAATAAATTGATTTTATTTTATTTTCTTAATACACATGTGCACAGACTACAAGCATACACCTCCGAGCGTGCCTTTCTTTAATACTAGCTGTCACGTCTTGATTTTTTGCTTTCAGTTATTTTCGTCTATTTGCGAAAATGCATATTTGGTTTGCTCATCTAAAATAACTTAATAAAAATTTTGTTAAATCAAAAGGGTCTAATGTGATTAATTAATTAATTATGTCGTTAGCTTTGTAGTTCTTAATTGGAGTTAATTAGATTTAATTTGTATTTCGAAAGTGGAGCTCAAATTCCTAATTCAAATTCTGCCCAAATCCAACATTCCAATTCAATTTCTTTTATCCTAAATCCTCTCAAAATTTGAAATTTTTGAAAAAAGTCCCTATCTATTTCCCTTTTTCCTTTCTTTCTTTCTCTAATTTCCCATTTTTGTAGTTTGGCCCTCCTCCTCCTTTCTCCTTTTTCCTTTTCCCCCTTCTTCTACCTCTAGCCGGCCTCTCCTCCTCTCTCCCTCAAGCTGCAGGCCAGGAAGGCCAAGCCGAGCCCGCGCTATCGCCTTTGGCCCGACCTTCCCCTCTCCTCCGCGCCGTCCCCGGCCCACACCGCCGCCGACTGAGCCCGACCCGAGCCAGCCCAAACCGCAGCCACTGCCTAGCGCCATGCCGACGTCGCTTTCCATAAACGCCGGCGCCGCCCCTTTCCAAATTCGCGCCGTGCGTCACCCTAACCCTAGCCCTTTCCCTCTATAAATACCGCCGAACGCCGACCCGTTTTTCTCTTTTTTGAGTCACCACCACCACTGTCGTCGCCGTCATTGCCGCCGTGAGCAACCACCGTCGCTGCTTTGTGCCGTCGCCGGAGGCTACGCCGTCGTCCTCGCCACCGCCTTTCCGCGCCGCTGCCGTCGGTGAGCCCCAAGGCCGAGCCTCTCCTTCTCGCGCCAGTCTTTTTCTCTCTCTCCCTCTACTCCGGCCGACGCCGTCCGCCGCCAAGCGCCGTCGATGCCGCCGTCCCAGAGTTGGTGCCACGCCACTGAGTTCGCCTCTGCCTCCTCTTCCCGACATTGCCGCCGCGCCATCGTCCATCGTCGTCGTGCCGGAGCCCGAGCCGTGCTGTGGAGCAGTTGTCTCCTCCTCCCCTTTGTGTGACCGACATATGGGTCCCGCGTCCAAATACCCCCAATCAATCCCAGCCGTCCGATCATCTGGATCAATTCAGGGCCGTTGGATCTACATCAACCAAACCCTCGCCACATCATCCTCTCTTTGTCCACGTGTCGCCACGTGGCAGTCCACGTCAGCAAGTCCACCGCAACCACTGATCAGTGGGCCCCACCATATTTTCCTAAAAAATAATTCCATTTCCAAAATTAAATATCTAAGAGAATATTCCTAGAATATTCATTTTCTTTTCTCCTCGGATTTTCTCTAAATTCAAACTTCCGGAGATCATAACTTTTTCGTTCGAACTTCGATTCGACCCGTTCTTCTTCCTAAATTCTTATAAAATCGAGCTCTACCTCCTGGTTTACTTTGTTATTTCATTTCGTGTTATTTAGTTAGACTTTTCTTTTATTTATTTGTTTCTTGTTTGTGATCGTGTAGACGTTGGAGGAGAGGAGCAATTCGCTTCAGAAGACGCAATGCAAGGACAGTATTGGGAGTAAGACAAGTGTACTCTTTGAACATATTGATCCCATTTTATAGAATAGTTTATTTTGAATACATGCATTATTTTATCGTTGGGTAGTGTGACCTACTTGTTATTATATCTTGTCTTTAATTACTATTGATTACCGATGATATCTTGTCACCCTAGACTTTGTGAGTTGAACATTGCGCTCAACTTAAGGTAGAATAGTTATGCTTAGCCCTGCTCAAGGTTGTTTTATAAGCAAAATATAATTTTGATTAATCTTATACTTATAATCACTTTTATATGAACTGTGTGGTTTTGTGCTATCTTTTCGATAGCATGTGTTGCACCGTGTAATAAAACAATGGGCGGATAAAATGTTTTGGACCAAGCTGATGGGTGGTTCTATATGAACCTAGTTAGGTGGTAATGTATCTGTGTGATCGTTGTTGGGTATGATCTCTGTGTGAGCCTATTGCCAAGCTGTGTGCTATTTAGTTGCTCAAAGGGCCAACCACGTGTCCTTAAGCTGCTACCCTATGTTGTGTGCTATTGTAGTTTGGTAGGTTGCCCTGGTCAATTAAGGACTTCACTTCATAAGCCATTGATCTGAGCCTAACGTACAACCACATGTTCTCATGGGAAGAACTTGACCTAGTAGGATTCCGAGTCTTGGCACTACCAGCCCAAGTGGTTAGATGCTAGGTGTTAAGATTAGCCATGGGTACTTTTGTCACGCCCGGAAATTCACAAGTAATTTCCGAACTAATTTGTGCATACAATCCTCGTCCAGGAATCAACCGAGGTACACAAATCGACAATTTAATATACAGAATCATCAAAATAATAACGATACATACTTACAAAAAATAAAGAAAACAGCAGCGGACAAACGATCTAACGATGGCTTCAACTCCACTCCCACAGGCAACTCTACTGGGGTATAAGCCAAACGTCTTCTCCTTCTGAATCCTTTTTCTTCAACTGAGGTTTGATGATTATTGCAAGGTGAGTACATGGAATACTCAACAAGACACACAGCAAATATGCAAGTGCACCGGGATACAAAGGATGACAATAATAGGGTTCATTTGCAAAGGCAGCATTTAGCAAATATTTGATAATTGTAAAACAGTTGAGTTACTAAATATCAATATTAACCAATCACTGCACAACACACCAATGCTGCACAGGCCCAACCAAACTTAAACAACCAATCCCGGTTGTACAAATCAAAACCTCCAAACCGGAATTAACCATTCCATACCAGGAGTTAAGAAATTATCATCATTTATCACATTATCACATTCCCTCCATTAATGAACAGTGTGAGACTAATAATGAAAAACATTGTTAGGCTCGCCCATAACCGCGGGCACGGCTATTCGAATAGTTTTACTCTGGCCAGAGATGTACCACTGTACCCACAAGACACAGCCCCACAACATGTTGCCACGCGCCTCAATACCACCACGGTACCTCGGAAAGGAGCTGTGACAGTACCCCTCGCATAACACAATTCAAAATAGTGCACCGTTCCCGGATCATAGTCACCCCCTTTAGCCAAGGTATGGACTCCCCAGCGACCCCCATGGACTTATCGCCACTTCACAGTCTGGTGCCCCACAATGAACCATATTATACAAAAGGTAAAGCCGTTGCCCACGCTGGCTTGTGGTTAGTACGGTTAATGCTTCACAACAGTAACTCACGAACCGGTCCTTAATTATCATGAGCACAACTATCCAAACCTCAAACCATGTGCTCACAACCCACCATTAATCAAGTTTTAGTTGGACCAATTAATTAATCAATCACGATTAACCATCGTGAGCTACCATTAAATATCCATCATTAAATAATAGTGAAGCATTAGTTATCCTAATAGTGTGCTAATGTTTCTAAGCATGACTAAGCAATTATAACTAATTTCTAGTTGAACCAATATATATAAAGTCCAACTAGTCAAATTATAACCCAAGGTATCAAGGAATAGGGTAATCAACGCAAATTGACCATACAAAGAATAGGTTCACACCACCCAATGACATTCGAAAATAAATGCGTATTTGAAATAAATAGTGACGGAGCGTGAGGCTCCTCACCGGGAGACCGCGCGGGCCCCCCTTTGCCGGTTCGGCCGGGGGCGCTAAGTGAGGTTCTTCGCCCTCGATCTGAGGAACGTCAGCGAGAGAGGAAACGCACAAGACGCGGGCGACGTAGACAGGTTCGGGCCGCTGAGAAGCGTAACACCCTACTCCTGTGTTCTGGTGGATCTGAGGGTCTCCAACAATACAAAGAGAGTTCCGTCTCCAGACGTATTCGCCGGAGTCCCCCTCTTTCCTAGGCCTGGGCCTCCTTTTATCTGATCAGGGGTCACCACATGGGCCTCTAGCTGCCTAAGAAAGGAAACATTCTTTTTACAATGAGGGCTAGTCTACAGCCGGAAGTGACCTCTGACAGGCATGGTACACGCCTTCTGCCCCGCTCGCCAGCTCTCCCGGTGGACGCCCGTTTCAACCTTCATTCAATGGCCAGCGACTTCCTTGCCACGCCTGCGCTGAAGTCTGGATTGGATCTGACCGGGACTGACATACCAACTCCAGGAGTTAGCACGCCGGCTCCGGCTAGGGACGAGAGCCAGGAGGCTCTCATCATTCTGACGGGACGGGGCGAGGCGTGCCACCGGCCGCCTGTCGCCACCTAACCCGCGATCTGACCGGTCTGTGACCGGTCACACACCGCGACCGGTCACGGACCGGATAAGCGTGCGCTGCGCCGCATTAAATGCGGCGTGGTGCGCTCGTCTGATCCGCTATAAATGCGGTTAGGTGAGCCCTGCTGTGCTCACCTAACCCGCACACGTGGCGCCAAAATCACAGGGGGTCGGGGCGCCCCAGCCCTCGGGGCCGAAACGGGAGCGGCCCGACCCCTCGGGGAGACAGAGGGAGGGGTGGCCACGTCACCCTCGGGCCCGACCCCCCCGAGGGGGTCGGGACACGTGGGTGACCGCGGCTACCCAAGCCTCTAGTCATGATACCCCCGGTCCCATGTCACCGACAGTAGCCCCCGGCGTTACGCCAGGGCGACCGCCCCCCTCGAGGGAAGCGCTCGGGCGTGACGCCACTCCTTAGGCCCGGTGACGGGTGGGGCCGGTCCCTACAGGCGGACAGGAACCCAACGGTCGCGAATCGCGCGCATCGGCAAGAGAAAACCGACCGACATAATGAGCGGCCTCTTCAAGACCGCTACATTACTCGAGCAGCGCGGGAATCGGGACGTGCCGGTTCGTTTCGCCTGGGGATATGATGATGGCGTTTTTCACGGTCGGCGAGCGCAGTTAATGCGCGCACATCTGCCCCATCTCAACCGCCACGGCCGCACGTCTGCCGCGTGCGCCGCAAACGGGCGAGTGGGGTTAGTGGAGGCGTGGGCGCGAGAAACGAGGGGGCGAGGTAGTGGGCGCAGGAAGCGAGGAGCCGGGCATAGCGTTGGCAAGGGTATAAAGACGCCGAGGAAGGGATTCGTTTCCTTCCTCTCTCCATTTTCCCCTTGCCTTCGCCACTCGTGCCCTAACTCTTCGTTTCCTGTGCCCTACTCTTGCCGCACGCGCTCGCTCTCAAGCTCCTCCTCCGCCGGCGCCATGGCACGGGGCTCCGCACCGCTCGACGGTAGCGTGCTGCCGCCTTCCCGCATCACGAGCGAGAGGCAGGCCGGGCTGCCGCGCCGATTCATGCCGGAATCTGCCACCGGCCGGGAGGTGGTCACGCTGGGCGAGGGACGCCCGGCGCCAGACTACCCGGGGCGGTCCGTCTTCTTCCTCTCTTTCGCAATGGCGGGGCTGGTCCCGCCATTCTCTATTTTCTTCATGGATATTCTGGAGTTTTATGATCTCCAGATGGCGCACCTCACCCCCAACGCGATAATGACGTTGGCCATCTTCGCGCACCTGTGCGAGATGTTTATCGGGGTGCGCCCATCTCTCCGGCTGTTCCGGTGGTTCTTCACCGTGCAGCCGGTGTCGCCGCCGACGGCAGTCGGTGGCTGCTACTTCCAGCCGCGGGGGCAGGTGCTGAACCGCTACATTCCCTGCGTCCTCCGCAAGAAGTGGGACGACTGGAAGAGCGATGGTTCTACACCCCCCTCGCCGACGAAGCGCGCCTCCGACTTCCGAGCCAGCCCCCGGCGCAGGCCTCCAGCTGGCGGGCGGCGGTGGATCTGGGGGACGGCTACGACGCCGTTCTTGACCGCCTGGCGGGTCTGCGATCCCAGGGGCTCACGGGGGCCATGGTGTTCGGCGACTACCTTCGTCGCCGGATCGCGCCGCTCCAGCGGCGCGCCCGGGGCGCCTGGGAGTACACCGGGCCCGAGGACCACGTGAGGACCCACCTGGGGCGAAAATGGGACTGGGACCCTGAGGACTTCAGGATGGTGGTCCAACGGGTGCTGAATCTCAGCTCCGTGGAGGCATCCCTCATCCCCCAAGGGGTCCTCCCCCTCTGCTGCGACCCAGAGCGCGCCAACATCCTGGCCATCATGCAGGTGGTCGGGGCGTCGGGGGAGCGGGCCCCCCGAGGCCACGATGGCGCGGGCGGGAGCCGCAGGGGGGAACAATCTACCCCGGGAGGGGGTCGTGCTTCTGGGCCCCGCGACGGGGGCCCGGGGGCAGCCGCCCCGCCGACGCCAGGGGGAAGAGGAAGCAGGGAGGTACTCCTCCCCCATCTCCTCCCCGAGGGGGCGGGGCGGTGCGTGCTAGCAGCAGGCGCCCAGAGGGTGCCGTGCCGGCGCCGTAGCCCGAGGGGGAGCGAAGGAAGAAACGGCTCCGCAAAATGGGGGAGACCGAGCCATGCCGGGGGAGCCTCATCTCGCCCCCGAGGTGGTCGTTCAGCCGACCTCCCCGCAGGTTCGTTCCCGCGCCCACTGCGGCCGTATCCACACCCCAAGGCGAGTTTTTACTCACCCGTTTCTTTTTGTCCTTGGTTTTCCTTCTGCCTCAGCGAGATCCCATCGCGCCCCCCCCGCCATTCCATGTCCGGCCGGTCCGAGGCCGAGGAGACGGCGACCGCGGAGGCCCGGAGGCGGGAGGCTGATCGACGGGAAGCCGCGAACCGCCTTCGGGAAGCCGAGGAGGTTGCCCGGGAGGCCACCCGGGTTCGCCAGGCCGAGGAGGCCGCTCGGGAGGAGGCCAGACTCCGCCGGGCCGAGGAGGCCGCTCGGGAGGCAGAGGCGGCGCGTGCACGCCGGGCAGCCTGCCAAGCCCCCGACCCGACTCCGCCCGAGGCGACGACGACCCCCGAGGCCACCCACGACGAGGCCGCGGGCGCGCCGCCCGGGCCTGACGCCCCGGGCGACGCTCGGGACGAGCCAGCTTCGGGGGACGTCCCCGAGTCCAGCACGCCGATCGGCGGGCCGAGCCGCGCGGCACCCACACCGAGGCGGCTCTCCCCTCTGCCTTCCGCTGCCCTACAGAGCGCGGAGCCCCTCCTGCAGGCCCTGGCCACCGCGAACAGCACGGTGCTGGACGGGCTAAGTGCCCAGATGGAGGCCTTGTATAGGGAGCGGGCGGAGCTCGACGCGGCGTGGGCACGCGTCGAGGAGGGGCGGCGCTCGGTGGAGGCCATGGTGGAGGCGGGCCGCAAGGCATACCGCCAGCACGCCAAACAGCTCGAGGCCCGTCGTAGGGACCTGGCGGAGATCGCCAGGGAGGTAGAGGAGGAGCGGGAGACCGCCCTCATCGCCACCGCCGTGCTCGACGAGGCGCGGGACGACCTCCGCCTCCAATACGGGACCCGGGCGGCGGAGCTAGAGGAGAAGCTCGACGCCGCCCGGGGAGTCCTCGACGCCGCCGCTGCCCGGGAGCGGCGGAGAACGAGGCGGCGTCCCGTCAGCGCGAAGAGGCCCTTGAGGCTCGCGTCACGGCGCTGGAGGAGCGCGCCCGCGCCCTGGACGCGAAGGAGGGCGCCCTGGCGGACCGCGAGGCCGCCGTCGCCACCCGGGAGGCAACGCTGGCGGCGCACGAGGCCGCCTCCGCCGAGGAGGAGTCCGCACTCCGCCTCCGCGAGGACGCGCTCACCGAGCGAGGGCGAGCTCTCGAGGAGGCCGAGGCCGCGGCGCAGCGGCTGGCGGATAGCCTGTTCCTCCGCGAGGCGGCGCGGGAGGAGCAGGCGCGCCGCAATCTGGAAGGCGCCCGCGCCGAGAGGGCCGCGCTGGACCAGCGGGCCGCTGAGCTCGAGGCGCGGGCGAAGGAGCTGGACGCGAGAGCGCACAGCGGCGGGGCGGCCGCGGGCCACGGCGACCTCGCCGCCCGCCTCGCAGCCGCCGAACACACCGTCGCCGAGCTGCAAGGCGCGCTGGACTCATCCGCCGGGGAGGTCGAGGCCCTCCGCTTGGCGTGCGAGGTGGGGCCCGGCATGCTTCGGGACGCCGTCTCGCGTCTAGACCGCGCCGGGCGGCAGGCGGGCCTCTGGGGCGGGCGGTACGCGAAGTACGCCGCCAACCAGGGGGGCCTCGCCCAGCGCCTCTCGGAGATGGCCGGGGTCCTCGAACGGCTCCCCGAGGAGCTCGAGGAGACGATCAAGTCATCCTCGAGGGACCTCGCCCGGGGGGCGGTGGAGCTCGTACTGGCAAGCTACCAGGCCAGGGACCCTGACTTCTCCCCGTGGGCAGCGCTGGAAGAGTTCCCTCCCGGAACCGAGGACGGCGCGCGCGCGCAGGTCCGGGACGCCGCCGACCACATCGTCCACAGCTTCGATGGTACGGCCCCTCGGCTCGCGCTCGCCCTCGACTCCGAGGAGGAGGACGGCGACGACGGTGCGGACGACAACGACGGCGAGGCCGGCGACCCGGGTGCGTCGGAGTGAGCCCCCAAGCCCCCGCCGATCTAAAATTTTTCCTTCTTCTTCCGAGGCCTTCGAGCCCCCTTCTTGTATAGACTGGTTTAATCTGCAATCAAATAAAGAGGAAATTTCTATGTCAGTTATGTTTGTTGTGCGTATAAGACGAGGATGGTCTGTGCCGCGGTCCTTCTGAGTCTTGGCTTCAACAAGGGCTCGTGCCCAGGTCCCAGCCTCAAACGGCGCGGGTCAGGGCTAGTGCCTGGGGAGATCCGCGTGTCGAGACTGGCCAGGCCGGGAGCGCGGTGACCGAGGGTTAGGAGGACCCGATTGTGGGCCTTTGCCGATTCCCCCCCGGAGTTCACCACGCCCCGGGGCACGGCTCGGTTCTGGGCCCCATTTGGCGGTTTTAGCCGGCCCGGGCCACCGAGGGCAGGGCCGAGCACGAGCGTACTAACTCAAGCCGAGATTTTTCAAAAGGAAGCGACGGCACAGACACGGTCCTCTAGAAATCGAAAGTGCTTTTATTGAAACACGACAGAGAAAAAACATAAGTATGTGCATGTGGTAGCCCCCGGCCAACCCTGCACGCCCGGGGGGGGTGCGGGGTTGGCCCGAGCCCGAGACATGACACCCGACCCCCCTTAGGGCTAGAAGCGACGAAGATGTTCGATGTTCCACGGGTTAGGCAGCTCTGTGCCGTCGCCCGTGGCCAACCGAACCGAGCCCGGCCGGGGGACGCCGATCACTCGATACGGACCCTCCCACATTGGTGAGAGCTTGCTCAGTCCAGCACGCGTTTGGACGCGGCGTAGGACGAGGTCGTCGACGCAGAGTGATCGGGCCCGGACGTGGCGCTGATGGTAGCGCCGCAGGCTCTGCTGGTAGCGCGCGGCTCGAAGGGCCGCGCGCCGCCTTCGCTCTTCCAGATAGTCGAGGTCGTCTCGGCGAAGCTGATCTTGATCAGCCTCGCAATACATGGTGGCCCGAGGGGACCTCAGGGTGAGCTCAGATGGGAGGACCGCCTCCGCGCCGTAGACGAGGAAGAAAGGCGTTTCCCCGGTTGCTCGGCTTGGCGTGGTTCGGTTCGCCCAGAGCACCGCTGGCAGCTCCTCGATCCACGAATCGCCGTGCTTCTTGAGGATGTTGAAGGTCTTGGTTTTGAGGCCCTTGAGGATTTCCGCGTTGGCGCGCTCCACCTGGCCGTTGCTTCTGGGGTGGGCGGGTGAGGCGAAGCAGAGCTTGATGCCCATGTCTTCGCAGTAGTCGCCGAAAAGCTCACTAGTGAACTGGGTGCCGTTATCCGTAATGATACGGTTAGGCACCCCGAACCGAGCAGTGATGCCCCTGATGAATTTAAGCGCGGAGTGCTTATCGATCTTGATGACCGGATAAGCCTCGGGCCACTTAGTGAACTTGTCGACAGCGACATACAGATACTCGAACCCGCCCGGGGCCCGCCTGAACGGTCCCAGGATATCGAGCCCCCAGACAGCAAACGGCCACGAAAGAGGTATGGTCTGCAGGGCCTGGGCCGGCTGATGGGTTTGCTTGGCGTGGAACTGGCACGCCCTGCACCGCCGGACCAGGTCGACCGCATCGTGAGAGCCGTCGGCCAATAGAAACCCTGGCGAAAGGCCTTGCCAACCAAGGTGCGCGAGGCGGAGTGGGCTCCGCACTCGCCTTCATGGACATCGGCGAGAAGCTCGACGCCTTGTTCCCGAGGAATGCACTTCAGGAGGACTCCGTTAGCCCCGCGCCGATAGAGGGTCCCTTCCACCAGCACGTAGCGCTTGGAGATGCGACGGACGCGTTCACTCCCTTCGCGGTCCTCGGGTAGAGTCTTATCTGCGAGATACGCCTGGATCTCAGTGATCCAAGCAATCAATCTAGGGGAGCTGGGAGCGCTCCCCCGGGTCCCGAGGCCTGGACTCCGACGGGCCTCGGGGGCCGTTCAGGCGCGTCCGTCTCCCCTAGGGGGTCGGGTCGCGCCGACGGCTGGGCAAGCCTTTCTTCAAAGGCGCCCGGTGGGGTCTGGGCTCGCGAGGAAGCGAGCCTTGAGAGTTCGTCGGCGACCGCGTTATCCCGCCTGGGCACGTGCCGAAGCTCTATCCCGTCGAAATGGCGCTCCATACGCCGCACCTGGCGGACGTAGGCGTCCATCTGCGGGTCAGAGCACTGGTACTCCTTACGGACCTGGTTAACGACCAACTGGGAGTCGCCTAACACCAGGAGGCGGCGGATCCCCAGTCCAGCCGCCACTCTGAGTCCCGCAAGGAGTCCCTCGTACTCCGCCATATTGTTGGTCGCCCGAAAGTCGAGGCGGACCAGGTATCTGAGGACGTCTCCGCTCGGCGAGGTCAAAGTGACCCCCGCACCGGCGCCCTGAAGAGACAGGGAGCCGTCGAACTGCATCACCCAGTAGGCGGTGTGAGGCAGCTGCGAGGGGCCCGGGCTGGCCTCGGGGGCGGAGACGGGCTCGGGAGCGGGGTCCACTCCGCCACAAAGTCGGCGAGGGCCTGGCTCTTGATCGCGTGGCGTGGTTCAAAGCGCAAATCGAATTCAGAGAGTTCGATTGCCCATCTCACCACCCGTCCAGTACCCTCTCGGTTATGCAAGATTTGGCCGAGGGGGTAAGACGTAACCACCGTGACCCGATGCGCCTGGAAATAATGGCGCAACTTCCTCGAAGCCATCAGAATAGCGTAAAGCATCTTCTGGGCCTGAGGGTATCGGGTCTTGGCGTCCCGGAGGGCCTCGCTAACGAAGTAGACGGGCCGCTGCACCTTTCGGCGGGGCCTATCCTCTTTGCCAGGGGCCGCGTCTCCAGGGCGCTCTTCGTCCGAGAGGCCGTGCTGGGGCGCACTCGGCTTCTGTGCCGACGACCTCGGGGTCAGAGGGCGACAGGCGCGGCCTTCCCGCAGTGGCCCCGGGGCCATCCTGGGGGTCGGGGGCGCCTGGCACCGTCAGACAAGCAGGCGGAGGGCCAGCTCCGGCCGTCGGGGGCCTTAGGCCGCCGTTCGGCTCGGGGGCCTCTCCTCCCTGCTCTCTCCCGGGTCGAGCCGACACAGGGTGGGGGGGCGCGGAGTGAGGGTTGTCCTCGTCACGCTCCACGACCAACGCCGCGCTGACCACCTGCGGGGTTGCCGCCAGGTAGAGTAGCAACGGCTCATCTGGCTCCGGGGCGACCAGGACTGGGGGAGAACTGAGGTACGCCTTCAACTGAGTGAAGGCCCGCTCAGCCTCCTCCGTCCAGGTAAACGGCCCGGAGCGCTTGAGGAGCTTAAATAGGGGTAGCGCCTTCTCTCCCAGCCTCGATATGAACCGACTTAGGGCGGCCATGCAGCCGGTGACGCACTGCACGTCCCTAAGCTTGCTGGGGGGGCGCATCCGCTCTATAGCTCGTATCTTCTCGGGGTTGGCCTCGATGCCTCGGGCAGAGATCAAGAACCCGAGAAGTTTGCCCGCAGGCACGCCGAACACGCACTTATCGGGGTTCAGCTTTATGCGGGCGGAGCGGAGACTTTCGAAAGTTTCCGCTAAATCCGAGAGCAAGGTCTCTTGGTTGCGTGTCTTCACAACCAAGTCATCAACATAGGCCTCAACATTGCGTCCTATCTGGCTACCCAAGGAAATTCGAGTAGTACGCTGAAAAGTAGGACCTGCATTCTTTAACCCGAAAGGCATTGTCGTATAACAATAAGTTCCTATGGGGGTAATGAATGCAGTTTTCTCCTCATCCTCCCTAGCCATGCGAATCTGATGATAACCAGAGTATGCATCTAGAAAACACAAAAGGTCGCACCCCGCGGTGGAGTCGACAATCTGATCTATGCGTGGCAGGGGGTAAGGGTCCTTAGGACATGCCTTGTTGAGGTCGGTGTAGTCGATGCACATCCGAAGCTTGCCGTTCGCCTTGGGGACGACGACCGGGTTCGCCAGCCACTCCGGATGGATGACCTCACGGATGAATCCGGCCTCCAGAAGTCGCGCCACCTCCTCGCGGATGAAGGCTTGACGTTCCGGGGCCTGCCGCCGCACTTTCTGCCGGACCGGCCTTGCGCCCGCCGCACGGCGAGACGATGCTCAATCACCTCCCTGGGGACCCCGGGCATGTCCGCCGGTCTCCAGGCGAAGACGTCGGCGTTTGCCCGCAGGAAGGAGACGAGCGCGTCTTCCTATTTGTCGTCCAAAAGACCACCGATCGGGTGGTCTGGACGGGCCGTCGCCCAGGGCAACCTCCTTGACCGGGACCTCGTCGCTCGTGACCATCCGCTGCCTTGGGGCGGGCGGGACGGAGGTGCTGGGCCTCTCGTCGCCGCCGCGGGCTTGGATGCCGCGGCGAGGTGGTCCGCGCGCTGCTCCATACAAGCAAGCGCGACTTTGAGGTCGCCATGGACGGTGATGGGGCCACCGGGGCCCGGCATCTTCATCTGGAGATAGGCGTAGTGGACCGCCGCCATGAACTTCACCAACGCGGGCCTCCCCAGGACCGCGTTGTAGGGCAGACTGAGGTCCGCCACATCGAAGTCCACCCGCTCCGTGCGGAAGTTGGCGGAACCACCGAAGGTGACCGGGAGGTCGATATGACCCAGCGGCCAGGTGTGCCCCGGCGTCACGCCAATGATCGGCTGGGACGGTCGGAGCACCATCCCCGGGGCCTTGATGGCATCAAAGGCTGCGGGGGAAAGGATGTTGAGGGCTGCACCCCCGTCTACGAGGACACGCCCCAACTTCACGTTGCAAACGGTGGGGGAAACCACCATCGCGATCTGTCCTCCCCGGGCAACGCACGGCGCGGTCGGTCTGGTCGGTTGGTCGAAGGTGAGGGCAACCCCGACCACCGCGCCCGCCGCGTCGCCTCATGGGTAGGGGCCGCGGCCAGAAGCTCGCGCTTCATGGCCTTGAGGCTCCGGCGAGAAGCGTGAGCGCACGCTCCCCCATCGACGGTGGCGACGGTGGCCTCAGGCTCCTGAAACCCCAGGTCATCGTCGCCATCGTCGATGTCCTCGGCGGGGGCCTTCTGCTTGGCCTCACCTCGCCGGTTGCCGGCGGGAGCCGCCGGGGCCTTGCCCTCACGGCGCTCCTGCCTCTTCTCCTCCTCCCACTTCCTCGTCCGCTCGGCCAAACTTTTGACCGCGCGGCAGTCCGCGAGGTCGTGGAGGGAGGTGTTGTGCACGGTGCACCACTTGCCGGTCGGACGCTCCCTGCTGGGAACGCCGGCCTCCTTCTTTTTGTCGCCCGCAGGCCTCCCCTTTCGGGGGGCCCGCGAAGCGCCCTCGACGGCGAGGACATGACCCTCGTCGTCGGAACGGGCCGACCTCTTCTTCCTCCTCCTGTCCCGTCGCCCTGACCGAGCGGCGGACCCGGGGGCGGCCGGAGCTGCCACGCCAGAACCGGAGGAGTTCCAGGTCCAGGCCTCCTCCTTGCGGGCCACACGGTCCGCGAGCTCAAAAAGCTGCGCGGTGGTCTGGGGCTCCTTGGAGGCGATCTTCTCGAGCATGCGGTTGTGCCGCACGCCCCCCCTGAACGCGTAGATCACCGCGTGTGCGGGGATGCATGGTATGGTGTTGCGGACTTGACAGAACCGCTGAATGTACGAGCGAAGAGACTCATCGTCCCTTCGCTGTACCGCATGCAAGTCCGCCTCTTCGCCTGGGCGCGGATATGTGCCCTGAAAGTTCGTGGTGAACTGCTGGCACAAATCCTCCCAAGAGTGGACCGACGCAGGTGGCAAGTTCATTAGCCAACCCCGCGCCTGACCCTTCAGGGCCATGGGGAAGAAATTCGCCATGACCCTGTCGTCACCCCCCGCGGCCTCGATCCCGGTCGTGTAGATCTGGAGAAACTCGGCGGGGTTGACGCTTCCGTCGTATTTTTCGGGATGGTGGGCCGGAACCTTGGGGGCCAACGGACGTTCCGAAGGCTCGCCACAAAGGCTCGACAGCCGGCACCGCCGACCGGGGACACGGGGGGCCGGCCCCCGTGACCGGACCGAAGTGGCGCTCCGGACGAGGAAGCGCCCTCCGTTGCGTGGGCGGCGCGACGAGCGTCGCGCCGGCGCTCGATATCGAGCCGGGCATCCGGCCCCCCACGCACATCTTCTTGGGTCGGAGGCGTTGACGAGGGAACGGCGGACGAGCGGCGTGTAACGGCCGTCGTTCGCCGCGCCCTCCGCCTCGACGACATGGAGCCGGCGGCGGCAGCGCCAGAGGCCCCGGCGGCGGAGGACCGCCCGCCGGCGCTAGGCGCTGCTGCGCCGTCATGACCAAGTCGGCCACGTCATCCAGCCAACGTCGGGCTGGAGTCTCTGGATCGGGGACGACGGGCGGGTGACGCAGGAGCGCGCCCGCGCCTGGAGCGCGCCCTGGGGCGTGCCGCCATCGCCGTAGCGAGGCGGCGACGCGCCCTGTCCGCCGTCCTCCCCCGTCCCCGCAGCGGCGAGGTCGCGGATCCTTCGACCTCCTCGAGCGCCTTCCCCCGCCCAAGACTTGGCGAGAGGGGGACGGCGGGGTGCGAGCCCGACGGCGCGGGTTCTGCTCCCTGTCTCACCCTAGCGCTCGGAGAGAGGCTGTGCGCCCTGCCCGTCGGCCATGGGCTGAGCGAGGAAAGCTTGGCCACACGAAAGAGGATGAGGGCTTAGAAAGACACACGCGCCCCCTACCTGGCGCGCCAGATGACGGAGCGTGAAGCTCCTCACCGGGAGACCGCGCGGGCCCCCCTTTGCCGGTTCGGCCGGGGGCGCTAAGTGAGGTTCTTCGCCCTCGATCTGAGGAACGTCAGCGAGAGAGGAAACGCCAAGACGCGGGCGACGTAGACAGGTTCGGGCCGCTGAGAAGCGTAACACCCTACTCCTGTGTTCTGGTGGATCTGAGGGTCTCCAACAATACAAAGGGAATTCGCTCTCCAAGCGTATTCGCCGGAGTCCCCCTCTTTCCTAGGCCTGGGCCTCCTTTTATCTGATCAGGGGTCACCACATGGGCCTCAAGCTTGCCTAAGAAAGGAAACATTCTTTTTACAATGAGGGCTAGTCTACAGCCGGAAGTGACCTCTGACAGGCATGGTACACGCCTCCTGTCCCGCTCGCCAGCTCTCCCGGTGGACGCCTGTTTCAACCTTCATTCAATGGCCAGCGACTTCCTTGCCACGTCTGCGCTGAAACCTGGATTGGATCTGACCGGGACTGACATACCAACTCCAGGAGTTAGCACGCCAGCTCCGGCTAGGGACGAGAGCCAGGAGGCTCTCATCATTCTGACGGGACGGGGCGAGGCATGCCACCGGCCGCCTGTCGCCACCTAACCCGCGATCTGACCGGTCTGTGATCGGTCACACACCGCGACCGGTCACGGACCGGACATGCGTGCGCTGCGCCGCATTAAATGCGGCGTGGTGCGCTCGTCTGATCCGCTATAAATGCGGTTAGGTGAGCCCTGCTGCGCTCACCTAACCCACACACGTGGCGCCAAAATCACAGGGGGTCGGGGCTCCCCAGCCCTCGGGGCCGAAATGGGAGCGGCCCGACCCCTCGGGGAGACAGAGGGAGGGGTGGCCACGTCACCCTCGGGCCCGACCCCCCCGAGGGGGTCGGGACACGTGGGTGACCGCGGCTACCCAGGCCTCTAGTCATGATACCCCCGGTCCCATGTCACCGACAAATAGAGAATTTAAATATAGGATCAACATGCTCAAAGGATTGTGTTTGGGATCTGTGTGACTTGCCTTGCAAACAAGCGTCTTCAATTCGTCTTCAGGAACTTCTCCAACGAACGAACGATCTTTCGAAACGACTGAAAACTAAACCTAGAACGCAAAACGAGGAAAACACTAATAAAAACCAAATAAATAGTACAAATAAAAAAACATACATGGGTTGAGCTTAATTTTAGATGAATTTAGAGACTTCAACGACCTCATTCTGAGTTCATATGAATTAATTATGATTTTTACAAGATTTACTCCAATTAAAAATTAATTAAAAAGATTAAATAGATTTATGACACAATTTATATTTATTATTATTATTAAATAGACCTTGATTTTAGACAAATTTAGCAACTGGAACCACATTAATCCAATTAAAGCCTATTAAAGAAATGCTATTCCAAATTAATTAAACAATTTATAAATAATTTATAACTGAGAGAAAAGATTGAAAACATGCTCCAAAAAAGATTGGATCAAATTTGATGGATGACATATAGAAAAAAGGACCAATATGTCATTGATAACGGAGGGTTAATTTGGACGGCTAGGATTAAACTCGATCTAAGGATTCAAAGGTGACTGTCATGCAAGCAAAAGGGCCAAGATGGCAGCCAACGAGGCAGACGACGTGGCGTGCCACGCGAGATCGCCGACCGGTGGCTCGGGACGACGGCGACAACGACAAACGACGGCACGACAGCGGAAACAGAGGGCACCGGAAGAAAGAGCATGAGACGACGAACCTTACCAACACTTACGCGACGACGGACGGCGAAGGAAGATGCCGATGGCGAGCTCCGGGAGACGGCAAGGTTCGGGTCGATGGTGGCGATGGCGCTCCGGCGATCTTCGGCGAAGAAGAGATGGTGGATGGGCTTCTCCTTGCAGCTGCGAATCCAATGGAGGTGGTGGCGAAGCTTAGCGACGACGGGAAGAGCAGCAGGGCTTTGCTGGAGATCAAAACACGGCGGCAAGCTCGGCCTTCACGGTGACGGGTACTTCCGGAGGGATATGGCGCAAGGCAACCGGTGGCCGGGCTAGCCCTCATCCTTGCGAAGCCGATGGAGGCGACGGCGCAAGGCGGCGTCGACCAGGGCGACGGCGCAAGGTGGCTGGAGCGGCGGCCGAAGGTGGAGAGAGAGGGAGATCACGGGGAGAGGGTTTCGGGTGGCAGCAAGCTTGGGCAAGGGGGTGGAAACCGAAGAGGAGGCCGAGGGGATCCTATTTATAGGCGCAAGAGGTCGAGTCCGGGCCCAAGACGGCTAAGGCGGCGCCGGGAAAAACTAGGTTCGGTTTGGAGAGATAAACTCAAGTTCGAGCTCGATTCCACGTCGGATTCAAAGGGATAAACTCCGATTCTTGGGGGAAACGGAAGAGGAGGATAAGGGAAACAAATCCCCTCAACTAATTGAACACGGGGATGAACGGATGCGCCGGATTTGGAGGGGAAATGGCGGCTTGGGGCTTGGCTGGAGCTCTGTCCCGAGCTAGAAGATGACACTGTAGCGAGAGGGAGATAAAACAGACTTCTGGGTAAAAGGGCCGGCCTGAAAAAGAAAAAGAAAAGGAAGGAAGGAAGGCAAGGTAGACTTTTTGAGGTAGAGATAGGAGCTGTGGTTTCGGGCTGGACCAGCAACAGAGAAGAGCCAAACTTTTTCAGATTCGGCCCAAACCTGGAAGGAGACTTAAATTATTTTTTCCAATTAAATAATTGCTGAAATGATCTTCCGTTTATTAAAAATACTTTCAGTGCTCAAATAATTCCAAGAAAAATCCTGAAAATACTTGGACACTTAAAGTATTTACTAAAATTATAACCAGACCATTAAATGATTAATTTATTATTTACATAATTTCTGAAATGTTCTTTGTATTATTAAAATTAGTATTTGAGCTCCAAAAATCCGAGAAAATTCCAGAGAGTGTAATTAACCATGAAGAATTTAATAAAAATTAAATTCAGCCATGTTTAATTTAGGAAATTTCATTTGCCACATCAACTTCACTTGTAAATTAATGAACATTTAATATAAATTCTAGAAATAATTTATTAAATAATTTATAAACCCCTGAAATGAAAATCAGGGTGTGACAACTTTCTTGTCTGTGTAAGGGAAAGGTGTCTCATGGGGGGAAGGCAGTGTTGGGACAGAGTGTCTAAAAAGCCTTGTTACAAACTCCTTGGCCGCCCACAATCTGAAGTGTGACACTTGCGCATGACCGTTAAAAGGACGATGTATCTTGTGGATCAAGCTATACAACCTCTGCAGAGTGTTAAACTAATTTATTTGAATTAGCCATGTTCACGGTAATAGACATGCTCGGTGATATCTCATGAGGACTAGTCTGTGAAAACTAAGGAGCTGTGTGCGTGTTATTAATTTAGCTATGTGGTCCTGTGTGGACAGAATCATGTGTGGAAGGTTGGTTGGTAACATCTGTTATTTATAAATATTGTTTTAAACCTTTTTTTTATAAATTGTTTATAACTGCAAATTGCAATGTTATGCAAAATATCCATTGCCTTCTTTGATAGCATTGCATATGCATATTTTCGTGTACTTACTGACTATTCCATGTACTCACTTTACAATTCCCCCAATTCCAGAAGAAGGTTTCTGTTGTTTCCCGAAGAATTTGCTGCTGAAGACGAGGAATAGGTCGTGAGTCCCAGTTGATTGCCTGTGGCAAGTTGAATAGAACTATTACGCGTTTATCTTATTTTTCACTGCTACTTTATTGTTTTTCTTTAAGCTCTTCATAGCAGAATAAATGTAAACTTTAGCCATAAGGCTTATCAGTCACTTTATTAATTAATATTAGGTTTTCTTCGTGATGTTGGCTATGATATTATCTTTGTGTCTGTGTATGCTAGATTGATCCTGGACTAGCACTTATACATAGGAGGTCCTATTTTGAGTCCTCACACTAGCTGAGTGCCGCTACTTTGCTATGGATAAAAAAAATTATAATATTGACTAAAATACATAAAAATATATTTTTATGAAATGTGTTCTTTTTTCTATAACAAATATTCACCTGAATTTGATTTTATATGTCGTTGAGCATTGAGATTTAACTGATTTTAATTCTTAGAAGGTTAAGGAGTAATTTTATAACTTTTCAATAGAAGTAGATGAAGTGACAGATTTACTCCCATCACCAATACCTTCTTTTAAAGAACATATACATACTCAAAGAAGTAGTAGGAAACTTTGCTGCAGTAATTTTCAAGAAAGCGCATGTATCCTATGTCACGCCCAGAGATTCGCTAACCCGAATTCCAAGCATAGTGTGCATTAAATCCCCGTCCAGGACTGGCTAGGGTACACAAACGACAAAGTTGACATACAGATCCACGTCTTACAAACACCATAAAAATATCTTACATAAATGCAGCGGAAAGAGATAAACAAACTATTCTAGTTAACTAGACGCTTGCAACGTGGCAACACCATTACATGGGCATCCTTGACGGCTACTCAACAAGTCATACCGGAAAGGGAGTAATGCTGCAAGTAAAAGCAAAGAAGGCTAGAGGGTTTGTTTGCACGAAATACGCATTTAAATACAGTAGTTGAATGCGGTAAAACAGTTGATTTAATTAATCAAAATTGAACCATCGCTGCCCAACGCTACACCATGTTGCAACAGGCCCAAACCACCACCTGAACTACACCAGTTCCATTAAGTCAGGTTATTAGAAGTATAACTAATCACGGTGAATCTGGTTGATCGCCCATAACTACGGGCACGGCTATTCGAATAGTTTTACTCTGATCAGAGGTGTACAACTGTACCCACAAGACACAGCCTCATGACACGTTACCGTGTGCCAGCATACTACCACGGTACACCGGAAAGGGACTGTGACAGGACCCTTCGCACAACCCTCCCTAACCAAGTGCACCACACCACAGGTTTCGCCCCTACCATTAAACCAAAGCAGACAGCCCCCTCTCGTGCCTAGGTGAATCCGGAAGCCGATCAACGAGTAAACCCTCGCCGACCCAACTCCATCATGCCCACCCTTGCCTGGATGCGTCGGCTAGGAAAAGCCATACTACAAGCCCAGCCGTTGCCCATGCTGGCTTGTGAAAAGTACGGTAAGTCTTCTAGGGTTTTCTGCGAACCGGTCCTTAATTGTCATGAGCACGACCATCAAAATCATGTGCTCACAACCCACCATTAATTAGGTTTTAGTTGGACTAATTAATTAATCATTCACGATTAACCATCGTGAGCTACCATTAAATATTCATCATTAAGTAATAGTGAAGCATTAGTTATCCCAATAGTGTGCTAATGTCTCTAAGCAGGGCTAAGCATGTTCTAACCTAGCAACTACTCAAATCATTTCCCAAGCTACCAAAGGAACAAGATATTTGGAACGTAAGGCTGAGTACAATAGGTAATTAAGCCCATAAATGACATTATAAAACAATGCGATATTTAGAGAAAAATAAGACATTCACAATTTAGGTACCATATGTTCAAGTGAATAAGCATGACTTGCCTTGCTCTTGCGCTGGATCGACCTCTGCAACAACCTCGAAGTAAACCGAAATCTAAACGAAAAGCAAAACACACAAGCAAACAGGCTATAAGTCTACTGAAACAGATAACAAAACCATTTTTAATGGATTCTAGGCATTTTTATGAATTTTCTGCAACTTGAATGGGCTCAAACGGAGTCCGGATGAATTAGTTATGAATTTTAGAAGATTAACTGTGTTTTTACTATAAACAGAAAAGTCCATATTTAATTTATTGCGCAATAATCCCTAGGGCCGACGTCAGCGGAGGGGGCGGCAGCGGCGTCGACAGGTGGGCCCCACCTGTCTGTGGCACGGGGCCCCGGTCCACGGTGGACCGAGTCCACCGGCCGGCGGGCGAGCAGCGTACCATGTGGCACACATGTGGCGTGGACGCAGCGGCTACGTGATGGATGCAGCGGCGCAACGTGACACCACGCGTGGCGCTGACGCGGCAGCCACGCGGCGGCCATGGCACGGCGGCGAGCGCAGGCAGCCGGCGCGGGCACGAGCGGTGGCCGGGCACGCGGTCGGGCGGCGGCCGGGCGAGCGGCGCGACGGCGGGATAGAGAGGAGAGAGAGAGAGGGAGAGGGAGAGCTCACCGGAGCCGAAGAAGACGACGGCAGCGGCGACGCTAGAAGGCACGTGAGAGGTCGGCGATTGGGGAAAAGAGAGAAAGGAGAGCGGGGAGGGTTTTTATAGAGGTCCTGGGGGCTAGGGTTGGCCGGTGGCCCCCAGATTCCTCGCCGGAGTTGGGGAGTGGGAGGAGAGAGAGCCGGGATTCGGTTGCAAATCCCGGGCTCTACGATGCGGCGGGGGCGCGCGGAGTGGGAGAGATGGATGCAGCGGTTGCAGGCTTCACGGGGAAGTGGGTGGCGGCGGTTGCGGGGCGCAAGCGGCGCGGGCGCGGCGGGGCGCGGGCGGCCGGCTGGGAAGAGGACGGCCCAGCAGGTGGGCCCCACCTGTAGGCGGCCCGGGAGAGGGAGGAAGGCAAAACGGACTTGAGCGACACGAGTCGCGGCCTTGGGCCAGCCTAGGAAGGAAGAAGGGCGCGCGCGGCGCGGCCTAGGGCCGACGCGGGAGGGAGAGGGCATGCGCGGCCCGAGCTGGGCGAAGGGAAATGGGCCAACGGCCCAAGGAAAAAGGAAAAAGGAAAAATAGATTTTCCAGGGATTTAATTATTGCGGTGAAGGTTTTTAATTAATTAAAATTATTTCTATGGCTCTGAAAATTCCACTAAAAATCCTGTTAATGTATTTTAACATGGAGAACTCAAGAAAAATCCCACCATGCCAATTCCACTTATTTAAACATATTTTTAAATTAGTGTTTTGCTCCAGGTTAATTAGAAAATTTCTTTTAAGCGATTTATTTAATTACTTTAACTCTAGAAGGGGAAAACTCCGGGGTGTGACATCCTGAGAGCATCTCCAACACATGTATCCTAAGAGCATCTCTAACAGTTTCTTCATCTCACTCTCCAAGCCAAAATTTGATAAACTTGAGAAAGAAGCCCCCCAACAGACTTGCCATCCAACTTACCTAGCCAAATGGATGGCCAAATTTCTCATTTGGCTAACCAAATCTAGCAATTTGGAACCACTTGCCAAACGGGCGCCCCACCACCCTACCTTTTCCCTCTCCTCCCCAATCCCTCTCCTGTCGCGCCTCCGCCTTCCCCAGCACGCAAAGGCATGCCGTCATTGGCCATCACGCCTACGCCTCCCCACCACGCCTCCCCATCGACGCCTACGCCTTCGCTAGCCGTCGCGCCACCGCCTCCTCCCTGCACCACCATCCCCACCTCCAACGACTCCCCACCTTCTCGATGTGGTTGTCCCTAGTCCCTACCCCTGCCTCTATCTGACCAGGGTGCTGGTGTCACCGCCACCCGGGTGCTGCTGCTTCCACCATCGTCTTCTTCCCCTCTCACCGCTGTTGTTGCCGCCGATTGGTGGTGGAGAACTGGAGGATTGGAGGCAGTGGTTGGGAAGAAGGTAAAGGAGAGGAACGAGTGAGAGACTGACATATGGATTCTACTGTCATACACTTAGAATGGATAGTGTAAATGGAGTGGCTGTTGAAGTGAGCACTGAGAGTGGCTTGCCAAATCAATTGGAGAGCTGGCTATACGGGTGTTTGAAGAGCCTGATTTAGGTAGGTTGTTGGAGTTACTTTAACTGGTGGAGTCAGATGCCCATGTCCACCACATTGTTTAATTATGGGCATAGCTACATTAGAGATATAATTTAGGCCCTGTTTAGATCCTCCGTCAAATTTTTACACCCCGTCACATCGAATATTTGGACACATGCATGGAGTACTAAATATAAATGAAAAAATAACTAATTACACAGATTGCGACTAATTTGCGAGACGAATCTTTTAAGTCTAATTGCTTCCTGTTTTGACAATGTGGTGCTACAGTAAACATTTGCTAATGACAGATTAATTAGGCTTAATAAATTCGTCTCGTTGTTTACAGGCGGATTCTGTAATTTGTTTTGTTATTAGAGTACGTTTAATACTTCAAATGTGTGTCCGTATATCCGATGTGACACGCCAAAATTTTACACCCCTGGATCTAAACACACTCTTAGTTGTGGCTAGGCTAACAAAACTGATCAGTTTTAGTCGATTTTCGTATGGCATTGATCGAAAGTCGTCGGTTTTTTATTAGTGTTTGGCAAACCGGTGAGGAACGGTTTGTAATTTCGAAATGGAAATGTAAAACCTGCTTGGAGCCCTTGTGGGCGGATAGCTTCACCTACCAAGGTTGATGCTCACAGCATAACTAATCTCAATAAATATGCCATAAATATGATTTTAATATGGATTCTAAGAATTTTACGGATTTATTATTATCCCCTGTCTATTTAAGAATGTATAAATATGGTGCATTCACCTTGATATACGATAAAAAGGACATTGCAACCTAAAGGAAATGGAAAGCTTAGCCGAGCTTTACTCCAATAGTCCGTCAGCCCTATTCTGAGATTGACACACCTTAACCGAACCACGGTGACCTTCACTTGCGACCTCTATTAACTGTCCCATCCGTGGGGCACAGTACAGTAATCTTTCCTTCTAGATGCCAATGTTGCTATGCATTCTGTAACCATTTTAAGAGTTGCAATAGGCAAGTTTTAGCAAGTATATATATAACTAGGTGAAACCCCGTGCGTTGTTACGAAAATTTAGTATGATAGAAATAAGTAGAAATAATATGTAAGATAGTTAGATGACATAAGGTTACATAAGTTAATATGATTTATGATAATTTACATAGTATATAGAGTAATGATCCAAATGTAAAAGTAAGGTGACGTGGTTTTATGAGAGAAAAAAAAGGTAATTTGAACCATAGATTAATCATATAAGGGCTAAAAACAATTAAGGTGATATGGTTTAATAAGAGAAGAAAATGAGAAAGATAATTTGGCCATAGATTAATCATATAAGGTCTAAAAACAATTGATTTGATATGATTTAATGAGATAAGAGAGAAATAACATTAACTATGTGAGGATGAACTATATAGAAATATAACATATCATAAAATATGATGAAGAGATATATTGAAATATTATGTAAATTATGTGGAATGATGATTTAACATGCTTGTATCTAAAGCTTTAAAATTTAATAAATTATAGAATTATAAATAATATAGTATGTTTGCATGATGTTTAAAATGTAATAATTGTTAGTGAATAATGATGTGGGATTTTTGTATATTAAGTTTTAAAATTTAGTGAGTTGTAACTTTTTATTATATAATAAGATATGGTATGCAGCATAATATAAAGGCACATATGCAGAATTTTTTTTAGAAATAATAGTACTTTAAAAGAAAATCGCAAAAATAGTGGGCTTTTGCAAAAAATCGCAAAAAAGAGGCCCAGTCGTACCACGGCGAGCCGACAGGCCCAAATCGAACGTTGGAGGGACGACAGGCCGGATCGATCGTTTCGACTGGGCCCTGTCGGTACGCGGCATGTCGACAGGCCGGGTCGACGGCCCAGTCGAACGCCGGCCGTTCGACAGGCCGGGCCGGCCGGCCTTATTTTTTTTTAACGTATAGTTTTTTAGTTATTCAATTTAATTTGTTAAGAGTTATTTTTAACTTGTTAATAATTAATTAATGACATATATTTTATAATTGATTAATTATAATTTGTAAGTTGTTTTCATAATTAAGTTTGTAAGTAGTTTTTGTAAATATAATTTTGTTATAATTGATTAATACCCATTTTTAATTGAATGTTTGGAGAAACACATCGGATTTTTAATTTATTAATTTTAGATATATCCATTTTTAATTTAGTAATGTACATAACTTTTTTTTTAATTTGGTAAGAATTGTTTTTAAGTTGTTAGTAAATAATTAATGACATAATTGTTTATAATTGATTAATTATAATTTATAAGTTGTTATTATAATTATAATTTATTATAATTCATTAATACACATTTGTAATTGAATATTTGGAGAAACATATCGGAGTTATAATTTAATAATTTTAGATATATCCATTTGTAATTTATTAATTTACAGAACCTTATTTTGCTTGTCGGTTATTTTGGGAAATTACAAAAATCACTTTCGGATAGGGCCAAAAATTTGCAGAAGCGAAAATTGGTTCTGTCTATTTTCGGAAATTCCAAAAATCATTTTTGGAGGACTCAAAAAATTTCGAATTCACAAAACATGTTTTTAGAAACCGAGAAGAAACTTTTTTTAAGATTTGATGTTGAGTACATCCATGACCATACCGAAACAAGGAGAAGTTGTAGTACAATTTAAACATGATACACCTGGTTTCATTGCGGTTACATAGATAAGATTAGATTCGAACTAGAAGGAAGGTAATGCAAGAGTTGAACACGACGACGATATAGTAATGGGACGACGATATAGTAATGGGACAACGAAACATGACATCACATATTTGACTAACATAAGTTGTCCGATAGTAGCTAACCCCTATGTGAGGATCCCTCTCCCCTCTCAAACTGCTTTTTAGTAAACATGTATTGCTCTGGCAATTCAAGCTGCACCACACGGGAAGTTGGATCACTCAGAACCTTTTTGGTGTCTATCCATTCTTTGTATTGACATCTTCTTGGCGGTTCCTGCGAGAAACGAATAGACGTGAAGCGAACAAAGTTACTGAGTGTTGTGACAAAATAAAGATTCATGATAACGAAAATATTTTCACCATGAAATCGTCGTCTACAATATTTGGGCAAACAAAGAACCTCTGACCCAAAGTTGTTGGCTTGGTGGAACGAAGAACCTAACAACTATCACCGCATCTGCATTTTGGATGGGCTTCCCATGGAGGGAGTGCCATCGTTAGCACCCGCCAGTCGCATTGTTCTTCACAACATTGTTGTTCATAAGCAAATTTGAACGCCAAGTATTTCTCAGGACTTTCTGATGCGAAATACCAGCGTCCTTCTTGTTGACAAGTGGTTAGGTCGAGAACGGGATTTTCTGTATCGATCCACTCGATTTATCCACAAGCCGTAGCGCGGGCCTGACGAATAGATTTGGAAGAAGAATAAACAATCGCTCATGCAAACTGAATAAGCATATGCAGAGAATGAAATACCTCACAGTCATAGTTAGGGCACCTAAAGAAACGCCTTCCTCGAGTGTCTTGATTCCTCGAAGCCATTAGTTGGCATCGGTCACCGCAAAGACAGAGAGGCCGCTCGCACCAAGGTGGGAATAGGTATACCAAAGGATCGCTACGCCAGTTGGGATCCTCAACGCCCCGACGTCTAGCCATTGCCGAAAGCTGGTGCAATGAAGGGTTGTGGTAGCGCTTGTTGCCTACACAGATGAAGAAATTATGTGCTGCATCGCTCGTTATGGGGACTTATGTAGGCACCAAAGATAGCAGTGAAAACCTTTACATGTCTACATCATGGGGCATGATGGGTCCACCTGATTACCACCGAAAGTAAGAGTGGACGTATTCACCGAAAGTTGATCATGACAAGTCGAACTGATAGTGTGTCCGTGCACTGTGGTATACTGTGCTATGTAATGGACCCGACACCCAAGTGCCGAAAGTTTGTTGTCGTATGCATAAGTAGTTATGACATGTAAGGGCATAGGCGCATGTGGAGTCGATCTCGTATTGTATTCTTGGTGTGTCCGATTTTTCGACAACGAAACGACATAGGCGCCGAAAGTAGTTTGTAACCACGCGTGAGCACAATGATGTCAATAGTGAATTTTTTCTAAATCTTGTAAAAAAAATATAAAAGAAGTGATACTTTAGCACAAGTAGAAAAGACATTCAAATGCAGTTTATCAAATAAGTGTATGTCATGAAGTAGTTCATACATATAATATGACATGAGTAGTAAATGCACAAAAAAATAATTCAGCACATAAATAACACTACAAGTCAAGAATGCCCCTCTCTCGTACGCTTGCTAGGCCCTCCCTTCTTACATTGTCTGATTTGCTCTGTGGGATAGGTCAAATTATCAGGTGGGTGCCTATGTCGTGCCGGTTGCTGTGGAGTAGCATCCTTTGGATGCACGGACTCCCCCTGCTGCGAAGGCTGCGTGACCGGAGGAGCACCGTACCAGTAGTCTATGCCAGCTTGCGCATCGGGTGCATCCGTCGCAAAGAAATCATCCACGAATTGTGTTCGAGGAGAGACAGCAGGAACTGCAGAATGCCCCTGGGAAAACCCGTAGTCGTCACTTGTTGCAAAATAGAGGCGATGGCACATGTTAATAGTTAGTAACCATGCATAAAAATTAAGCGAACGATGATGGTAACTACGTTGTAAACAATACTTACTTGTGTGCCGTGTGTACCCTGACTCCGGTGCGCGCGGAGTAACGTAGAGTCCCCAACCCGGTGTGGGCGCCAAGTTGTCCCCTGTCGGCAGGTAGGGAAAGTCTGGCTGCGCGTAGGCTCCCTGGGTATCGTACACCTGCTGTGGCTGTTCACGTTGCGTAGGTTACGATATGGTATAAAACGGAGGTTGAGTACAATATGAACTGCATGTTAAGCAAGGCAAACGTGTCGTACCTGAGGCCGCGGTGGTGGCATACTCGATGCCGAAACCCCAAAGTCAGACGATCTCCCTAGGCGGACAGGGTCAGGCGTCTCCTGAAGCGAAGGCCGAGCGTGTGATGGACCGGCATCGTCGTAGTGGCGACGTGAAGTAGAGGAGCGGAACTAGTCCACACTAGAACGTCGTGGTAGTGGCGGCGATCCTGCCCGCCTGGAAGGCTGCACCACATCAGCCGCGCTCCGACAGGAGACACGACGAAGTAGCACCGTAGCCCGTGAACGGAAACTGCGAAGGACGGACGACACGTCGTCCTGCCTGACGTGCTGAGGCCTCGTCTCCAGTCTCTATAACAACGTGTTGGACTCAGCGTGAACCTGTTCCACAAACTCGGCCTATTGAACGAATAGGGAAGGGCGTTAGAACAGTTGAACGTGTTCCACATGTAATGATAATCAACGAAAGCAACAACATACCATTGAGTTGTACGCAGCTCGAGGTTGTGGGGCAAACGTGTTCGTGATCGACGCCTGGTGAGGGACAGACGTTTCCCCTTGTGGCGGGAAACACCTCCAGCGCGTAACACTACGGTACCAACGAAGGTACTGTCCGTACGAAGCTCCGTCGTCTGGAGGTGTTGGAGAACCAAGTGCTCCGCCGCATGTTCCAACTCCGCAACCGTTGGCGCGATCGTCCGAACAATGGTCCCCTCGTGGGACAGACCGAGTCCCTTCCGGGTGTACCTGCATAGCATTGTAATGAGCACGTAAGAAACGTATACAATGGGGTAAAACACACTACTTGCCTATAACATTATCGGACAAGTACTTACTTGTGGAGGCTAATAGCTAGAGAGCGTCCACCTCTCGGAGGGTAGTCTTGGTACATGCCGAGCTGTTTAAGTACCCTTTGCACGTGGTACAGCTCGACGTGCACGTCTAGCACGAGGTGACAAGTGGTTCTCCAGAGCTCTGCGTCGCGCGTGCAGAGCTCTGCAAGACCGTGCGGTGCCCGCTCGACGACATCGTGATGCGTGTACGGGGACCAGCGAACTCGGTCGGGCGTAAGCTGATCAAAGTCTGCCACGAACTGTGTGTACACACGACGTGTCGTTCCGCTCACCCACCTCGGCTGCAAAAGCATGAAATATGTGATTAGTGCCCATAAATCGAGATAAAGCGCAGAATAAGAAAGTGCTATGAAAAATGCATTGCAATGTACAATTTATCTCACGGTGTGTTCACAGCGATCCCATGGTGGGACGATCGTCGATGTCTTCAAGTCCAGACTTATACATCTCATCGACACCGTAACTTGCGTACGACTCCAGGTGTGGCCTTCCAATGTCAAAGCGCTCATGCGCCCATAACATTAGAAGCAGAGGGCATCCTGTCAGAGAACTTCCCTTGCTGTTCCTGTTGCAAGCGTCGCATAGACCAGCGTACGTCGCCGCAAGAACAGCCGACCCCCAACTGTACTGCGGAATCTCCTCAACAGGTAGCTCGACGATCTGCTCCGCGTAGTGGATGAAGTGTTTGTCCACGGAGTCAGCGTGAGTCCCCGTGAACATCACCCACCCAAACAACCACAGTAGATACGCGACTAAGTGTCGGCGCACTACCTAGTCCGCCTGGTCCTCTGGGAACACCTCCTGGTGGAACTGGTACAACCAACTCCTCGTGGGCCCATGCCCATCTGTGAGATCCTCCAGTGGAGCAGCTACCACTCCACCAAAATTGGCCAACAGATCATCCGCCCATCCAGCATGGACCTGTGTCGGGCCAACTGCTGCACCCGCTATAGGTAGACCCAACAAAAAAGACACATCCTGCAGAGTGGGTACCATCTCTCCGACTGTCATGTGAAAGGTGTGTGTCTCGGGCTTCCATCTATCCACCAAAGCACTCGGCAAGGCCGCATCGATGTTGATACGGGGTGACCTTCCACGTGAAGGCTCAACCAAGCGTGCGAAGGTCAACAACCCAGCGGCTCTCAACCTGTTACATGTCAAAAAGAAATAATTAGCAATGCGAGAAAATTTAAATGACAGCACGAGGTGACAAATGGATTTTCACATACCTTGGAACCCAACGAGGATCAATACGCCAATAATGATCCGGTCCCCGCATCCTCAGCACGTTGCAGAACGTCCCCTGACTCAGTCGTCTCGAACAGTGATGTTTATCGATCACCTCGTCGATCAGCGATACGTCATCCCTGGCAGCCATATCTACAAAATGCATGATTATAAGTGTCGTGAGCATCAGAAATGAATTTAAAAATGACAAAATTTTAATAGCAGAAGTCAAATACTGATAAAATGATGTGAAAAAGTTATGCAACGCGATAGTATCATCGTACAGGTTATGCAACGCGATAGTATCAACGTACAGGTTAAATACTAACAAGTTCAAGTGAACACACTCTAGAACTGGTAAATATAAATATTACAAGACGAATAACTAAGGATTATTTCTCGAAGTCGACCTCCGCCCTGGAACACGCCGAATATCGCCACCTTCTGCATCTTTGCCTACATTGTACATGCTGCAATCTTTACGGCTATGGTCTCCGCTGCATACAATGCAAGCCTTTGGACGTCGCGAACGGGTGTTCGTTTTAGCTTCATCCATGTGGTTCTTGATTCGACGGGTCTTGCAACGCCCCTTCGTGCCAACCAGCAAATTTGAGTCAGGCACCCAGTTGGCTTCCCCTGGGGGTGGGCGAGTGAAATCACATACCGCACGCCAACCACGCAATTCACCGCGCCAGGTCGCCTCCCATGCTCCCTTAGTAAAGTACAGCGAGACGAATATGTTCACATCGACACCACCTTTTGCGGAAGGCAAGAACATGAGAGCATGGCAGATGTTGAAGGAAAGGCTTGTTGCAGTTGCATTTGCAAGCATGATAGTCTGGCCACAACGTGCACTCCAATGTGATGTCCATACTCCCAATAACGACACCACTTTTGTCACGCAGACGTACCTCAAACAGCAACTCCCTATTCCTAGCAGGCCAGACCCTGTGCATTGCGCCCTTCTTGCTTTTCTCCTCCATGTACAGTGTGATAGCGGGGCTATACCTTACATTAGGATTGGCAAGGTTAAGACTAGCCATGGCGTATCTTTTACAAAGATACTTCTATGTACCCCTTGTGATGCCTTCCAGGATAGCAACAAGTGGTAAAGGACGTGTATTTTTCATCACCCAGTTATACACTTCGGCAAAATTTGTTGTCATCACACCATACCGTGAACCATTGGTATCGTACAACAATGACCACTTTTCCCTTGGCTCATGCTCTATCCAGTCAGTGAAGCACTTTGTAGCCCTCTCCCGCTTCTTACATCGAGTAACAAATGGTGATTCGTTTGGAACGGGTTCCAGGCCTTCCGGCTCCTCTTGTCGGGAAACAACTGGTTTTTTTCGAACCTCTTGCATGTGAGTAGTGGTCAGCCGATCCAGCTGTTCTCATATGGCGTCGAACTTTCTTTGCTGATTCTGCTTGCACAACTTTTTGAACAGGTCCATTAACCTCTTACTCCTGAATTGTCTGTAAAAATTTGCACCGAGATGTCGCATACACCATCTGCTATGCAAATCTGGCCAGGAAACCTCCTTAGTTACATGTTCCTTTAGCTGCTGCACCGCTGATAGAATGCCGGCATGTCGGTCATGCAGAACACACACATTTGGTCTGTTTTGAACAACACACCTTTTAATGTGACGCAGGAACCATAGCCAGCTCGATGTGTTCTCGCTTTCAACAAAAGCGAAGGCAACGGGGACGACATGGCTATCAGCGTCGACTCCGATTGCGGTTAAAATAGGTCCCTATACTTGCCTGTCATAAAAGTACCATCAACACATAGCAACGGAATGCAATTTCGGAAGGCCTTTATCATGCACCCAAATAACCAAAATGCACGACAAAGGACGTTTTTCCCATTGTCATTAACCTCATCGAGAATAGCCATATGTGTGCCCGGGTTTCTGGCCTGCAACACCTCCAAAAGTGGGGGAAGGTTGTGGTATGAATCTTCGTAACTTCCAAATCTCATCTCCAATGCTTTCTGCTTACCCCTCCAAGCCTTGTCGTACGATATCTCATACCCGTACTCTTTCTCCACGTCATGCATTATTGTGAACGGCGACAAAGAGGTTTTTTTAACAACCTTCGAATAAACCATTTGTGCCACGAATGCAACCGTCATGTTCCTGTGTACCAAAGGGGTCTTGTCCAACAAACATGTATGCTCCTCAACCCTTGAAGCTACCCATAAGTTGTCATGTTGTGGCTTGTAACCATGCACTCTCCAAGGGCATCCGGGCTTTGTGCACTTCACGTCATACGTCGTCTGATTTGAAACCTTCACCCTGAACTCCCGCTTCTGCAGAAAAGCTCACCTCTTCACCGCGTCTTGTAGGTGCCCTTTGTCATGAAACATCTGTCCAACTTGCACCTTCTCACAATCATATCGCCAGTGGGCATCTAAACCATCATTAACCCCCAGACGGGTCATGGATATGGTCGTCCAATCTTCAGGTACGTTGGTTTCCTCCTCCCACTGCGCTGTATCTTGCCCTTCCACCACGAACGAAATATATTCCTCGTTCTCCAGTTCCATCTCTTCCACTACAGCTTTGTTCTCCTCCGCTGCATCAACAGCCAAAGGTGAGTCCGGCTCATCGTCATCCAATTCGTTAGCCGGACAATTGCCACCGGGCACAACCACATCTGCAGTAGCCTCCTCCTCTACTGCTTCCTCTTCCCCACTCCTGCAAATATTAGCCTCTTCCATGATATGTGTTTGTTCCACCTCCGTTCGGCTGGTCTCGCCGGTCCCAACAATATCTATTTTCTTTTGCACCAATATTGCCAGGCTATAAGCTTTCTCTCCTACTTTAGCCACAAATTTTCTCCAACTTCCAGTAGATGCAAGCTCTACTACTCTCCACTGCCATCCGTATTCACTCCTTACTGGCCACACAGCTTTTATGATGAATTTCTCCATCGAAGGATCTATCCCAAACATATTATGCAGTCACCCTAGCCCGTCGTTCAAAACCAACTGGTCTGGTGTATTTAGGGTAGTATCAACGAATGCATATACGGTCAAATCTACCCCACTATCACAAAGTTGTATTGGAGCGTCGCCATAATACACACGAACGGGCACAGCACCTGACATCTGAAATAGCATGCCAATTGCTATTAATACGTCACTACCCAGTAAGGTGTCGTATGCTCTATGCTTACATTATTGCTCTAACGTATTCAAACTATATTTCATTACTTAAATATAAATTCCATTCGATTTTAACTAATAATAAACGTATAATACCTGTACTAACAACCAACAATGATTAATAAAAAAAATTCTTGTCATCCTAAGGGATTACAAATTTATACCTTCGCTATCGTTGCTCTTTCCTGCACAGTTGCGGACGTCTCCTTCCCAACCACGTAGTAATTCCCTCTGGCCAAATAACACAGCTCTGCATCGTAAATTTGACTAATTAAATATAATTTCCTTTCGATTTGTACTAACGCTCAACATTGATTTCTCCCCGATGATAACTATTTCACCATTACGAAATTGCTAATCACCTCAGCAAACATATACTAACTTTGAACTATTTGCAACATACAACTACATAACTATATATATGTACTAATGATTAACATTACACAATGACTAATGGTTAACAGAGTCAACAAATTATATGTACTAACAACAATGACTAACGATTCACAAATAAAAACAACGAAATAACAAACCTCATATGTACAATTTAAAATTTCACAACCTAAAGTATTGCAATTTTATACCTTAATAGCAGCTTGTCTTCTCTTCTTGTGATGCTATATCTTCACGACGACGTGGTGCACCGGCTGGCATGGCAATGACGACGGCAGGCTGGCGCGACGGCGGCCTGGAGCTGGCGAGGCAAAGCTACCGTGAGCTGAGGTGAGCCGACGACGACGACGAAGTAGGCCTCCTCGTGCTTATATCCTAGCATCTTGTCGACCTACCATATGCCGATAGGGGACCTGTCGGCACGCGGCTGGCCGACAGGGGCAGTGGGGGAGCCTGTCGGCACCCGGCTGGCCGACTGGGCGGGCTGTCAGCACACGGTGAGCCGATTGGGCCAGCTGTCGGCACTCGGCTGGCCGACTGGGCGGTGCCGCAGCCTGTCGGCACGCGGTGAGCCGACTGGGCCGCGTTTCGTCCTTCCGTGGTTCGACTGGACCTCTTTTTTGCGATTTTTTCCAAAAGCCCACTATTTTTGCGATTTTCCATTAAAATACTATTATTTCTAAAAAAACTCCACATATGCAAACCCATGCGTCAACAGGAAGACCTAGTTAATTAAGTCCTAGTTAATTAAGTGATGTATTCCTCACCGAAGCTCAGGTTTTAACTTTGTGATTTTGTCGTTGTTTTTTTAACCGAAGCACAGGCATGCCCATATTTTGTTAAGAGGATTTAACTTAATTGATTTGGTGGTAAAATGACATGTATGCTTTTGTTTATTTGCCCCTATTATTTAGGATTTTGTGATCTCATGAATGAGTCACGGTCTCATGAGTAAGATGAACACTAGCACGGGATCTGTTATCTCTAACGGGCGTCAAGCGTCGTCTCTAACGGGTAGGGCCCCCGTCACTAAGCAAAGGTCAGTGATGTGAGAAAATATCTCAATCGGACATCAGGCCGTCATGGATGGACGTTATCTCAATCGGGCCTAACAATGTAGCCCATCACAGGTAAGATTGACCAAGCAATACAAGTCAAACCAGGTTAGGTAGGAGCCCGTCACGGATGACTAATCTCAATCGGGCAAACTACTAAGCCCGTCACCGATGACTAACCATCTCTATCGGGCCTTGCGGAACAGCCCGTCACCGATAGGTTTGACCCACCTGTTGAGTCAAAATAGTTCTGGTTCGGATGACTTATCTCTATCGGGCTGAAATTAAGAGCCCGTCAGTGATGGCTATATCCTTATCGGTTTTTGTTTGGAGCCCGTCACGGATGAATATCTCTTTCGGGCATTTTTAAAATGCCCGTCAGGGATGAGTATGTCAGCAAAAAAAATAAGATTTATTTTTTTGGCTAGCCTCAGGCCTTTGCTAGACATGCCTGCTGCAAAAATGACAGAAGCATATATGCATAGTCCCATTCCCCAGCAACCCCATTCCCAACATATTCACATATATTTGCACATATTCAGTAAATATTTCAGTCCAATCACATATTCCATCACAGCACAGCCAATTCACAAAATCAAACATATATACATTCATATCCACAGACCCATTCACATATATATGTCATTCACATCCTTTTTTGCTCTCCAAACCGCTGACATGCATCAAAACCTGTAAAACTGAGTTATAAATTAGAACAAGTTTATATGTAATTAGAAATGCAAATATATACAGAACATCGCACAGAATTGCATTACAAAGAATATTTACATAAAGCAAATGTTCGTCGTAAGCATTGCAAATGTTCAACCAGTGGGAGACGAGCTAGCTAGGACTTGACTCTAAACATTCCTTTGGGTGACAAGAGATCATCTAGTATGAATTGTGCTATCTCCTCTCTAATGATATCGAAGTTGTTTTCCGGAATCGTTGAAAGTTTTTCCTGCATGTGAGGCGCCAAGTTAGTCTACATACTTGGAAAGTTAGTCTACATGTAGTATGAATCATGCTATCTTCTCTCTAATGTATATAAACAATTGAAGCACACACCTCAAGGTCAAGCAATGTCACCTTGTCTACGAGGCTCCTCATGTTATGGCAGACATGGAACCCACACTGGTCGCCAACTTGTTGACGTATTGGGAAGTCTTTTTTTGTGACCGAGTGTGGGATGCCCTTCCTTATGCCTCCCACCTTTTGCCACGTATTGGTCCCAGGCGTCGTTCAAGGCAGTTTCGATCGCCGACCAATCGTATATGTCTTTTTTGATATTGGAGTTAAGGTAGTATACCAAACTTCACTTCGGCACTATGACCAGGAGAATCCAATGACAACTGCGACATTAATAAATTGCAAGTTAAATACTAAAGCTATACGCGTTATACATTTGATTCTAAGTAGGGTACATGCTTACTGTTCAGAGTAGGCACACATAATGAAGTCCCTGTCTTGACGGGACCATAAGTAGTCCTTGATATATTTTAACATGCTGGCTCGATCATAGTTCATAGTTGTCTCGTTGACGACAGCTGGATCGAGTAAGGCAACATGGGGTGCATTATAATGGACATGCTTCCAAGTTAACCTAGAAGCAAGACAAGAATCCGGGTAAGTGTAATACAAGGATAGTTATTACCATATCTCGTACGCAAGAATACTTACAAGGAGAAGCACTTAAGGAGGTTGGTGTCGACCGCTCGCACCCTGTAGAGGTCCCATAGATCTTTAAAGTCTACGGTGATGAAGGCTTCAGGGCCAAGGAACGGCTGTCTATTGTGCTGGCCCGTCATGGAGGTCTCTCTATGCTTCCTCCTTGCGTTGGACCTCTCCATGTAGTACCCATGCAACTCCTTGCATGCAAGACCCATCTTCAATAAGGCATCGTCTCCGACCAATGGCATGCCTAATGTGAATTCGGCCGGAGACTTCGGAAGAGCTGATGGCACCTTGCCAAGATCTAGCTTCTTCGGAGCCAGAAGTGGCCCTTCCGTATTTTCTCTTCCTTTCCCCCTTCCAGCAGCTCTTTTGTGTGTTCCAAGCTTGGGTGGAGAAGATGTCGCCCTCTTTCTTTTTTTGGAGACTGGGGGAAGGTGCGCTCTGCTATTGACCTCCATATCGTCATCCCCAAAATCTGTATCATACTGCAATTGGAGATCTTGATCTCCTTCTTCAACGGCAGGAAGGGCAGATACAAGAGTTGGAGGGGGACGCGACGGCGGCGGACGAGCACTTAGTGCTAGCCTAGGAGTTATATTGATCTGAATGTTGTGCTTGGGCCATTGGATAAAGGTCCCACGTGCAGCTCCAAGGGTCAAAATCTCGTCATTTGGTGGGTGCGGGAGAGTGAAGCCAACCCAATCAGGCTTCACCATGTCCACTTGAACTTTGCATTGCCGGCTAGCAGCTGCCCCCCATGCACTCGGGTCTCTGGCGTAGGCTTGAACACAAGACCCTCTGCGGCAGAAAGTGCAAATGCATGTGTCACCCTAACGACTAGGGTGCACGATGTGGGTCCCTGCAATAGATTCATACGTGTGTTTATAATATGTTATAATGTACTGTGGTGCTAAGACAACATATACTTTTTTGTTGGTTGTACCGTTATGTGGTCCACCGTAGTGGGGGCTGGTGCTTCTTGTGCCGCCGCCTCAGTTGATGCGTAGCTGCTATGCCTCTGCGTGGGGCTCATTTCTACTATGGGAGTGGCAGCAGGCTCGCTTTCCCTGAAGCGTGCCTCCACCCGAGCCTCCACTTGTAACAACTTCTCATCGAACTCTTCTCAGAGCTCGTTTCTAATCTCCTCCCGAAGTTGTTCCTTAAGGAGTGCATCTTTCTGCGCCTTTGAAAGCTTGTGCTTCCTATACTGCCACGTATATTGGGGAAACCCAAGCTTCCATGGAACATTGGAGCCAATGCCCCTTGTCCGTCCACGGTGTTCTTCGGTTCCCAACGCTTTCGTGAGGATGTCATCCTCGCGTCTTTGTGAGCAGACCTCTTGGGAGGCCTGTCTCTCAGTAGTTAGGTCGACCTGTTGTACAGTTAGAACAAATTAAATCAAGAGTACGATACAACCTAACGAAACATACTCTACGTGTGGTACTTACGATTTTCTGGTACACTGCTTGATCTTCGGGATTTGGGAACGTAAGTGTTCCATCACTATTCTTCTTCACACTCGCCCTTGCCCAGTTCCTTGCTCGAGTGGTCGGGATATCACCAAGAACTGGCGGCGTGTTAGATTTTGCAGCAGCTTCATCCTCCTTGACCCATTCCTGCAGCTTCCCGGGCATAGCCTCCGGTGCCAAGCCGATGCGGGTGAAGGTTTTTTGCCTGCAACTCCCTATAGGCCTGGTTTTTTGCCCGAGACTCAGGGGTTGATTTTGTGGCATGGAACTCTTCCCACACGACCTGGGAGATGAACGGGTACTTCCCAAATGGTTCTGGTTGGGCGAGGTTGAGGACGTAGTCGGTGACCAGCGTGGTCTTGAAATTTTTCCACAAGTTGCCCATCTTGCGGATAGCCTGCCGCTTGAGTCTTGCCTCGGTCTCTGGGGGGTATTCGAAGCTTTCCTTGAACTGCTTCCAGGCCTCATCTTTTTTTGCCTGTGGGACTAGATCAATGTGGTCCTTCAAAATGGTGAAGTTCCACCTCCCTAGGACTCTGCATATCGTTGAGAACTTTTTGACAACTTTCGCAGGAGCCGTCGGAAATCCCAGATCGTCCATCTCTGTTATGGTGTATACTACCTTAGGAATTTTATTCTGGGTCCTAGGAGTCTGGCTCGATGTTGTCCCACTAGTAGTCGCTGACATGGGTTCACCTTGCTGCGACATTTTCTATATAACTGTTGTACGGCAAGAAAGTTAAAAAAAAAAGGTGTACTACACATGTATATCTTGATTTACATGTAGCTCTAACTTAATTTTGGCATAAAAATATAGCTGTTGGTTCCCTGGAGGAATACAAAAATGTAGTTTGGGTGTTTCGATCCCCTCCGGTCTAAAATCATATAAACACTTTTTGAACATAATAAAGAATGTTTTTAAATTTATGTTGGATGGAAATCATGTTTAAATTTATCTAGAAAAAAAACTATATAAAAACACGTCGGTATCGATAGGAAAACGGTAATAAATATCAGGAACACTAAACAGTGAAATCACACATTTGAATTTACATAACTATATAAAAACCATCCGGAAAAGCATGAAATAAAGGCTCGAATGATACGGTCCTCCATCACAGCAGAATAAAAGGGGCGATCTAACTCATAAGTAAAAGTGATGGTGGTAATTATAGGAATTTTAGAGGATACCACAATGTTGTATATATTTTTCAAAAACACCCATTACCATATGTAACGAGTACAAACAACGCTCTATAACGTTTACAATCTTTTTATTAATTTAGTGGCTTACCAGTGGGACCCACATTTTTCTTTTGCAAAGAAAAAACAACGCAGTACACATATCGACTGTTATTCCAACACTGATGAAAATAAAAAATAAGTTAATCTAATCCCCAAATCATTTTGATTTCGTTTAGTTTTTGGCACATTTGAATTTACACATTTACGAATATATGATTTAGGAATATATTAACACATGAACACATTTGAATTGGCATCAAAATTTTAGGAATATATGATTTAGGAACATATGAAGACATGAACACATGAACACATGAACACATTTGAATTGGCATCAAAATTTTTCATTTAGGAACATATGAACACATCAAATTTGATTGGCATCAAACTATTCTAAATGGGAACCTGTTGACGACCGGCGGGGAGAGGCCGCGGCAGCGCGACCGGTGGGGGCGTGGGGGCACGGTCGACAAGGAGGAGGCCGATCTTGGATGGAAGAGACGGCGGCGTTGAGGAGGAACTGGTGGCGGCGAGGAGGCCCCGGCAGCCTAATAGGAGGCGGTGGCATCCAGGATGCGGTGGCGGCGAGGAGGCAGCGACGGTGAGGAGGCGGCGGCGTCTAGGAGAAGGAGGCGGCGGTCGGGACAGAGAGTGAGAGTGAGAGGGAGGAGGCGGCGGCGGCGATTGGGACAGAGAATGAGAGTGTGAGGGAGGACGCGGCGCTAGATCTGGATCTGGACACTATTGTAACCTTGGTCCAAGCTTATCACTATCGGGCAGAACTACTATGCCCGATACGGATAACACACATCCGTGACGGGCATATTCAATATGCCCGATACTGATGACACACATCCGTGACGGGCACAAATAATACACCCGATACGGATGACACACATCCGTGACGGGCACAACTGATACGTCCAATACGGCTCAGACACATCCGTGACGAGCAGAACTACTACGCCTGATAGAGATAACATCATCTCTGACGGGCATTAGTTATATGCCCGATAGAGATCAGCTCATCCCACTATAGAATTAAAATATTCCTTATTAATTGTATTTAATAATGATATTTAAGTTATAACATCATTTATAATTAACTTATACACGATTTAAAATTGCTATTACATTTCATTTATGACATATAATTAACAAATCACCTTTCTAAATAGTGTAAAATTGCTTTTAAATTTTAAAAATCATATGTAATTAAAATATGCCTTGTTAAAATAGTATAAAATTGTTTTAAATTATAATAATCACGTGTAATTAACAAATGCCCTATTAAACATGGTTTAAGTTACTGGAATGGCTTGAAACAAAATACTTTATTACTTATAACAATTTGCAAATTACAAAGACTTCATTTACAAGGATATGCCTTCCGAATGGTCTGAACGAGCGTATGCCACATCGTCTTCGGGATCATCTTCAAGGGCGATCTGAGGTGTCACATGAAGATTCTAGTTGTATTCTTCTTCATCGACGACATTATCAACCCCAACAATTCTTCGCTTGCCATCCCTAACGACGTGCAACTTCTTGTTTGCAAGGTCTTTTATGTAGAAAATCTGCTCGACCTGCTTCGCTAGGACGAATGGTTTGTCGGCATAACCAACCTTGCCCAGGTCCACTAAGGTGAATCCTTCCTTGTCGACTTTGACACCAGTGTGAATATTCACCCAACTGCAACGAAACAAAGGGACTTTGAAGTTCATGTAGTTAAGCTCCCAGATCTGCTCTATGCGACCATAGTATGTGTTCGATCCAGCTTGATCCTGATATGCATCTATACGGACCCCACTGTTTTGAACTGTGCTTTTCTGATCTTGTGTGACGGTGTAAAATGTGTACCCATTGATATCGTACCCTTGCCATGTGTCAACATCCTAACATTGGCCCCTTGCCAACCTTCAAACTGTCTCACTTGGGCCATTGTGGGTCCCTGCGATACGATTTTTGAACTATTCGTTGAAGCGAGTACTATGTTCTCTGTTGATCCACATATCTGACCGACCCATGTTCTCCTGTCGGACCTTCGCTAAATGCTCCTCAAAGTATGAGGTTACTTCAGCCATATGTTGCGGCACAGCGAAATGAGCCTGCGCATAGCAAGTTTGATCGGGAACAATTCTTTTTTTGTCTATTGTGCCAACACCCACCAACCTTCCTTCATGGCGAGACGCAGGAACCCCAATAGGATCAGTCTCGGCCATGTAATCGACGCAAAACTCAAGAACCTCCTCCGTCGTGTACCCTTCAATGATGCTTCCCTCCGATTTTGCTCTATTTCGAACATACGACTTAAGAACTCCCATGTATCTCTCAAACGGGTACATCTCCCTTAGAAAAGCTGGGCCACATATTTTTGTATGCTTCACTAGATGAACAGGGAGATGAACCATGATATCGAAGAAAGACAGTGGAAAATACATCTCCAAGTGACACAGGGTATTGACAATATCGGCCTGCAACCCATCTAGATCTTCGGGATCTATAATCTTCTGATCGATTGCATTGAAGAAGGCACATAGCCGTTGGATCGTGTGACGGACTTTGAGTGGTAGAATGCCTCTGATAGCAACTAGCAAGATCTGTGTGATTAGCACGTGGCAATCATGAGACTTCATTCCAACCAGTTTTAGATCCTCCAATTTAACGTACTTACTGATCCTCGCTGAATAGCCCGAAGGAACTTTAATATCTGCCAGGCATGATAGCATTGCGATCTTCTCATCCTTCGACAATGTGTGACAAGCTGGCAGGAGGTACACTCTTCCTATCTCTTCATCCCTAACAGGCTGAAGTTCACTGCGAATGTTCATCTCCTGTAGATCTAGTTGCGCATTCAACCCGTCCCTTATCTTCCCAGGCATATTCAGCAGTAGCCTGATCAAACTATCGCACACATTCTTCTCTACGTGCATTAAATCAATGCAATGACGGACCTCGACATCTTTCCAGTAAGGTAGCCGCCAAAATATGGATATTTTCTTCCACATACCCTTATCATTTGCCTTGCTACGTTTTCTTTTCTTTCCAAACTCATTAGTAATGTCCTTCACCATGTCGTGGACCTGATCTCCAGACAAATCCTTAGGAGTAGACCCAAGTTCTCTCTTACCGTTGAAAATTTTCTTCTTTCTTCTAAAGGCGTGGCGTTGTGGGAGCCATCTCCTATGACCCATGTAAACCATCTTTCTTGATTTCTTCAGCCACCTACTGCGTGTATGTTCCATACAGTCAAAGCAAGTCTTCTTTCCTTTCATGGTTTATCCAGAAAGATTACCGAGTGCGGGATAATCATTAATGGTGCAGAACAATAGAACTCGTAGGTTGAAGTTTTGACCATATGCATCCCAAGTTTCCACACCTTCTTTCCAGAGAATCTCAAGATCGTCGATAACAGGCTTCAAGAACACATCGATATCATTGTCGGGTTGTTTTGGACCTTAGATTAACAAGCACAACATAATATATTTCCTTCTGAAGCACAACCATGGTGGAAGGTTATAGTTCGCAATAAGAACTGGCCAAGTGCCGTGAGAACTGCTCATGTCTCCGAAAGGATTCATGCAATCCGTACACAAACATATCCTCATATTTCTGGGGTCGGCAACAAAGTCTTTGTGCTTTCGATCGATATTCCTCCATTGAATCGAATCCGCAGGGTGTCTTAGCAAACCGTCATTCCTTCTCTCTTTGACATGCCAACATACTAACTTTGCTTTCTTCGGATTGGCAAATATTCTCTTGAAACGATCAATGATAGGTAGATACCACACAACCTTCGCCGGACCACCCCGCTTTGACTTTTTTTCCTCCCCCGCACTTTTCTTTCGCTTGTATCGAGAAGCCTTGCAGACAGGACAAGCATCTAGGTCCACATATTGTTTGTGGTACAATATGCAGTCGTTAGGACAAGCGTGAATTCTACGGACCTCTAACCCCAGGGGACACAGAACCTGCTTTGCTTCATATTTCGTCTTGGGCAATGTGTTCTCTTCAGGAAGCATGGCCTTCAATATTCCCAAAAGATCTGTGAAACTCTTGTCTGTTCATTCACTACTTGCCTTCAGCTTCATTAGGTCCAAGGTAGCTGATAATTTGATGTGTTTTGGCTTGCATCCGGCGTATAGAGGTGTCTTCGAGTCACTGACCAACCTGCTGAACTTCATGGAATCTCTCTCGTTGTAAGTTGGATCCTCAACGTCACGTAACATGTCTTGCAGCAGATCAGGATCCACATCAACCATTTCACCGCCCAATGGAGATGGAATAAACATGTCATGCTCATCTTCATCTCCTTCTTCATGATTGTTTGCACCACTTCTGTCTGCAACTGCACCACTTTCCGATTCTTGCTCTCCATGCTTCACCCAACATGTGTAGCCCTTCATGAATCCCCGTTATATCAAGTGAGAGTGTACGTCCACTCTGCTTTCAAACATATTCTCATTCTTGCAATCTCTACATGGACAACACATGTATTTGTTGTTTCTTCTTTTCCTATCCTCCTCCGCAGCGTTCATAAAACTTAATACGTCATCTCTATACTCCTTGCAATAACGTTTGAAAGTAGTCGCATACATCCAACTTCGATCCATCACTGCAAAAATGACCAAAATATTAGTTAACATCTCATGAGATAAGTACTACTTACTTTAAGATTTTCCTGTTTTCCTTTGAAAAAAATACACAAATTCGTCCCCTTCAACCTTCCACCAAAATAGTCAACAGTGGGATAACTTCAGACAACAGTCGAGTGGAGTATTTATAGTGTGCAAAATATATCTCAATCGGACCAAATAAACGACATCTCTAACGAGCGCACAGTTATCTCTTACGGGCATAAAAGAAAGCCCGTAATCGATATGTATCATCGGTGATGGGCATTTAACCAAATCTCAATCCGGCTTTATTTGGAGCCCGTCACCGATAACACTCATCTGTGACGAGCTTTATACTTGGGACCAATTGAGATAGTGGAAGTAATCTCAATCGGGCCTAACCTTGTGCCGGTCACAGATGAGTGTCCTCGGTGACGGGCTATAGGTATATGCACCTCGAACGAGTACATCTACAACGGTGTTAATTTCGGCCCGATTGAGATTACTTCGTTCTGACGGCCCACGAAATCCAGGCATGTGAGGGCCCGTCACAGATAAGAGGATCTGTACTAGTGGAATCATCCTTATAGGTATTTCAATAGAAAAAAAAGTCATCCTTAAGGGTAGAAATATTTTTGCAATCTTTTTAACTCACTTAATCTTGGCCCACTTAATGGACACAATTGCCCCGAAGAGATGGGATATATGTTTCCACGTAAGTAGGTCATAACATTTTTTTGGAAAAGAAAACAAGGCTGGAATAGGAGCAATTATTAGTTACCAAAAGTTTTAGTTACCCTTATTAATCATTAATAACGAGTTTTTCTTAATTTACAAACTTTTAGAGAAGAGATACTCTAGCTAGTACTATGTACCTTTCCGTAACCTTCCCTTTAAGCACAACTAGGCCGCAACTGGATAGTTCCACTATCATAAAGTACTACTAGTTAGTGTGTCCAACCGTGCATGTGTACGAGAATCGTCCGACTCACAACATTCAAGCAACAAGCTCAATGAGTCTGGTTGGGGAAGATTCTGATAGCTGCAGTTTTCAAACAGTTCAGTTTTTCGTTTAAATTTTAAGAAAATCACTACTATAGAAATACACATACAGGTCAACACTACAGGTGCCGAAACAGCTAAAACCGACAACTATAGTGTTTTTTCCACCTTCATATCCTAAAAATAAAAAAACCGGCACCAACAATATATTATAGGTATCGATTAATTAAAAATCAACACCTATAATATATTATAGGTGCCGGTTTTTCTAGTTTTTTAAAAACCGATACATAAAACCGAGCCGAGCCGAGCCGAGCCGAGCCGATGTAACTACTTTTTTAGCGCATAGGGCGCCGAGTGGATAAGGACACCGTGGGAAGGTAAAGGGGGCGAGCGCCCATCTCTCTCTCGCCATCTCTCTCCAGCACTCCTTCCTCTCTGCTCCCTCTCTCCCTCTTCTCCCCGCCCTCGTCCCCCTCGTCTCTCTCGTCGGCAGCGGATCTGGTAGAGGCGATGGCGTTGGTGGCTCCCGTGGGCCGGATCCGGCGGTCCTCTACCCCCTCCCCCACCCCATCCATCCCAAAGCTTCTCTCACGGCGGATCTGGCAGTGGCGGTGGCGGAGGCGGCTCCCGCTAGCGGATCTGGAAGAGGCAGTGGCGGTGATGTTTCCGGCGGGTGGATCTGATGGTCCTCTACCCCTTCCCCCTCCCCCTTCCCCTCACCCACAAGCTTCTCCCGCGGCGGTGACGGTGGCATTAACACTCCCGTGGGCGGATCCGGCGGAGGCGGCAGCGGTGGCGTTTGGGGGCGAAGAGGGGGGAATGTGCTCGATGCATTGGCTCGAGCTGAACTTTTTTTTTGTTATATCTCGGGGACCTCAAAGGTGCTGGTTCATAAACCGGCAGCATTGAGGAGACTCAAAGGTGCCACTTTCTGGGTGCCGGTTAAGAAATCTGGCACCAACACCTATCGTCTCTTCTGTAGTAGTGAATATAGTTATAGAATTGAAAAACTGAACTAGAAGTCAGAAGCGAAAAAACCTAGCTTCTCCAGATTCTCAAAAGTTAGCTACCAACCAACTGTTTCTCTGAATTTTAAGTTTCCCAAATAGACCCAAAGGCTGAGTAAGGGTAGTCTCAACCCTACACCTCAGCTAGTGTCCATAGCATTAAATATACTACCACATAAACCAAAAGCTGAGGTGACAAAAGAGTTAATGAGGAGAGAGGAAAAAAGATGAAGAAACCATTTCTCATTGTTAATAGCAAAATTTGGTAAAGATACGCTAAGATGGAGTAAGATGGAGCTAGATCCAAAGCGGATTCGAAAGGATAGGGTTGTTTCTAAAAACAGAAAAGTGCATCGGCTGGAGACCATATCGGCCGATATAGAATCAGACTCGGTCAGCTGGTACGGGCAACATGAATCTATATCAGACTCGGGAAGGAACTTAAAGATATTGCCAAACAAGAATTGAGTCCAGAAGAGGCAATTGTATCTACTAATTAGGAATAAGAGTTAGTTGTTTCCTTTTAAGATTTCGTGGTAAGAATCCGCCTAGGAACTTGTTTGTTTATTTTCTAATTAGGCAAGTTTTGAGTCATGTCCGATATGGACAAGGTTTGTATGTTTGGATATAAATATATGCCCAAGGTCTTGTAAGAAAGAAAAAAACAACAGTTCAATACACTCTCGGCGCATCACCATACTTTTACTTTTACTTTTCGATGAGTTCTTGTTTTGAGTTGGGCTGCATCGGCTTCGATCTCTAATAAGAGATATGGCTTGTCACAGAGGTTTGTATTGGTGGATTAGTACATCTTTCTAGATGTACTAATCTATCTTATACAATCAATTGTTATCATATATCTTAGTTAATCTAACTCGATGGTTTGATTTACTTGTATCGGCCAATCCTATTTCAAGGTTTTGTAAGTATCGGCTAAATCGTCCCATCGGCTTAGATTAGCTAAGATATCCACCACCCTGAAAATCAGTCAAGGGCTCGATTGTTTAGACTTCATGCTTCGTTTCATACTTAGTGCTGCATCAATTGGGTTTGACTTACTAAGTCGTGATTAGAATTATAAAAGCTAATTTGCCTTTTGATTGCCAATAAGGGTAGAATCGGGGTTTCAGCCGATCTTACCTGGTATAACTGTTTCGCATTTAATATGTTTTATATGTTATATCTGCCATCTTCTACAAGTATATCAATCCTTTAAATCTGTTGAGCTTGTTTCAACTATCACGATGTCATCGGTTAGGTCTGATCCGTCGAGGTTGAAACTTGTTTCACATATTTGATCAAGATTGATATTTCTGTATAAGGCTGTATCGGAGTTCTAGCCGATATGTTACCTAAAACAACCCAATGACATCTTATCGGCTATGAAATAGGTTCATATAATTATTGATTTATCTGATCTTGGTTACGAGCAATTAATACTATATCGGTTGGGTCCGATCTATAATTGCTTGCATCTAAGAGAAAGATTAAATGAGTGATTACATGTGGTTTATATCTATAGCCAATCATGATTGTTTTAGGTTTAATCTACAATATCTATCCATCGGCTGGTTTTTTGGGTTTTATAATCGTATGACAACTGACTTTAAAAGACATCAATCTTGTGCTGTATCGATTGGGTTCAACCTATAGGATTGATCCTGTTAATGAAAAGTTGTTTATGATTATACTTAATCTGAATTTGGTTTATGAATAGCATTCTTCACCTTACAGCCGATTCAGTCCATGCATCGGCTAGGTTGTCACGATATGTCATCGGCCCACCAGCCGATCGACTATCGTTTACTAACATTGTTTTATTGTATATCCTGTTGGTTGCAAGATCAAACCAACTGGCACGTCCTGAACCCAAAAGTAAGATTTGAACTTGCATTGGAGCTAAGCAGAACTCGCAAGCAGTCGTGTTTTCTCATCAACACTCATGCAAAAAATCAGCTAAGAACCAAAAATGAAAACAAAGGGATATGTGGATAAAAGGAGAGAGAAGAGATGTGATTGGATGATAATTTATTTTGAAGATTCTACCAATTGAGCATATAGTTAGTTTCTATACTGACATATTAAGTATGGAAACAAGTACTGTTTGGGTTGGGATTGGCCTAGCAGTTGCGGAAGACTGAGTAACAGTCGCAGCACCCTTTTCATTGGCCTTTGCGTGTAATTTGGGGCATGCCGCATGCATGCATTATTATCCCCTTTCTCGCCTCCATAAATAGGCATGCAAAACTCCAGCTCCCAATCACAGCTGCAGCAAATCAAAGCCAGCATTGACAGACACTAGCTAAGTGCGTAGCTAGCTTCTCCTTCTTGTTCATAAGCAAATAAACAATGCAAGGCCGGATGGTGACTTGGTCCAGGGCGTCTCTGATCGTCGCCGCCGCCATCTTCCTGCTCAGCCTCTGCTCAGCGAGCGTCGCCCATGGCCGGAGCAGCAGCAGGAGGAGGTTCGTCAGGAGCTACGACGAGCCGTGCAAGGAGATGACGCTCTACTTCCACGACATCCTCTACGACTTCAGCAACAGCACCTCCAACTCCACGTCGGCAGTGGTCGCCGTGCCGGCGAAGCTGCGGAAGGCGATGAACAACACCATCTTCGGCGAGATGGTGGTGTTCAACGACCCGATGACGGAGGGGAAGGCGCTGCCGCCGTCGCTGGAGGAGACGGCGGTGAGGGCGCACGGGCTCTACCTCTACGACAAGAAGCAGACGGCCGACGACGCGTGGTTCGCCTTCTCCGTAGTGTTCAACTCGACGGCGCACCGCGGCACTCTCAACCTCATGGGCGCCGACCCCCTCTCCGAGAAGACGAGGGACATCTCCGTCGTCGGCGGCACCGGCGACTTCTTCATGTCGCGCGGCGTCGCCACGCTCCGCACCGATGCCTTCGAGGGATTCACCTACTTCCGGCTGCAGATGGACATCAAGCTCTACGAGTGCTACGTCTGATTACGTTGCTCTGATGGTAATTTAAACATATTACTCCTACATATATATGTGTACGTATATGCACACGTGTGATGCGTGATTTATTTCCATCGCGATACAGCTTGTTTGCTTGACGAGTTATATGCACCGATGAATGTGCAAAGCGTATCCCAAACCCAGTTTGTTAATTACCTCCCGATACTGTGTGCACAATTAATGTATCCCAACTTTGTTTATTTTCATTCAATAAAGATGCAGTCTGCTTTGTGAGTTTATACTTATTTCGTTTAATTTGGATGTGTTTTGATTCAAACTTTAAACTTCAATATGATTTTAAATATTTAAATTCACTAGCAAAATGACTGTGAGTTGCAACAGGTAAGGCAATTTCAAAATAATTGAACAAAACTACTTCCTTTGGTGATAAATATTTAGGATGTGTTCAGTTTTCTGAGTTATGAACTAATCCCTCTAGCCCGCAAAACGGAGCGACTCATTAGCACATGATTAATTCAATATTAATTTTTTTTGAAAAATAGATTAATATGATTTTTTAAAACAACTTTCATATAGAAATTTTTTGCAAAATATATACCGCTTAACAGTTTAAAAGCGTGCGCGTGAAAAACGAGAAATGTGAGTTGGGAAATGTGAGAAAATAACACAGCCCTAAGGAGGACAAGATTTGCATGGTTAAACTTATAAAACTCCTATCATCATATGCTTAGTTTAAAGACCAAAGAAATGGTGTACATATATTTGCATAATATCCCAAATTTATTAGATTTTTTAGGATCATTCTAATATAAGATTGAATGCCGGAATGTTAGAAGCTTGATCAAATTTCATTCCGAACATCAAATATTTATGTTGATTAGTTACTGGTCCATACATATATTTATAGTCGTCGTGTTGCTATAGCTACTGGTCCATCACCTTGTGAATTGGGAGACCATGTGTGTACGGTGGAAAATTAGTGTGGTCCATACATTCATGTTGATTAGTTTTGAATTTCTGAAGTGCGGTTCTTTCGCGCGATAGTGTGTGTGCCCTTATGTTGACTATCATCGGTCAGCTGACGATGAATCTTTTTTTGATATAGCTATTTTGGTCTATCCATATGTGGGAGGTTTAACAACCTTGGCCACTAATAGGGACCGAGTGTACGCTAAAGAGGCAAGGCATGATTTGATGGATTCAAAAGTTGATGAGTGTCGGGTCGGGACTAAAAATCGCAAAGAAAATATTTATAGCAAAATGGAAATAGAAGAGGAAAGAGATCCTGAGATCCTGTTTTGTTTTTACATGAAAAAAATGTTAACGCCAAAATTTGGTAAGATTTTTAGTGAATTCGGTTAAGAAAAGGAGTCAATCAACCGATGGAAGTTTATCCAAAAGGGACCGAGTTTAAGAAGAAATCATGAAGACCATGACATGACAATTTAAATTCTATCTATTAATTAGGCAGGATTTAGTAGCATTCTTTTTTATCTTTAGAAAATTTTGATTAGTATCCGATCAGAACTTATAATTTTTCTTTTCTTGTTAGGGAATCTTATCTCGTGTCCGATATGGACTCGTATCAACCTGAGGGTATAAATATATACACCCAAAATCTTTGTAATTTATCTCTGGATCAATATACAACTTTTGACGCATCGTCACCCTCTTTTCGAAGGTTTTACTCTCGGCGAATTCTTTTTTTTTAGCATGGGCTATATCGGTTAAGTCCAACCTCTGGCGAGAAGTAAGTTCCGTCATCTTGCATCGACGTAGCTAGGACATCCTTGGCTCAGTTTGATATTCTAATCGGGTCAAAGCAAGTGTTGCCTATTTGGTATATCATCTCTATTTTCGATCGTATTATTGTTTAATTTTACGTCGGCTTAGTTGAGATTTTCTTGGTTCAGTTTGATATTTTGATTAAGTTGATGTTTCTCTAAAATGATGTTGTTTTAAGATAGATTTGATATATCCATCATGTTAGCATAGATCTATCGGCTTATCTAGCTTATTTGATCAGACGTAATCTAGAACTATCTCGGTTGGATCCAATCTTCTATATTACTGTTGATAATCTAAGTCTTGCTAAGTTTATAGATTTGTGCTACGTTTTATTGAAATGCTAGCCGATAAGTTATCTTTACATCAGACCTCCAGTCAATATATACTTTAACCATCAAATCTACATTTAATATTTTGTATCAATATTGGTCGATTGGTTCATGAGACATCTACTTCACCATATTATCATCGGCTAATTGGATTGTTTGTTCAAGTCCTTCAATTATTTTTATCTAAGTATCAGAAACTACATTGAATATATAGCTGATTATTTAAAATCCTATCGACATCGGCTAGTATCGTTATAATGGCTTATTAGCCGATCGGCTCTTTGATCATCAATTTGTCTATCTTGGCAGTTGCAGGATCAAACTGACTGGCACGTCCAAACCCGATATTTTAGGACCTGCACTGGAGCTATGCAAACATTTCAAGCTTTCATGTGTCACGATAAAATTTCACGTCAACAAAAAGATCCGCTTATGGAATCATAAGGGGGGCAGCATTTTATGTCGGGGCACTCCTTGTGTTACTGTTCCATCATGTCACTCAGTCACACATGCGAGAATTGGAGAGCCGCTCGCCTTGTGGCAACAAGCCCATCTGTGAAGCACGGCCGACCAAGGCAGCCAGCGGGCCTAGGTGAAAGAGCAAGCCCAAGTAAGGACCAATGGGCAGAGGGCCCATCTGGCCCAGTTAGGACCGAGGCTTCCTCTCGCCGCGTCACCAACTCACGGTGAGACAGGACACAGTCCAACCCGACGACGGAGGCAACCGACGAAAAACTGGTAAAAACACTATCAATTTTTATAATAATACTAGAAAAACTGTCCATGCGTTGTAATGAGGAGAGAAGACAAAAAATTTTGAGAAAAAGTTGAGAAAAAATTACATTATGTAATTAATTAAAATACAAATTTTTCGAAATACTTGAGTATTTTAAGCAGGTAGGTGTAGAATTAAATTAATTTACAAGTAAAGTAAAATAAGTGTGAAAAATAAAATTACATGGCTAGATTTAATTTTGTTAAATTATCCATGATTAATTACACTCTTTGAAATTTTCTCGAAATTTTCATAGGTCAATTGCTAATTTTAATAATACAAACATCATTTCAATATTTATTTAAATAAAAATCTAAATAAAATTCTTCCTTTCATTTGGGCCAGGTTCGACTCAGCAAGCTCAACCTGTAGCCCCTTCTCCTCTCCTCCGCCTCAGCCCACAAGCATAGGTTTAGCCCAGCAAGCAACCGAAAGTCTAATATAACTTCCCTGCCAGCCCACTTTCTTTCCTTCTCCTCTCCTCCGCCTCAGCCCGCAAGCGCACTTCGGCCCAACAAAAAATTGAAAGTCTAATTTGCCTCCCTAACGGACGAAAAAAAATGACGAAAAGTTGCTAATTTTTTAAGTAAGTAAGATATAGATAGATTACATAAAATAAAATTATATTTATAGATTTGCCTGAAAAATACTTTCATGGCATTATAATGTTATCATTTTTTTAGAAAAAAATCTTATGCAATAATTCCTCCATCTCGAAAAGAATGTAGTTTTAGCGTCAAAGATATTAAGCAAGAGGTTAAAAAGACTAAGATGTACTATGACATTCATTAATACGAAGGGAAAACAAGGAGGAGGGAGTATAGCTAAAAACGAGAAAAAAATGATGAAGTCATATTAAAGAGGTTTAGTGGACCAAACTAAAACTACACTCCTTTAGAGATAAATTCTTCAAACTACTCTCCTTTAGACTCTCCTTTAGAGATAAATTCTTAGACTAAAACTACACCCTTTTAGGGACGGAGGAATTACATATTGACGGTCAATGTTGTAGTTTAAAGACCGAATAGATATATGTTACTCTTGACATGAGAAAGTAATGCAAAATGCAAGACATTCTTAATAACGTTACTACATCTATATCCTGATTTATGTATTAAGGATGTTTGTTATGATAATGATTTATATCGTCCAAATTAAGGTTGAACACAAACAACATAAGGCAGATAGATATCCACAAGGCTGCAAATGGCATTATACATAGTGGACACATACGCACTAAATTGCTCATAATATGGCCTACAGTGTAGGCGAGCAACTTTGCTAGCTCTATGATCCACAAATTCAACTAAACAGAATGAACCTACCTAACAAACAAGCCTGGGCCTGGCCTGATCTTTCATGAATCCAAGCAGAAAAAGTTCTTCAAATGTAAACGCCACAGTTCAGTAGCATCCTTGATTTCCTTCGAGAAATTCTCAACTGCATGTCCATTCATCCTCATGACTTCCTGTCAAGATGCTACTGCAATGCTGAGCACCCAGAGGTCCAAAATTCGCCTATCAGTTTTTGGTGCGAACACTTTCTTGGGTCAATGTGTATCTCTTCTTTATCAGTGAAATGAGGCAGAGCTTCTGCCTTGTTTAAAAATAAATTCACCCATTATGTCACTGAGATGACCGGGAGCTCAGTTACGGTTCCTTGGCAACCAGATTAGCAGTCTTCAGAACTTCATCTATAGCCTTATTGATTATGCTATCTCTGGCCTGTATGCATCATAATATGAAATCATGGGATGCTTCAAGAAACAATGAAGGCATTGTAATACAAGAAATCAAAAGCTGACCTTTACTCCAATGGCCAGTGCTGTTCTGACATTCACCACTTGACCTAACCTCAGTGAGCTTTCTTTGTTGTCCTTGAGGCACAACACAGGAACCTGCCTTGTAGATGCGAGGGTTGGTATGTGTTTTGTTAACCATTTAGGGTTGCAATCAGCAGCTACAAGGACAACCTACAATACCATGTTGCGAGATGAGAAATATTTGTCAGCATTAATATTCTGCATATAGAAATTGTGGCTAAGGACATATGTAACACCTAATCGCCCTTTTGTTATTAACTGAATCCTTAACCAGATATTAACTGAATCCTTTTTTTTAATTGGCTACACAGATGAAAGAAAATAGGGAGCATGGTATGAAGACAATGTTTAAGCTCTGCACTCAGCAGAAAGACCAGAGTGAGTTTGATACATCACACAAGAATAATGATTTGATATATACAAGCTAAACTTAAACTTCATAAGAAGGCTATCAAACTCTGAAGGCTCAGCAATAACCAAAAAAAAAGAGGAAATTAACCTGAAGTGACACCGAAGGAGCTCTGCGCAGAGCTTTGCCAGTTAGTGTTTCACTAGAAGAGTGACCAAAATGAGTGGCAGCAGCAGCAGCAGGCATTCGCTCAAGAACCCTTGTGACATCATTGACCCCAATAGCAAATTGTTGCTACAAGGACAAAAGTCATACATGCAAATGAACATCAAAATCTTCTGAACATAGTCATTATAAGAGATATACAGAAAACGACGATAAGAGTTTGTGAAATTAAAGTTAGGATGGAAATACCTTCATCCATATCTTTTCCGGCAACCCTTCCCTTGAAGCCTTTGCAACCTCCACGCTCCTAAACAGTACATTTTATCGGAATTAGAAGCAAGCAAAACCCTAAAGAAAGGTCGATGGAGAGACAAATTTGCTACTGACCTAATAAGCTTCGACAATAGGTCATCAAGACCATCTCCTCCAATGTAATCCGAAGTTATTCTTCCCAGGAAGAAAACACAAAGTGCATCAGTCCCTTGAAATTATTCTTATAAGGTGACTCAAACAACTAGAATTACAACCAAAAATATAGTACAGAGATGATTATATATACCCTTGTTCAGCATCTTTCAACGGAGCCTTTATTGGCAATTGAGACTTGTTCTTCTTCTTGCTCATGGGCACCAAACAGAGAATCGCTATAACAAGCAGTAAGAACACCTATAAACAGGGGCGGATCCAACTTGGGACATGGGGGTTCAGTTGAACCCCCAAACTTTTGGGTGGAACAAACAAACTGTTACTTACTTGTATTAAGGTTAAGGTCTGAAATTAAGAGAAGAGCTTCTTCCAGATCTACAGAAGAGAAGCTAGGGTTAACGCAAGCAAATTCGACACAGAAGTACTCCCGGTGGGAGAGAGAGATGAATCAGAAAGAGGATGTGGATGCTGACCAGGATGCAGCAGGACGACGGCGCCCCTCCCCTCCCCTCCCCTGGCCCCTGCTCGCGAGATGGCGCATGAGCGGAGACGAGACGGGAGATTTCCTTTTCTTTGACGCAGAGGGGACAGGAGAGATACTCGAGTATGGACGCTAAGATTTCACCTCTCTTTCTTATTTTTTTACGAGTAGAAAAATACCCATACCCATATGTTACAACGAAAAACAAAAATTACTATAATATAAATATTAGATTATTTGAGTTTAATATTTTAATATATATCCCTTAAAAAATATATTGTTACATGAACATGGTAACTTGTTGAAAATAGTCTATTTCTTGACTATCACCTTCAATATCGAATTTCTGTGATACATATCTCTCTTCCTAACTTCTACTCTCTCGTTTTTCACACACACATTTTTCAAACTACTAAACGGTATATTTTTAAATATATATATATAGGAAAGTTGTTTTTAAAAATCATATTAAACTTTTTTTTAGTTTTTTAGCTAATATTTAATTAATCATATGCTAATCTGTCACTCTTTTTTACATACCATGGAAGGGTTCACAACCCAAAAACATAGCCTAAGATTTTATGGAAAAAACTTTCTCGTAAAATAAAATGGTTCTAGTAGTATATCTACTCCTATTACCTGTATGTTTTCACTCGTTCCTGGTTTTGATGCGTTAAGAGTTGTTAACCACGACTTTTTTTTGTCGAATTCGATCGTGAAAGGAAGAAAATGTTGCGAAGTTAATGAAATAGAAAATGCTGAGTAAGGTGACAATGTGAAAATTGGAAAGTAGGAGGTGCTTGTTCGACGACACGCCAAACCCAGTCCAAGAGAGCGTACGCGATAAGTAAGGACATGATTAGAGAACATATTCGAAAGCAGACCCTTACATGGAATGCGAATATGGCCATGTTTATTTCATGTTGTAATCTAGTTTCAAAAATAGATCCTAAGCTAACATGAATTATGAATTATGCGAGAACACGATATCATCTGGACACTTAAATCCATTAGAATATAGAAAAGAAAACCACGACAGCTTTAGCCTAATCGTCTCAACGTTGGCACCTGTAGGTCTGAACCAGAAGCAAGAACAAAATCTGATTTAACCAACTTAGAAAATAAAAGGCTTACCGTCTATTTGTATTGGTCGGTTCCAAAATCTGCTTAACAATTACTACAAATAAATTATGAAAGGAAAATATATTAGATGCTTCTATATGCGTATCTTGTTTCACAGCATGTAGCCTAACTGATGATGGTTGCGCTGAGTGATAACAGAAAGAAAGTAGCGTTAGAATTAGAAACGATGTCGGAAAGGCATTCAATGGAAAGAAAACAAAGCTTCAGAGTCCGATGCTTGCTTCAGTACATTTTTTAAATAGGTTAGATTAGATTAGATTAAATTAGATTTGCTATTTCACTTACGGCTCATATCTTGGTTCATAGGATTTTATATCAAGATTCGGGTTCTTATATATCCAATTTATAGTTACACTCAGATATACAACACTTACACTCAGTTACAGTGTATTTACACTTAGTTATATAGCACTTACACTCATTACATTGTACCTAAATTAGATTTTACAACAGTTTTTTCCTTTAGATTTACCATTTTTGATATGTTTGTCTTTTTTTGTTATTTCATTTAAAACGGACTGTATTCATTGGTTGAAAATTCTGTAAAATTCGAAGCTATAAATCTCTCAAAATATTAATAGGTAGTCCCTTTCTTTTATAAACGTAAATTGATCAAGCAAGTGTCATTTTAAATGTCTCAAATTTTTCACTTAAAGCTAGCTATGTTACATATTCTTTATGAAGACTGATGGCCCACATGTCAGCAGTACTCGGGAAAAAAATACAAATGAACTTGGTTGGGGATGGTGGGGGCAACAAACTCCTCAAGCCACCGACAACCACTAGTTGCCGCTCATCACCTTCATGCACCACCACCACCGCTCTTTCTTCATGAGCTACCACCGTTTCTCCTCTTCGCCTTCACATGCACAGTCGCACCCTCTAACCAGCGACGTGTCTCTTTTCCTTCTCATCGTCATGCACGCTATTGTCATGGTTGTCATTGAGGTTGATAGCACCAGGCTTGTGGAGGCTCAGGGAGGCAATAGCCGACCCGACAATGAGCGAAGACGTTAGATTCGGGCTCCTCCTTACTGGATCTGGCAGTTCCTAGTGTGCAAAGCAGTGACAGAGTCACTGGACTTGAAGGTGGAGTGTTTGTGAAGACACCGGACTTGGAGATGGATAGAATGGGATAGTCCAAGTTGTAATAAACATATAAAGTTTGCTATTATTTAGTGAAAAGAATGATTGAAGGATGGTATAATATGAAAACTTGGTAAGAATACATAGCCCAAACTATAATTTACTCTTTTTTCTCTAACACAATTAAAGATGAGTTGTCCATTAGCCGATAGATTCCTGCTATGCTAAGATGGTTGAGCCGGTCTATTTAACAATTACTAATAATTTCATGAGATGTTGACGTATGACGATACGAACTTGTGGTAACACGGGCTAATTAATTATGGTTAGATAGATCCGGCTAAAAAAGATAAAAATAATAACAACAATTTTGCTTCATAATAAATCATTTCATTGTGGTCACTTTTTCTCACTACATAAGATATGATGACTATCTCTCTTATCGGTGTGTATATAAATGTATTGATATTTCCCCTAATTCTTTCTTGTTGTATTTTTTAGATTTTACTTATATGTTAATTTGGACTAATATTCTTTTGCCATAATTAAATAGATAATCAATCATTTTTCCATATTTCTCCTATAAAAATGAGTATAGAGCATTGTATATTTAAAAATTATATTATAAGCGTATGCAATTTAATGCGTAAGATATGGACTTAAAAGTACAATTTGACTTTTTCTAAAAAAATGTTGCACCATAGTAGATATAGGTAGTTAAGTGAACAGCCCTAAAAAGTAATCTAGTCAAATCATTTTTTATTTCATTCAAAACAGGATATTTCTTAGCTAAACATATCAAGAAAATTTCGAGAGAAGGTTAGTTACTAGCTATACACATGAGGGGAAAAGTTACTCACATCTATGATACGATATATACTCCCATTAATCAATTATATACTAATATTATTAAATTTTTTGTTCTCCATAATGCGGTATGAAACTAAAACTTTGACCTCAAATTCTTTCTTCTTCTTCTTCTTGTTTTCTCGTTCTTCTAATGATATCACTAGAGCTAGCACTATTACTTGCACTTGAATACAAGTATCTAACTCATTTTGGTGTGCTTCATAACATAAATATCTATGCTTTAACATGAGTAAATAATATTTATTATATTTGCTAATGATATTGTATTTATACAAGTTACTTAACTGCATTTTTTAAGAAATGAAAAGATATTTTTGCTAAACATAATCTAGAATGTTGTAAAGATTAATAATATTCAATGATATATATAGTCATATAAATATATATATATATATATATATATATAACTTTTATGTATAAATTAAAGACCGACAATTGTTATGAATCTAATGATCATAATGCACTATATATATTGTTGAAGTAAGTTGTGGCTTCTACTACTTATATGCCCATGCATTACAATGGGATCTAGTGATTTAGTTTATTTCTATATCGGTTTTCTTATCATGTGTTGGGTTTTACATTTCTTTAGAGGGGTTTTTAGGAGATAGTTTTTTTAGGGAGAGGAATCATTTTTAGAAAGAAGGAGAATGAACGTAGTTTTGAATTTTATTTTTGTGTTTTTTTCTAAAGTTTATTAAGGAGAATAAACATTTTTATCGAAAGGTGAAAGGTGCTTTAAAGTAGTTAAGATAAATGCATATCTTAATCTTAACTACTTAACAAATCAATAACTTTTCATTCGTCCCTAATTTTCGTCCGAAAGAACTTTTGGTTTCTTGCTGGGCCGAACGTGCACTTGCAGACTGAGGCGAAGGAGAGGAAAAGGGAGAAAAGTGCAGAACGTCAATTAGACTTTTGGTTGTTTGTTGGGCTAAACCTGTGCTTGCGGGCTGAGATGGAGGAGAGGAGAAGGGGCTGCGAGTTGAGAAAGAAAATGGGTTGAAAATGACACAAAGAGAAAATGAGGGTTTTTATTTAGATTTTTATTTAAATAAATATTAAAATGGTGTTTGTATTATTAAAATTAGCAATTGACCTTTGAAAATTCTGAGAAAATTTCAGAGAGTGTAATTAATTGTGGATAATTTAACAAAAATTAAATCCAGCCATATAATTTTATTTCTCACGCTTACTTTACTTTACTTGTAAATTAATTTAATTCTACACCTACCTACTTAGAAATGCCCAAGTATTCCAGAAAAATTGTATTTTAATTAATTACATAATGTAAATCTTTCTCAATTTTCTCGTCTTTTTTTCATGTTGCAACGCACGGGCAGTTTTTCTAATACACACACGCACACATATATATTATGTTGTCTTATAGAGCTTACATCTAACAATAGTAATTATATTTTATTTTATTTATAAATAATAAATAAATAATTACATATAAAGTTTAGTATATACATATATAATATAAATAACAGTAATATATGTAGTTAAATTTTTTATATACTAGAAAAGGTACCCGTTCGTTGCAACGTGACAAATTGAAGTTTGATAAACATCAAATCCGTACTTTGTATTATTCCAAAAAACTCCTCAAACTCAATTTGAAAATTTGAAAGCGAATTCATGTTTTTCCTTTTGAATTACTTATTTCCAACAGTATTCAAAATTCGTTTAGCTTCTCATATATTAAAATCCACCTAAAATGCAAAAATCCTTATGATCCCACGTTGCGACCAACGATGGATGAAAAAAATTGGATGATAAATCAAAATGCTGATTTTTCTATAGGTAGGTAGTGAAGATATTCCTCAATTATTTTTTATAACTTGATATAACTCTAACCATTATTAATATTTATTTTTAAAATTAAAATTTTGATCATACAATTATTCCTACTTTGATTCTCTTACTGATCAAACATAAATATACATGTAATGTTCTCCTCTTGTCTCCTGGATGAGTCCCGGTATAGAATTAAATATAAATCACTTTTGTAAGATTGGAAAGATCAACGGCCCTGTAATTAATCATACGGCTACATGCTCTTGTCTCCTGGATGAGTCCCGGTATAGAATTAAATATAAATCACTTTTGTAAGATTGGAAAGATAAACGGCCCTGTAATTAATCATACGGCTACATGCGTTTACTGGTGGGCTACGTACTGCGTCCGCTTGTGGGCTGAAGCGGCAAACACAAAAAACAACTGATTCGGAGACAGACGTATACTGAACTATAGATGAAACGGACCGAAAGATAGTCGATGATGTTTATGACTCGAGCAAACAAATATAAAAACCAACTTAAACATAATTTGATACGAAAATGACGTATCAAAGTAACACGAAAATATCAAATTTTTGTGACTTCTCATGGTGATATAGTTCATATGCAATTTCTACGGTAAATACTAAAGGTAATAGTAAGCATACTACTATTTATACTCTTTGCAACTGGCTTAGCGTTTGCACTATTGTACATTAGTGGTTATAATTAAATTTTTTAAAGGAAGCTGAAGGAAGCAAGACCATAAAATCAAAAATCGCATATTATTGAAGGAATTATGATATGACGACGATGATTTAAAATCAGTGGTTATAATTAAATTTTTTAAAGGAAGCTGAAGGAAGCAAGACCATAAAATCAAAAATCACATATTATTGGAGGAATTATGATATGACGATGATGATTTAAACGGATAAACTTAAGGGTTAAATAATCAATCACCTGGAATAGTTGATATAAGAATAATTGATGTTAGTAAAAGAATGTTCATACACGTTTGTGATCGGGAGATATATTGCACATATAGTGTGTCATGACGATATTGTTTGTTCTTTTGCAATAGGGACTATACTCTGGCACCAGTTTGAATATCCGATCCAATCTAAGCAATGTAGATTTGGAAGCACTTAAGCCGTAGAAACTTGTCGCGCATGTGTCGCGTGTCGAGGGATCGATGGCCCAGCCTGTATGGAGGGCCTGTTTGCAGGTTCTGTTCTTAGCAGTAGGTGAGAACGCGGACGTGCGCTGAAACCGACTCTGAGGTGAGTTCTTATCTTACTTTTCTAACTCACATTTTTTTTTTCACGCGCAGACTTTTCAAACTACTAAACAGTGTGTTTTTTACAAAAAGGTTTTATACGAAAATTGCTTTAAAAAATCATATTAATCCATTTTTCAAAAAAAATTAGTAAATATTTAATTAATCAATCATGTGCTAATGATTCGTTCCGTTTTCCGTGCGGAGAGAATTTCTTCTCAACACCAACAAAAGAACACACCCTAAATCAATTGAATGAAATTTTTGTAAAATTAGAAAACCAACTCAAACACAAATATAAATTTAGTAATAGATGTTAAAATATATTCAATAAACATATTGCGTTGCACACCCATCTACCCGTTAGCGAGGAATCGATCACCCAAATCCAAAAAACTAGCACGATAATGATGCTCAATCATCGAACACGCACGTGAACACTACTTAGGATGTGTTCGGCACAAGGTTTTTTCAACTTCTCTTCCTCTTGTTTCGCGCGTACGTATTTCAAACTGCTAAATGGGTACGTTTTTTTACAAAATATTTCTTTACGAAAGTTGCTTTAAAACAATCATATTAATCCATTTTTCAAAAAAAAATAATAAATATTAAATTAATCATGTGCTAATGAGTCATTTCGTTTTTCATGCGACGAAAATAAGTTTCCTACTCACACAAACAACCACAACCTTAATCTGCAAAATCGGACACTGCGGCCGGAGGTTACCTGTGCCGCTGCAGCGTTAACGTCTCCGCGGAGCAGTCGTGGCGTCGAACTCGCCGCCTCCGGCGCTCGCTGGAATCGGTGGGCGTCGATTCTAGCATGGGATGATGGGAACGAGGAGGCGCGGCCACGCCAAAAGAGCCAACCTCTTTTTTAGGTTTTTCTGTCGCTTCGACAGCCCAAACCAAAAGCTTCTCTGAAGATGAGCCCAGTAATGAAGTGGGCCGATCCTACATAAGGCCCAAATTGGGGCTGTAGTTTGCTATATATGGGCCTTCCTTTATGACTTAGCCCATTTAGACAATGACACATCCTACAGACGCCATTACAATACGAATGTCTCTGTCACGGAACTTAGCGTTCGACGATAGTAATCGATGCAAAGCGTTGCTTAACTGGCTAAATTTTTTTAAAAAAAACTATGCAGACACAGATACTTACATTTACAAGTAATTGTTTTTTTTTAATGATAAACAATATACCCATTAACAGATAACACCTACGATGACTTTATAAATCTAAGATATATCAATCCTATTATTAAAAAGCAGCCATCCTTCTTCACCCCCTCAAATAAACTACTTCCACTCCTTCCAAAAAAACATCTCTTCAAATAAAACCACCCTCAACAATAAATTTTGTGATCCTGCTGCAACGTACGGACATGTAACTTTACATGCAGATGCACATGCATGCATTCATAAGGGTAAAATACAGATGTGCATGCATGCATTTTAAGGGTGAGTGTACACATGAGCGTTCGAGTTTGTAATATGTTTCTTAAAGAAATTCATACAATCAATTGCTTGCGCAAAACGTAGAATTATCTTTTTACGTAAATGCAAAGACTGGAGAGTATTAATTAATACTCCTATGATGTACCAGTATATCTTACAAGAGAGACCAAAATACAGTCTGGCTGTGACTCTGATCATTACACCAGCAGGTTCTAAGTGCTAACACAGCCACCTGACAATGCAGCATTCCTTCGTTTATACAGGAGGTTGTAGTTAAGGCAAGAGGGCCATGCCAACCAAAAACCTAGAGCTAAAAGACCTGAGAAGAGTCAGAACCTAGGGTTCTTGAGCTTGGGCTGATCAGCTTCTGTGGAATTGCTGCATCGCTTGAGGTAGGCGTCTAGCGTCTTCTGCTTGGAAGGGCTGGGCCTGGTGTCGCTCTGGGACACGTCCAGTGTTTTCTCCTGCCCGTCCAGCATCTGGAAACACAAAAACAGAAAGGTTGTCCTCATCCTCATGCAGAAGCAGCTTCATTCATTGGAGACGATGATGATGCAACATGCAACCATGCATGGAAGAGAATAACAAATGTTGGTAAACTAGAGTTAACAATATAATTTAGCTGTCTTTTTAAGTAGACATATGCATGGAAGAGAATAACAAATGTTGGTAAACTAGAGATGACTCCTACCAAAAAATAATGTGAACAGGTCACAGGTGGAAGCATGAGCAAGGCAATTTTTTTCAAACTTTTTGTAAATGTTACTGTTACATACTATTTTATGCTAACTTGTAACCGAGCAAAGCATGTAATGTAAAACGGTTTCCACTCATTTGAGCTATCATCACCCAACAAAACCAAGGATCAGCTATAATTCTCCACCGTGAAAGGTGTCAGTTATTCTAACAGGAAAAAAATAGTCCATTGTGGGGGGAGGGTAGAGAGATAAAGAACCTGTCCCAAATTCTCAAGTTTGCCCTGAACAACGTCCCTGGAAAGCAGAAGATAAAAATGGCCAGTTGAGTACAAGATCTAAAATAGAACATTTATGAATTGAAAACAAAGCCTGGGATGTACCATATAATGTCATCCACAGTGTCATTTGCAAGAAGGTAATATATGTTCACCGAAGAAACCTGGAAAAAAATACAGAAAATAAGAACCAAGTGAGTGAATCCGCAAATTACCTGTGAGTGAATCCATTGAAAGCCTATAAAATATTCAAACAACACTGAGATTTTAAATTTTAGAGGAAAAGGTTGCAGGGTAGCCACATTAATCAATTACAAAATTTACAGATATGGAATGCAGTATTCACCTGACCAATACGATGGGCACGGTCTTCGGCTTGAATAAGGTCACCTGGAGTCCATGATAACTCAGCAAAGATTACTGTACTTGCTGCTGTCAAAGTTAACCCAACACCTCCAGCTTTTATGGATAACTACATAGTGTTAGGATATCATGAGATTGGAGCCAATGAAGGACTATAAATGTTTTCAACTAGCCAGTATGGTGAAACACTGGCACATTGCATAACTCAACCACGCATAATGTGCTCTGAATGTTAGCGACATAACCCAGTGGTAGGTTCAGTCAAGTTGCCACAACCACAGATTATTTGGCAGGGAAGGAAACAGATTTTAAAAATACTGACCAATTGTTGGGGTTTCAAAAATCAGCCTTTACAGAAAAAATCTATTTTACATGCAAACAACCACCTCAGAAAATCTGGCTGTAAGATGTTTGCCAAGTAGGATTTGATCAAAATTCTAATAGATATAAAGCATACAAATTCTAACACATACCACTGCTGCCTTGATGTCATCCTTATTCTGGAAATCTGTGACTAGAGTTTGTCTAACAGGTACAGGTGTTTGACCATCAATTCTTATGCACTTAACTTTCTTTTTCTGAAATATGATGGTAAGTAGGTCAGTATATTAATAATCCAATTGAAATACATTTTCAGTGCTTACCAACAGATGTTGGTGAATAGCTTCAAGCATGGATTGATGATGTGCAAATATTAAAAATTTGCAGTCAGCCTGAAAGATGAAGAAGTATTTAGTAATGCTTGCGACGACAGGATAGCTTTACAAGATTTGTACTGTTATTTAAAGTAAATAAATGGACCAAAAGAGTGTTGTCACAAGACAGGCTAGGAGGCCATTTGAGAGCCAGTTTGAAAACCAATTGAAAAGAATGTTATTGATTCTAAATATCAAGTAATATCATCTACCAATGTAGGTCCTGTCAAAGAATACGAAGCATGGCCAGGATTATGTGAATCACAAATAGCTCGGTGTAATTTTGTTCAAATTAGTGAGCTTGTTCCTTTTTGGTAATCCAGAAACTAGCAAAGGTTAGCCAGTGTGTGATAGGTTACTCACATACGATAGGAATAAGAGGACAATTCATAATATTTCGTACAATTACCTCAATTACAGTAACCAGGTAATCTAGCACTGCTGGAATTTTGGCTTCAGCTGAATCATTATAGATCTGTGATTAGGAATGACAAATAAGCACCGATGCAAGAATAAAACCACTTCCAAAGAACACAAATCTTAATGTCAAGCACATATAACAGAGTTTGATCAAATCCAAGTATTTGCCACATCTCGTGCGATGATACATTTGCGTGATATTTGGATAAAATACAAAAATTGCAATTCAGTTCGTTCAAAAAAAAATGCAATTCTAGGTAATATCCATTTTATTTCTATATAATTAATGCAGCTTAGTTTACTGTTGGAAGAATATTCTAGTTTGCAGTAATAAGCACCAGCAATAGAGGAGCATGAAGACATAGAATTCAGATCACCTTGTTAATAAGATTCTTTTGAGCAAATTTGAGAGAGTCCATCGTCTCCTTGGAGTCACAGGACTGGATTTTGATCTTCACAGTCTCCAACTACAAAAGCACACACTGCATCATAGCTCTTCCGTACAAAAATTTAAATAGCATTCAAGGATGTTAGAGGCATAAATGACTAATACATGCTGCACCTCTTCTCATGGATAAAAATGAAGCTTAACCACTTGAAAAGCGGTTTGTTGATAACAAATGTAAAGATAAGAGCAACGTAATTCTGTTTTTCAGCTCAACTTAAGAAGAAATATATAGATTAGCTTTGAAATACGTGGTATATACAAATTGAATGGCTAGCTGTGCAGTCTCGACAAAAGCCATATCAGCATATCATTCTAAGGTTCTTCACTGATGCAAAGATCTAAATATAAAATGAGCTATATGAAATGCATATGCATTGAGCTACCTAGAAATGATTCCCTCTTTCTTGTATGCTATGAAGTAGGCCAAATGGAACAAAAATAGAATACCTCATGAAATAGAGCACGAATATGTCTCATCTCTTTCTCACTTAAATCCAGAAAGACCTAAGTAGGTTCACAGTGTAAGTAAAAATATTAGGGTAGATAGGTAAGAATCACAACAGTAAAAATAGATTATAGGAACCAACATATCAGAGATAACCAAAGTTTTCCTAATATTTCTGCATATAAATGAGCTTTTTTGGTTTTAAGCATTTAGAATAAAAGGCCAAGTCAACAGAAGGAATGGAAATAATTTTTCAAGCAGGAACTTCTTCAGAAGATACAATGAGCTTTTGAATATAAATGAAAATTTCATATTCTTTGTCATGAATTTTCTGGATAAAAGAAAATTTTAGTTTTATCCAATTATAGGATGAAGTCAATCTATATTTCCTCAGTCAGACAAACCCAACAAGGTTACCTGTTGTCTGCGTTTAACAGGCAACTGTGAAAGGACATCTTTCTTCAACCTGCGGATCATGACAGTTGCTTTCATCAAATTATGAAGCTCCTCATGATTGCTAGCACCTTGATACAGCCCAAAAAATCCCTGATAAAGTTCATATAGTAAACTCTATCATATTTGGTTTGCAGAAAGTGAATAAAGCAATTTGATTGAGCTAGTACTTACACCTTTGCAATATCTATTACCATACTCATTAACATTCTTGTATACAGTTGGATACAATGCCTGGAGCTGCATGTAGAAAAAATAAGTTGTTTATCTACACTAGAAAAATTGCTAGTTGCGAATATGTGCATTTAACTATTGAATCTTGTACCTGAGTAAACAGCTCGATAGGGCGAGATAACGCAGGGGTGCCACTTAGCAAAACCACATATTTAGCTTTCTGCGATTAAAAACACACAGTTAGTTTTCTTAAAATCATCCATGCCATTGGATATAGATTCTTTCATGTGACTGGAATCAGCGAAGATATAGTTTCTAAAAAGATATGATAAATGGATTAAAAACCAAGTTTGATATATGGAATTCAGTCTAAGAAAACACAAATGTCCTAAGGAACTGATGATATTAAATGAACATTATCAAAGAAAACAGCATTCAGAATTTTATGGAAGTTTGGTGTCACACCCAGCTTCCAAAATCCACGGACCCGTGTACATATAGCACCCCACTTACACTTTCACTCCCACTTCGTGTCAAACAATTAACCTAGAGATGCTATGGTTGGAGGGAACGTATCCTATACATACAAGCCTTCTTATGTACACATCGTGCACACCAACTAACAAATTTCACCAAAAATTTTAGAAAAAATTGTACATATATACTTTTAGTAGTATTACATCTATGTGTAAAGTCTCATCTTCAAAGTCATTATATTTAGGGAGCAACAAAAAAGACAAAATTCTGACAGATTTATACTCTTAAAACCGTCAGAATTTTTATTTTTTTTGTTACGCTAAAATATGATGAATTTGAGATTAAGGATTTACACATTTGTGTAATACTATTGAAAGTACATATACAATTTTTTTAAAAAAATTTAATGAAAATTGTTAGTTAGTGTGCACGGTGTATACATGAAAAGCTTGAGTGCATAGGATATGTTCCCATGGTTGGAATGGCAATTTGCAATTTTGCCACACATATGTGGATGGCATTTGCTCTTTTTTCCACATATGTGTGTACTGTGTATGACATGTGGCCCCTGGGCCCGGTTGTCATTCACAGGGGGTGTGGCAAATGACCAAACACCACTCAACTATAGGGCAAAAGAGCAAATCTCCCAATTTGGTCAATTGCTATATAAGCTCACTAAAGAACCAAAGTATAATTTGTTCCGATAAACTCTGCATAAGAAACACCAAACCTGCAGAACAGGAAGTGAATGCATTGTTCTCTTTGCTTGGGCATTCTTCAGAAAGTGCGATTCATCAGCTATAACGATCTGAATGAAAACTGTTTAAAGTGAGTATAAACAGATTACACACAGCAATACCCAAGATAAATCCATAGTAATTAGGAGATATCAGGGGGTCACTAGTTCCATATATATAAATGGTGTAAATATTCAACATCATCATTGTACACAAGTTATGGTACAGAGCAGAAGGAACTATAGAGAAAACTCAGTGCCAATACCTCCCGACAGAACAAGAGCAAATATTTTTTACCTTGAACTACAATGACACCTAGTTACTTCAGTTGCCAAAAGAAGCAACAAAAAAATGGTCAACAAATGCATCAGCAGGTAATGTTACTAGTTACTAAACACTAATGATCCCTAAAGTAGTTCTGACTTCATCAACTTGGTAGCTTCATTGATCCAGCCAAGACATCGACAGTGCTCATAACACAACGGTATTCTCGATATACAAAAAAAAAAGCCGAAATCAAGTTCCTCTAAAATTACAAGTAAAGCTTCACCTAAGCTAACTTCTATAAAATAGTGCTACCATGTTTGATTGGTGTATAGGCTCAAAGGGGGCCTTTGAACAAGTTGTATTTCAAATGATTCAGCAAGAACTTTAGGAGACGTCAGGGGGGCACTAAAATATTGGACTGTTCAATATCTAAGCAGTAAAAGAACAGCCTGTGAAACGAGATACACATTCTATGTTCAACTGCGAACTCACCCAAGCCCACAGCCCATGCTTGTAATGTAATTACAGTACGATAACAAGTCAGACAAAAACCCTACCTTAAAATCCAAGTCCAGAAGCATATCTTTTATCTTGGGAACTACATCATAAGATATCACGTTGAAAACCCCATCCAGATTAAAATCCCCTTTAGTATTTGAATATACCAATCTGTATCCCGCTTTATTTGATCCTCCAGTTTGTGGTAGCACCACCTGGAAAAAAAATTATCCGTATCTGTAAGCATGATTCACAGCCCATAGATGCAAATTATCCATATCCATTTATATGCCTTGGATTTGCCAAACTATGTAATTTCATCTCCATATCAAGTTCTTCCAGTCAAAATATGACTTCTAAAGTTCTATATGAACTTTTAGCTTAGTTGGGAACTGCAAATATTTTTAATGGTTCCTTTCTTTCTAAATTGAGTGCACTGCTACATCTCATATGTTCAAACAAGAATTTGCAAAGCCACAAGGAAGCATTAGAATATGGGAGGTGACAGCATCTTAGATCCTGCAACCAGTGCATCTTTAGAGACCCTTTTTGTAAAAAATACATATTCTCTGTATAGCATACGGCCACCTCAATGATAGAGTCCTGAATAAGATAATGGGTTTTAATGCTCTAGGAAATGGACGAAAGTTACATATACTGGGAAATTGAAGACAGATGAAAACACAATCAGCAAATGGGGTTGTAAGGATCATAAATTGCCACAAAATTTAGGGATGGCAGTTTATTATTTTGGCCAAATATGATAAGGGAAGCAGGAAAATCACCCAGAAAAATACTGTACCGCATAATAAGGATAATACAGCATATATGGAGAGCAAACATTCAAGGGAGGAAAATCAAGTGCTCTGCTCCAAGCACAGGGAGATTTGTCATAATTAGTGATTAAGGGATTACTGTAGATAGGCTTTGTGAACAAGTAATGCACAAACGTGGAAACTAAACCAAAAATATATAAATCAATATCCATCGGTACATTAAGAAAACTAAAGGGATGTACCAAGATATCTTCCGTGGGGATGTTAAGCCAATGCTGAATCATCTGTTACAACCGCAAAGCAGAAAGTTTAAACTTCCCTCATGCATAAAGAGAGATGCTGTTAAAATGAAAGATAGGAATGTTAACAGAGGTGCTCACAGAAGCCCAATGTAATCGCAAGGATGATGGAGAGATTACAAGAACTGGCCATGCATCATGAAGGCAAGAAGCAACAGCAATTGCCTGCATAAAGAAAATGAGGCAACCATAAATAATGCCTGAAAGAACACATACACTCCAGACCTACTATCTAGTAGTGCCATATTTCATGCTAAATGAAGCTTGGGTCATATTGCAAAGAAAAATGCTGCTATTTATAAATATAGAAAGGATATAAAGCCACTACAGATTTACAATGTTCCAGAGGAAATGTATACCTGTAATGTCTTGCCAAGACCCATTTCATCTGCTATCAGGGTCCTGGCACCATGCTGTAAAGCAAACCTGTGAAAACATCAAAGAAGTAGGATGTGTTGAACTTGTAAAGCAGCAACGTGTTCAAAGCACAAAAAATGGCAAATCATGCAGTACTACAGTTATTCAAATATTGAACGGTACTTATGCTCCTGGTCTTGGGTTTTGGTACTTACAAAGTTCAAGCCTTGCGTTATGGGGGTTGGGCCCTGTAGGCAGCGAAGCATACCTTCTAGGGCATATTTTAGAGATAAGATTAGCTTGAGTTTTTCTTTATTTTAGAGATAAGCTTATTAAGGTTCCAAGTTATCCCATCTAAACAACAATGGGGTTTTATCTCTTATTATTAAGCAAGGAATTTATACTTCTATACTTATTTAAAAAGACTCCAATGGTGATGGCAGTGAATCTGCCACCTACCTACTCCCATTGTAGCTTTTACATATCACCCCTTGAACTTCTTGATATTACATAACAACTAAATCTATATGGTTAGCCACATATAAAATTAACTTAAGGTGAGTATTCCCTATAGCAAAAAAGGTAGATAACATATTCCATGGAAAATATGTTTTTATTTTATTTGAGGCAATATTATGATATATTTTTCCTTTTATCCGTAGCAAAGCACGGACATTTAGCTAGTAAATGAAGTTTATAATTTTCCCCCCTTTTGTTTAACCCTCTACCACATGAAGGAATACCCCTGCCAACGGCTAGTTGAGGGCAAGTGCCCTACCCTTAGTCCTCTGGCGCATACCTCAGTCTGAGCCATAAGTACACTCTGCAACATAGCATTCCTAGTATGACTAGACTAACAACATTAAGTATAATGCTAGAGACTAGACAAAATTCTCATCTTTATTAATGGTCATCTGCCATGTTTGATATTTCTGGACAATTAAGTTCAACATGCAGAGCATATTTACAAAATGATTTTTACACTGTAATGTGAGAAAAAGGTCCACTGAACATTGCATCATCATACTGTCATACCTGATGCCTTCACGCTGAAAGGGCATAAGCTTTGACTCAACATCAGTTGGAATCTTGCCATACAAATCTTCCAAAAAAAGTGAGGTTAACATCTAAAGAAAATACTAGAAAAAGGCAAGGCATTGAAGTTTGAAAGCCTAACACCAAGGGAAATATAAAGTAAAGTTTGCATTCAATGGCATAGTTTACATTGTAGTGTTGCATACAGAACTATTTGGGTTCTCCGACATATATTAATATAAACTCCAGGTGGATTAGTGGAGAGTACAGAAAGAAACAGTGCATAACCAACACTTTTTTATTAGGCATGTGCACAATTGGGTTGCTTTCCAACAGTATTAGCATCAAGTGAAGAACAATTTTATGAGCATGACTTGGAATTTCCAAAGCTATTTCTATTTTATTCACCTCGAAGATCTCTGACAGATAAAGAAGCAGTTAAAGCGCGCTTAACCAGTGGATCCAGTTTTTGGACCTGCTAGGAGGAAAGTACAAGATATGGCCAAAATGAATATCTTTAGAAGTTCAAAACTAGATTTTGCACCATATCAACAACAATAATAAAGAAAAGGAAAGGTAGCAAACTAGCAATTTTGTTTCAGTTATATTAAACTTGTTTGGTCACCATTATTAGTGACCATCAACTGCAAAATATAGAGTAACCACGGATCAACAGGAATACAGGGTATTGCTGAACCATCTATAGACTGTCAGATAGGCACTCCCTGAAAGTTTAGAAAGGGATCAATGATATAGTGGACAGCACATTAAAGCCTATGCCTTGAGTCTGTTTACTTCTTTTTCGCATAAACTGAAAATGCAAGCTTTTCAAACTTCCTTGTGGAAAGAAAAAAAAATAGTAGCCATATACACAATGAACAAAAAAGCCATAAAAGTCGCTGTCTATCTTTGCCGTCTGCATTCTGAACTGTTTAAGCACTACAGAGGATTTGTTAAAAGTCATATAAGAAATTCTAATATTTGAAAATTTTCAAAACAGAAAACTAAAAAACAATCCTACTAACAATGCAGTAGCTAACTAGAAGCAGCACAGGTCAACCAACTAAAACAGAAGGAAGTAAAATAAATTAATCAAAACAACAGGAGGGGAGAGACTATTACAACAAAAGTCAGTCAGTCTTATGAAGTACAAAAATACTGTTACCTCAACAGCTATTCCAGGTACGGTACTAAGAACTTCCTCTGCTACCAATAATGATGAGTGTGGGAACATCCATACCCTATAGTTTTGAAGAAAAATGTAAAATAGAATCAGGAATAAGCTGCATGTTTTACAGGAGGCATCAAGCTTGATAAATGATCGTATGCTCCTAAAACAGTATTATTAGTTGCATATCAGGCTCCCGATGTGTTTACAGAGTTGCACTTTTATTTTTTTATTTTTTGAGAGCATAGAAGTACTAGAGGTTGAGCTTTGATAGGCCATAGAAAAATCTTGTAAAGTTGTCAGGTAGTAGATTAATGAAAACCTCTCCTTCCCATTCCAGCTGGCTTTGGGGATCTTGTGAACTGCATCCACAAGTTTCTGAGAAAGGAACAGAGCAGTCAAATATATGGATCATAATACAGTAACAACTGATTAAAGATTTCACTGGGGAGAGTACCTGGTGGTACTGGAACTTCGCTGCAATCACACCAGTAGAATGAAGGAAAAGATGTACCGATACCTTAGACAAATTGCCCTGGCTATTATTAACTTAAATGACAAGAAAAAAAATGAGATAAGCCACATGTCCAATTAGAATAAAAATAAAGCACCAAGAATGTGTAATACCTGCATTTCCCGATGCATTTGGTTGACTAAGCCGAGAAGGAGAAAGTGATTCTACCTAAGGAACATTGTTTGAAACACATTCATTAGCATAATGGCAGTTAGTAATATAAAAAGAGAATATCAGTTTCGTCAAACAATTGTGTGAACTCTATAATTAATACTGGCAGGCCCAATGATGGTAAATCAAACAATTGTGTGAACTGTATAATTAAGCTGAGGAGACGGTGCAACATATTCTTATCATTTGCGTATTTAGCTGGCAGGTGTGGTCGTTGATCTTCACAGACTAGGCTTCACTGGCCTCGCTCTGACCCCTGACAAACGTCATTTCTCAAGCTGGTGGTCTATGGCAGTGACAGACATCAACAAAGAAAGGAAGGAAGGACTAAACTCGCTTGTAATTTTGGTGGCTTGGGAAATTCAGAAGCACGGGAATGATTGTGTTTTCAATGGCTCAATTCCGAGGGTGTCAATGGTGCTTCAATCAGTAGCAGATGAAGTCACACCCTAAAAATCCAAGAGGTGTTGGCTAGGTCGATGGCCCTTGCGGCTTAAGTGGTCTTGTTTTTCTGTTTTTAAGTGTTTAGGGTGGGGAGTTTCTGGATTCCCCTCCCTGTGTGTATCTTCTTATTATTATTAATGAAATGATGCGTAGATCTCCTGCACGTTCGAGAAGAAGAAAATACTAGCAGGCCCAATGCATGGTAAATCAAATAAAAGGGAATAACACAGACATATATAGGGATGTTCTTGCACTATGGTATCATATATCCATACCCATTCAAAGTGCTGGAGATTTGCACGATTACATTAGAATAATTAGAAGGGCTATTGGTTTTAAAACTGAAAGATTAGGCCAATTTGGAGATATGAAAATGCCTCTTTTAAAGTCCATGTTTACTGATCTATGAGTACATGGGAAGATCACTGGCTAGATGGCGCAAACATCAGGTCCAAGGCACCATCTTTGTATAATCTGGTTCCTAATTGGATTCAGCAGTGCAGAACAGTGCCCGACGCCCTACGTGATCGACGTTGGGTTTCTGATCTCCAGGGTGCCTTGGGGGTAGAGGAAGTGGTCGAGTACCTACACCTATGGCCGGTTGTCTCCTCCACAAGCCTGGTGAGAAACCAGTCAGACAGGCTTGTTTGGGTTTGGAACGCCACAGGCCAGTATACGTTGCACTCGGCATACCTGGCAATGTTCCTAGGGCATGAAAGCTTCCCGACGACGCTGATCTAGAAGAACAAGGCTCCTCACCGTTGCAGGTACTTCATGTGGCTGGTGGCCCATCGCCGTTGTTGGACGGCGGATCGACAGATCGTCTGAGACCTCGGGATCTGCCCCACCCGACCCGTTGCGTTCTCTGTGACCAACATGAGGAAACGATTGATCACATCCTAATTGCCTGCCCGGAATCCCTGCAATTCTGGTGGATCGTGCTGAACACCATTGGGTGCCCTGACCTCTTCCCAGTCACCCAGTGTTCCTTCATCAGTTGGTGGTCGGGTGTCAGGAACGGAGTAGCCAAGCAACTTAGACGAGGGTTTGACATCGTGGTCGTGCTGGCGGCCTGGTCTATTTGGAAAGAGAGGAACAATAGGGTGTTCAACCAACAACAGCGTTCGTGGCCGGATATGGCAAGGATGGCTGCGGAAGAGGAGGTCTTGTGGCGGGACGCGGGTCTACTGCTGGAGTAGATCGGAACCGCTCTGGTCGCCCATGGATGCTGCGAGACGTAGCCCTTAGTGCTCAACTCTTTGTTTCTTTGTTTTTCGTTTCTTTGTCGGGTCCGGAAATAGTATGTAAAGTTGCTGCCAAACCTCTATAATCTTAATACAAAAGATGCGCAATTCTTCTGCGCATTCTCAAAAAAAAAAGTACATGGGTCAGTAAAATCAACTCTTTTGGAAAGGCATAAACATATTCAAGTTGCCCTAAACAACACTACTCAAGAATTAAAAAAATCCACACAACACAGTAAGAGAATTAAGAGAATAAAATTCTTATTGACAACCATAGCCAGTGAATTTAGCTAGTGATCACCAAAGAAAGCCCCGTCAACCATATGATCCCAAACTTTGAACAGTGGCCATACACTCATAATACAACAAATGCTAGATAGTTTTCAAGTATATCACATGATGATGATGGAATCAAACGACTTAAATTTTTCAAAATTAATGCTGCTCTGAAGATTTAGAAAATGGCCAGGGTCATGGTGTAACAGTAAATATTAAATACACACTCTGCCTGATCGTACTCTCATGAGTTAACAAGGTACCCCTGATGGTGCTAGTATTGTGCAGCTGCAATTTAACACTCACAGCCCACTAAGTTTAACAGATCAAATGGCTAGGAAACAGAAACAAGTCCCATCACTTAATATCTTGGCACAAAATCCATGATCAATTCCTCTGCCAGAAGCCATCAGTTTTTTGTTTGTCAGGTGAAAAGAAGTTTTGACTTTTGTATTTCATACTGCAATGCAGGACATATAAAGAACTCTAGGAAACGGCAATGCAGAGAAAAATCTATTCTTGAAACAGATAGACGGTAACGCGAAGAACTCAAGTGCAGAGAACGAGAAAATTCGTAAAATTACCACGGTATGCAGATATTGAGCTAAGCTCGTACTTGCAATGCCGCGCTATGCATATGCCACCGAAACTAAGAATTCTTGGAGAAGAACCCCATATCCATTTCTTTGAACGAACACTAGACATTTTCAAGGGAAGGGCCAAAATTTCAAAATTGTTAAGATGAAGATGTCAATCCGCAAGAAGAAGCAACCCCCCAATCCCCCGCCCCAATATTTTTATTACAAAAGAAAAAAGAATAAGAAAAGAAAAGGGAGAAGGGAGAAGGGAGAAGGGACCCTAACCTTGCCGAAGCAAGACTCCAGGGAAACCCTGGATGCCGGATGGTGGCTATTCTTGATCGGCGAGTAGGCCGCGGCCCCCGGCACGTGGGCGCGGGAGGGGAGCGGCGAGGTGGCGGGGGCGGTGGAGGCGGCGGAGGAGGACGCCTTGCGCTCGGCGAGCTTGCGGTAGGCGTCCCGCTCGAGCTGGTCGAGCTGCTCCGCGCTCAGCCCCCAGTCGTCGTCGTCGTCGTACCCGCCGCCCCCGCCGCCGCCGCCGAGGCCCGCCATTCTTGGGCGGGCTTTCTCCAAGCGGAGATCTTTCTTTTCCCCCAAATTGAGAGAGCGCGCGCGAGCCGGAGAAGGACACCGCCGGGGCCCGGGGAATTTGGGGCTTTGTGCTACAGGAGTAATCTTCTTCTTCTTCTTCTTCTACCCAAGGGACTTGGTGCAAGGTGTAAAAAAAAGGACTTTTTTTCACTATTGCATTTCTTACTGCGATGCAAAGCCCTTGTTCTACCCAATTTTGACATCCACAAACGTCCACAGAATAAATGTTTTTTTAAAAGGGCTAATGAATGTTATTTGACGGAAACTACGATGACATTTTCGTCAGTTGTAATTCATGGTAGAACCGGGTACTTGTGAGACAAAACCTAAAATTTCCCTCTTTTTGTACGCATGAAAATGTTGATCGCATACCATAGTCTTAAATTTCTTTTTTTGCACGGTTGATTAATGATTAGTGCTCCTCTGTTCTCAAATACTTATCATGGGACGCTATTCATATTTAAACTTTAACCATTCGTATCATCTAAAAAAATTATAAATTCTTAAATACTTACCATCAGACACTATTCATATTTAAACTTTAACCATTCGCCTCTTTTACAAAAGAAATTATAAATACTTATATTTATCAAATATCCTAAACATAAGAAGCATTGAGCTTTCGTTCATTTATAAACAGTGCCGGTCAAGACTCAAGAAGGAACAAATATTTCGGAACGAAGGGAGTTATAATTTTGTTGGGCTGCAATTCATCGGCTTCTTGGCACTGTTCCTACTTGTCATAGAACGGACCAAATTAGAAAAAAAAAAAAAAGGGAAAATGGTGTTACTGCTTCCAGAAATTGCATACAATGTTCTTTCGCAAAAGAAATTGCACTCGGCTAATTAATTTCATCCAACATTTGAAATAAAAGATGAATTCTTTTGAACAACCACTGCTGAAACAGCCGATCTTGCTGGCCGTCGCCGGTGCATCAATGCATTAGCATGTACATTCAACTCTCAAATCTGGCTCCAAATATCACACACAAGGATATACAAACACAAGATACGGATCAGCTAAAGCACGAAAGAGAGGTTAGCTGCTACATCAATTATCACAGGAAGTCAGGATTCCCAGTTACACACACCTCTCTGGAGAAAAGAAAGGTTATTGCTACTTAACCAGTAAGATGGGGTAATTCTCAGAACCTCTGTTACACCATGAATGGTGATCACAGTTTGCAAAAACATCAGCAAGATAAAAAATGAAGATGCTTATGAGAAGCTACAGGCAGGGGATTAGCATAGCTCGCATCTTGATTTCACAATGGAACTCCATTTGTTACTGTATATGTATAAACGAACAAAAGCGGTAAAAGACAATGGAGAATCAAAGCAAAAATGAAGAAGCTAGCCAAGCCAGCAGTAATTAACTCATATCCACAAAATAAAGGGACAGACCTAGCAGTCAGGAACTGTGATTCTCAAATATGTATACACCTTCAAAATACACGTGAGAAATTGAGTACCATAACTTTTGTAGCTTCATGGTAGACAGCCTACACAATCGTGAAATTAAATTGCATCTAACGATTTTTAATTGCATCCAGCACTAATAAGAGTGAATTATCAAAATAAACAATCTGGCAATTTGTGATTGAAGCAATCTGATTCCACAATTAGTAAATTTAGATATACTGATAATGCAATAGAACTTTAAAACCAAATAACCATAAGCAGCATGTAGTACCACCATAGACAGTAGAACATGTAGTACTTCTGTGTTCATCGGCAGTGCTGTCCCCAACATTGTGTTGTCTATGAAGAAACTGTATGCAATTTTTTATGAATATGCTTTCCTTGCCTCCAGATTTGATGCACAGAACATCTTAGTTTCTACCATGCTAATCCAGATCATTGCCTAATGAGCACATTGACTTTATTCATTGCAAAGCAATAGAAGGAATCATTGTAATTATCAAATACAGATCAAGAATGCCTACATATACTGAATGCAATGCAGAATGTGGAGCCGATATGTTCACTATTATTATCAATAAAATATTATTTGGTTTGCATAAGTGGGAAATTACTGTGGAGCATGGTAAGTTTCTGTCATGATGTCCTTAGTTCTTTACCCCCAAAAAGACTCGATTATGGTCAAATGCAAGTCCAATTATCACCTGTTTCCTATAATTCCACTCTTGCTTTCTCATGCAGATAGACAAATACTCTTCTTTTTGTGCCATAACACTATGACCTCTAGCCAATATGACCATTCAAAGTAAAATCTTCAAACCTAATCTAATTCATTTATAACTAAATATTTAAAAACACACCGAATGAAGAACAAGAAACAAGGTGAAATTACAACAATCTGTAATCCTCATAAATTAATTTGAAGTGTCCAACCCTTCTATCAGGATGCCTTACTGGCCGCTCCAAATATACCACTTAGAGACAACCATATACCTATCTTATAGGAAAGGAGACAAGAAGTGAAAGCTAAATATCATGTAAACAATTAGAAACATAAAATAAGCTAGTTCCAAGCCCAAACAAGTTAACAGTATTCTTTTATGGACGAAAATCTGCAAAAACACCTAAACATCTACCACTAAGAGTCATACCAAGAATCCTAAATGAGCATTAAGACAGGTCTTCCCACATGGTCATTCAAGTCCCAGGTGCCGAGGACTTCAGCTCCTCAAGCGTAGCCTTCACCTGGTCCTGCAGCAACTCGATCCGCTTCAAGTATACCTCCAGCTCCAATATACGCTGCTTCCTCCATTTCTCCCCTTCCATGGGCAAACCATATGGCGGCTCGGGCAGTTGTGCACCGAACGGGTTTGATCCAATATTTATCACTGCACGTACCATCTCCTTAAACAGAGGCGTCAAGCAACTCTTGTCGGCATCTAAAACAGCCGACTGAGGTGGCATGACCGGCAATCTGAGGGGTTCCGAGCCCTCCATTGTCACTGTAATTGGCATTGTAGTTTGGGACAGCGCTGGAAGCGTGTCATCCATCTTGATGGGCACTGAAACTGGCACCTGCACTGGCTGAAGGGGCAGCACCATGCTGGTGGTGGCTGGAGCAGTGGCAGGCGCGGTGGCAAAATCTCCACCACGCCTGCGACGTCGCTGCCGCCCTGAGGTTGGGGACTTGACTTCGCCATTGGGGCTGGTGTTCACAGGAATGGCCGCTGGGGTGACCGCTGTGGCGTCTTCGTCGTCGGAGTCGCCGTCCCGGCCGTGCTTATTGATGGGGCGCCAGATGTTGCGCGCGATCTCGAAGATGGCCTGCTCGTGCGGCGAGCGGAAGGAGAAGGCGTTGCCGGATCCCCGGAGGCGGGAGACGCAGTTGCGGTACTTGCGCTTAAGGCGGCGGAGCTTCTCGACGAGCTGGCTCTTGGAGAAGCCGAGCTGGAGGCGGCCGCGCATGTCCTCGTAGAAGGGGTCGGTGTCGTACTGGTGCGACGCGAACGCCGTGCCGCGCGCCGCGGTGAACTCCGCGAACCCGCGGAGGATCACGATCTCGTCCTCCTCCGTCCACAGCCTCTGGAACAGCGGCCGCCGCTCCCCGCCGCCGCCGCCGGAGGAGGAGCCCACCCCTCCCCCGCCCCCTCCCGCGGCGGGAGCCATGGCGGCTGCGGCGGCGGAGGAGGTCGGATTGGGGAAGGTGGGATCGGAGGGGTCGATGAGGGGGGCGTCGGTGAAGTCGCCGTCGTCGGAGTCGTCGTCCGCGTCGGCGTCGGGGAAGGACATGGCGGCGGCCGACGGGTAGTCGCCGGCGGAAAGCATTTGGATCGCGGGATTAGGGTTCGTTGGTTGCGGGATTTGAGGAGGGGGGAATTTAATTGGGATCGACGGGTCTCAGCTCAGCTCAGCATTTGCTCGCGTTTCGCCATTTTGGGGGGTCCTCGCAAATCTTCAGTTCAGTTTAGACTTTAGACTTGAGAGGCAGAGCTGTATTATTTGCATCTGGGTCCCTCCAACTCTTGGTAATTGCATGTTTGACCTACTGTTTTAAAGTCAGACATGGCCTTTCCATTCCCAAATTCTTTTGTTTTCAGTTTCAACATCGTCCACCTTTTGTTTCATCATTGATTGGAAAAAAATTCTAGCTTCGTAGCATGTTAAATTGGATTGAGCTGATTTTATTGCTCTAATAAATTGGAAGATATTAACATAGTGAATTGGTGAAATTATGAGGGGGAAATATTAAATATAGGGATTTATAAGCAGATATAGAATGCTTAGAGACTTGAGGGGTGATAGTGTGCCGATAACTTTCGTTAGGCTTTTGATCCTTTCGTCATCTTGGTTTTTTCGCTACGTGGTAGTAGATGGCAAATAAAAAGATATTCGAAGTTCAGCCCACGATGATATAGACTAAAAGGGCAATACAGTTTTTTATATGTGAAGTTGATAAACAATTTCGCATCATTGATATAAGAACGGCTTTAATATTTCAACATTATTAGTACTGTCTAAGTTTTTTTTTCTAAATAATCAATATAAACGTTTAGTGCCTTCGTAAGTAGTTCTATAAATCGAATAATCGATCTACAAAACAACTTTCATGCAAAAATATGTATTGCACTTTGGGTCATTTTTTTCCTCACTCCTACATCTTAGACTAGAAATAAACTAACATTTTTTTAACTATGTCTTGTTTTTTTTCAAAATGTTTCGGTTTGGCATATTCTTTTTTGCTAAGTCCCCCTCTTCCCTCTCATCATTTGGGCAGGCCTAACAACCAAGTATTTTCACCCCAACCCAATTAAGCGTATGTCAATATAACCATTGGACTTGAGAAGGCCTTAGAGATCACCATTGTGTGGATGACATACTTGAGCAGGGTGAAGCTTAACATCTAGTAGAGATACATACAGAAAAGTGTTTAATAGTTAACTTGGCGTCTATGGCATCAGTTTTGTCTCTGTCGTCTCCGTCTTCCCTTGCTGTCTCTTCTTGAGCTCCGCGTCATTGGCTTCAATACATGCTCGAGCCTATGCTAAGCAAATCCAACATTCCTCATCCTAGCATCGACACCAATGCTAGTAGAGCTTGACTATGGACGACACTGGAAACATGCTGGAGCTCAATCTCCTCCATCGCTACGAGCACATGTGTTGTAAGACGACGAGGGTTAAGATTTTGACGTGCTTCCTCTGGTAGAGAGGGATAGAGAGTGGAAGCCGAAGGAAAAAAATAGTCATAAAACAAAATGTATTTAAGAAAAAAACCTGGTTTAAAGTGAAAAAATGATTTACCCATGTCCAAGGCGGAGAGCGCTAAAAAAAAGTTCACCGAGGAGCAATTTACTCAGCTTCTTTTTTTCTACAAATTATGTGAAAAATAGTCAAATTATAAAGGGCTACAGTCTCCGGCCTCATTAGCCCAGGCTCCCAGCATCATTCTCATGGGCCCACGGCCCAGCCCAACTCCATCATCACTTCCCCATCTAGAAGCCGCACCACCATCCCGCACGCACTAAACCCTTCCCCCCTTAAAACCCCTCTCTTCTTCCCGTCGCCGCCGCTCCCCCCCCCCCCCCCTCCCCCGCAAAAACCCTAATCCCCACCCGCCGCCATGTCCTCCCCGCCGCCGGCCGCCGCCGCCTCCCCCTCTTCCGAGCTAACCAAGTCCAAGAAGAAGAAGAAGAGCAGATCCAAGGACGCCGCCGCCGCCGACCCGCCGTCGCTGGCCGAGGCGGAGGCGAAGACGGACGGCTACCTCATCAAGCCGCAGTCGCTGGTCCCCTCCCTGGACACCTCGACATGGCCGCTCCTCCTCAAGAACTACGACCGCCTCAACGTCCGCACGGGCCACTACACCCCGCTCCCCTCCGGCCATTCGCCGCTCAAGCGCCCCATCGCCGACTACCTCCGCTACGGCGTCATCAACCTCGACAAGCCCTCCAACCCTTCGTCGCATGAGGTCGTCGCCTGGATCAAGCGCCTCCTCCGCGTCGAGAAGACGGGGCACAGCGGCACGCTCGACCCCAAGGTCACCGGCAATCTCATCGTCTGCGTCGACCGCGCCACCCGCCTCGTCAAGTCGCAGCAGGGCGCCGGCAAGGAGTACGTCTGCGTCGCGCGGTTCCACGCCGCCGTGCCCGACACCGCCCGCGTCGCCCGCGCACTCGAGGCGCTCACCGGCGCCGTGTTCCAGCGCCCGCCGCTCATCTCCGCGGTGAAGCGACAGCTCAGGGTGAGGACCATCTACGAGAGCAAGCTGCTCGAGCACGATCCCGAGCGCCACCTAGCCGTGTTCTGGATCTCCTGCGAGGCAGGGACATATGTCAGGACGCTCTGTGTCCACCTTGGTCTGTTGCTTGGTGTCGGTGCGCATATGCAGGAGCTGCGCCGTGTCCGATCAGGGATTCTTGGGGAGCAGGATAATATGGTCACAATGCACGATGTCATGGATGCGAGGTGGGCGATGGACAACTACAACGATGAGTCTTACTTGAGGCGCATTGTGATGCCTCTTGAGGTATTGCTTACTAGCTACAAGAGGCTTGTTGTTAAGGACTCTGCTGTTAATGCTATCTGCTATGGTGCTAAGCTCATGATCCCCGGGTTGCTCCGGTTTGAGAATGATATCGATGTTGGGGAGGAGGTTGTTCTCATGACCACAAAAGGGGAGGCCATTGCTATTGGTATTGCTGAGATGACCACTGCTGTTATGGCAACTTGTGACCATGGTGCAGTGGCAAAGATCAAGAGGGTGGTGATGGACAGAGACACGTATCCGAGGAAGTGGGGGCTTGGTCCGGTTGCGCTCAAGAAGAAAAAGATGGTCGCAGAGGGTTTACTGGATAAGCATGGGAAGCCAAATGAGAAGACCCCGGCTGAGTGGCTCCGGAATGTGGCACTTCCTACTGGTGGTGATGCGATGATTGCTAGCATTGCAGCTGCTCCTGAAGAGGCCAAGGTGAAGGTGGAACAGGATGTGGTTGCGACTGAAGAGGTCAAGGAGAAGAAAAAGAAGAAGAAGCACAAGGACGAGGAGGATGCTGCTGACGAAGGCCGGAAGAGGAAGATTGAAGATGATGATGCGTCTGCTTCTGCGCCTGTAAAGAAGATCAAGGTCGAAGAGGGTGCTGAGGAGGTAGAAGGGGAGAAGAGTGAGAAAAAGAAGAAGAAGAAAAAGAAAGACAAGGGTGAACAAGGATCAGGTGATGCAGAGGTGAAGGAAGAGAAGGCTGATCTATCTGATGGGGAGAAGGCTGGTAGTGAGAAGAAAAAGAAAAAGAAGAGCAAGGAAGGAGGTGATGTTGTGGATCCAGAGAGCGCAACCAATGGAGATGGCGCAGAAGCTGAGAAAAGCGAAAAGAAAAAGGAGAAGAAAAAGAAGAAGAGTCGAGATACAGAGGAGGCATAATAGGTAGAATTATAGTATGCATTGGCTGAATGTATCCTTTTTCTGTGGTTGTAGGGAGTTTGAGATGCCTATCTTGCCTTGCTGTGATCCCTTTTCAACCATTAATGGTTTCGAAGGCCTAATGCCCATCCTTGAATTACTACCATTTTACTGCTGTGAAGTACTGTGGTAAGTAGCGATATTTCCATTGAACTTGTTGAACAATGAGCCATGTATTGCTGTTCCTGTTTTCAGTTAATGCAATGAGTTTTGCTTACACCTTACAGTAATGCAATGGGTTATGTTTACTGTATCTGTATGATATTGGTGGCCATACCATTCTGTGATCCATTCGTTGATTTTTCTTGACTGTTGAATAGTAGGTACTGGGTAGCAATTCTTAGTTGAAATTGTTAAATTTCTGTTTCCCTGTAAGCAGGAGTTTACTTCTGAGATCCCTGATGCTCTGAATAAACTTAACACATACTTTGCCTTAAAACCCAAGGCAAACAATTGGTCCATAGCGCCTTGTGTTTTTCTTCTGCTAGAAGTCTTGGATGATCTGATCATGGTGTTGTGGTATTTGCTGACAAGCCACAACTCTCTGAATCTTCCTCTCTTTTTCCCCCTGAAACAACGACACATAATTCAGTTAGTGCAATGAGTTTTGCTTGCACCTTACATTGGTCTACTGTTTGATATTGGTGACCAAATGACTATATCAATCAATCCATCAGCCAATGTCCTAGGTAGCGATTCTTAGTTAAATTGTTATATTTCTATTTCCTTGTAAGCGGGAGTTTACTTCTGAGACACTGATGCTCTGAAGTCTGGATGAACAACGCACCGTTGGTCCAAGGTGTCTTGTGTATTGTTTCTGCTGGAAGACTAGATGACCTTATTATGGTGATATGGTATTTGCTGGCTGCCGTTATTCCGTACTTCCGGCAGAATCCATGATACTTACAAGCCTCAATCCTTGGCTCCTGATTTTTTTTCTCAGTTGCATCGGGGGATTGATGCTCAGTTTTTTTGTTAGTTTTTTTCTCTTGTTATTCTAGTGCTGGAGGTTTTGTTCCTCTTTCTTGCCAAATGAGCCGCTTTTCTACAATGTACACTGGCTGTGATTTTAGTCATATGAAATTACGATTTCTTTGCTGCCTATCTGAAAATGATCGATGAATTGCGTCTTTCTGATACCGCTACTATTGCCTTGTTCTACTGGTAGATTTGTGCAGGCTCTTTTTTTCAGGAGACTGACAAAATTTGACAGCACAATAGGCTTCTCAAATTTGTAAGATTGTACATGACTCCAAGCCCATGGACCATGGTTGTCCCAGACTATTGGACCGACGCAGCCCATCTCCAGCCCAGGACACGCGCACCGGCCCTGCGGCCCATGCTGCAAGCCTGCAATGACTACCTTTTACCCCCATCCATTTCAAAATATAAGCATTTTTAGATTCAAAATTTGTAACACAAGATTTCCTCACCAATTTCATTATCTCGTCCAATCACAATCATATCTTATTTAATTTCTTTACCCACTTTTTCATCTCAACCAATCAAAACAATTCCATCTCAACGAATCAAAACAATTTCTCATCTCAACTTTAATTTATGCTAAAATGACTAAAAATATTTATATTTTGAAATGGGAGTAGTATTCTATTTTCACAGCTGCTACGGTGCTATGCAAGCGTAGCTATCTGTACACAGCACATGGCACTGTGTACTAGGTGCCAGTGTGTAAGCTGGCATGGCATGTTGTGTGGGGGACCTGTCAGCAGCTGTTGTCATCATCAATTCAATTCATCGCCTCTTCAAATTGATGAAAGAATAGAGAAGCAATAATACAGTGAAATGTAGATGGATAAATATTACATATAAAAAGCTAGACAGTGACTGCCCACCCACTAGAAACATGAAAAATGCCCACCATTTGATTGGTCATATCAGCTTGAAATTCGCAACCATCGACCACATTCACAGGACATTTCATTTGTCAAAACAATCTTAATTAAGCAGATGGGTAGCAAGGACCAATTAATTAATAAATATTCAAAGTACAGGGCGAGAAAGGTGCAGGATAACCGGATGATAAACTGGAGAAGGTACCCGGAAGAACAGGGAGAAACAGTTGTAACAGAAGAGGGAGCTAAAGCACAAACACCAAAACAAATGTACAAAATACACAACACTTGACAATGAGCACCATCCGTCCAATTGTCCAAAGAATCAGAAAATCACAGCTTTGACAACTGCGTACACCAGGCACAACCAATCACAGGCTCTGGATCACTAATTCACCATCACCTGCTAAGAAAACCAACAAAAGAAACGTTAGTCAGTCACTCTCTGGACCTCGATCAAGCAACTTGCCAAATTGTTCAACCATTTAAGCAAAAACATGCATGGTAGAAAATAGTAGGCAAGCTGTTTCTTTCCTTCTTTGCACAAAAAAAAAAGGCTTGGCAGACAACCTTCCTTTCTTTATTGTTGTTAGTGGTAAGTATCTACTAGTAGCTTGTACTGAAGCCCACTAATCAAGTAATTATGCAGAACACGCGTCTGGTATATATGTTTCGTTTCCGGCTTGTTTCCCCCCATGGACACTTGTCCAGTAATTTTTATTATCCCTTCTTTTTCTGAAACAGTGGCAGTTAATTTTGTGCACACCAAGTTCTTGCATATGCATGCATCTGTGCAAATTATACATACCTTGGAAGGGTAATAATTCTCCTCCTACTTGGTGATGACCCAGACGGCGTAGATGATGCCGGGGAGGTAGCCAAAGAAGGTGAGCAGCAAGCAGATCCAGAACTCAATCTGCAAAACAACAATCACCACAGACGATTAATTACACACACAGTGACAGGAGACATGCACGCACGCGCTCGCTGAATGGAAAGATCAGAGCAGTCACAGTGCAAGAACTACACCACAGCTAGCAATATAACGGCGGCTTACCCCGCAGCCGAACTTGAAGAAGACGCCGAGGGGCGGCAGGATGATGGCGAGGATGATGTCGATGCAGGTCGCCGTGCTGTCCGCCATTCTTCTGCTTGTTCCTAGCTAACAACGACGCACAAAGAAGGAAAAATCAAAGACTGAGCTCCAAGCTGAGACGAAGAGAGAGTCAAGAGTGATGCGATGCAGGTGAACTCACCAGCGACGCCTTCACCGTTTATAAAGACGAGCTGATCCGGCGTCACGTGCCCTGCTCGTGCGAGGGCTCCCTGGTCGGTCGAGGAATCCGGGGACACGTGGCCCTCGCTCATTGGCTACGGATGCCAGCGCAGAACTTCTGTTTTTCAATTTTCTTTGGAAGAAAGCATGTTTCAGCTTTTCGTCTTCAGCTTCCGTGCCGACTTTCCTGCTGCATGCACGGATGCTCCTCCAAAATCTCTCAACTGTTTTGTTGCTTCAAGATGAAGGTTAGGATCGAATAATTAATCCAGCTCGAATTATACCCCGATCTGTTGCTGGAACCACATGCAATTTCCTTTGTGAGAACCTCACCATTTTGGAATACGGTTGTGTTTGCCATAGAATTGATTAGATTATGGGAAATATAACTGTATTTCCCATAATATACGGTTCTTGGTAGCTGATTAGAGCTCCAGTACTGACCCAGTTCAGTTCACACTTGGTGCTACGTGGAAGCAGATCCACCAAATACTGGATGCCCTGGGGAAGTCAACTTATTAGTAGCAGGATAAGCCAGCTAGGCGATCCTTCAAACCCTGCTGGAAAAACAATCATTTTCAGTTCGCTTTTGAAGAGAGTAACCATAGTAGGGGATATCAAGCATCTAATGGGCAAACAAAATATTACGACTAGTAATGTACAAATGCTAGGATGGTTATACTAACCCTACCAGCAGACTGCTGCAGTATCTTCTGATTTGGTTGTTGGGGGAACAACCTTTTGGTTGCATTAGGCCTTATTTATGTGCTTAGTGCGATCAAGTAGGACCCCCTTGGCTTCTTGAATGATCTGAATGGATCAACCATACGTGAGCCTGATTAAAGAGGCGTACCGAACCGATTCTTCTTACCTGTCTCCTTTGATGTCTTTCTTCTAGAGAATCATGACAAGTAAAGCTTGCACTATGACGAGGTTCTGATCTGACAGAGCCGAAACAACTAACCGATCTTAAAAAGCCTTTTATTCGATCCATTTGCCCGGAGACTTTAGCATGTTCTTGTGGATCTAGAGACCCTTGGATGACTAAAGTAAAAAAAAAGCACACCTGGAACAACATTTGCCTTCCATTTGTTGATTCTTTTACATGTTCTACGACCTCAAAATGTACGATATCAGGATTAAAGAATGTTGCCCTTAATTGTCGGCATCATTCTATATTCTTTAGGTGTGTGTGACTGACCTTTATATATGATGATTTGCAGGTAAGTTCTGGCCCGTTAGAATGATCAGTTTACCATGGATGATGCGATAACCAGAACCAGCCTGCTAAGTAGAATCAAATCAACACATGTATGGAATGGAACGAGCAACAGAGTAATGCATATGTCGCCAGACAATTTAATGCTAGGGTACTCACCAGATGTGTCGGTACCCTTTACAATGCAATTGGCCATTATCGCCATGCCCATGATTGGACAGAACACCCTTGCTGTAGTAGCCTACAAAACGAGCTGATGAATCATCAGATTAAGCAAACTTCCAAAACTGTCTCTTACAACGAACTAATAATCCCTGGTGGGTGGTAGTAGCAAGGCAATTCATGGGGCATTAGTGCAGAAATTCAAATAGTGTCGGTGGCTGCAGCATGAAGAGAGGGCGTGGGTCGGTAGCTCATTCTCAGGACGTCCTTATCTGCCCACATGGAGAGGTGTGCCATTTAAGCTCCAAACTCCAAAGCCTTGCACAGTGGTTCAGGCAGCTAGTAACAGGTAGAAAGCTTAAATAACACTAGTAGTCATTAGTCAAAGTGTTAACTAGGAACTGTTGCCAACATTTTGGATTGCGAAATGTATAGAGCAAGACTCTACATGTGCTGTGCAGGTGTACATTGCATGCTCCGGAATCTGCAGCTGGCAACGACCGCCCCAGCAACGGCTACCTGAAGCTGTGGGTAGTTTAACTGGCTATCTGTAGCAGCATGTGATCTGGGCCTCATTGTACATATGTTTATAAGCCAAAATTTGAAATTTAAAACTTAATTTTAAATACAATTTTTTGGTTTTTTATAGCAATTTATTTTACAGCATTTGCTTTTGAGTCTGATGGAATAAGTCTTGCGCTATTGGTCTTCTTGTGCTGATTGGTCTTTGTGTTCTTTTTGCTTCCGGCGGCGACGGCTGGGTCGACGAAGATCGCGGCCTTTGCAGGCGGCGCGGCTCTCCCTCCCCGGACCGGTACCGTGGTCACCGCGGAATCCAGGCCATCATCAGGGATGTCGGCTCCGGCGATGGGTGGCCTACCCTCATCAAGACCAACTACGTCGAGTGGGCCGCAGTGATGAGGATAAGGCTCCAGGTGCGGCACATGTGGGAGGCAGTTCGGTACGGCGACGTTGACTACGACGAGGATCGACGAGCGCTGGATGCCCTCATCGCTGCAGTCCCGCCCGAGATGCAGTTCTCGCTTTCCCAGAAGCGGACTGCCAAGGAGGCCTGGGACGCCATCGCTGCGGCACGCATCGGCAACGACCGTGCCCGCAAGTCCACACTGCAGGCACTCCGCAAGGAGTGGGAGAACCTGGCCTTCAAGCCAGGTGAGGACGTTGATGACTTTGCTCTCCGTCTCAACACTCTGCTATAGAAGATGGTGCAGTACGGCAGCGACACCTACGACGAGGAGAGAGCCGTCGAGAAGCTCTTCCGTTGCATCCCAGAGAAGTACAAGCAAATCGCTCGCTCGATCGAGTCTCTGCTGGACCTCTCCACGATATCAATCGAGAAGGAGATAAGTCGCCTCAAGGTCGTCGACGGTGATGAGCCACAACCCTTCTCGGGGCCTATCACCATTGGCGGGAAGCTCCATCTCACTCGGGAGCAGTGGGAGGCCTGTCAAGGTGATGAAAAGAAGGGGGAGTCCTCTTCCTCGACAGGCGGCCGCAAGCGCGGCAAGCCGCGCAAGGAGGGCGGAGGCGTCCAAGTCAGGCTGCGAGGACGCACCCAGGGCGGCGCCGCCGGCAACCACAGGCCGGCGTGAGACGACGCCTGCCGCAACTGTGGCAAGCTTGGCCATTGGGCCAAAGACTGCCGACAGCTACGACACGGCCAGGCCAACGTCGCACAAGTGGAGGAGGAGGAAGAGCTGGCTCTGCTCCTGGCACACGCGAGCATCGAGCTATCTCCAGCGGCACCGGCCGCAGCGGCTTTCCTCCACCTTGATGAGCCGAAGGTACACGCCTTCCTCGGCGACGGCTCCAGCAACGACAAGACTGATGGGTGGTACCTCGACACTTGCGCCACCCATCACATGACTGGCTGATGGGAGTTCTTCACCGAGCTTGACTCCAGCGTCCGAGGCTCCGTTAAGTTTGGGGGCGCCTCCGGCGTGGAGATCAAGGGCGTCGGCTCCGTCACCTTCATCGCCAAGTCCGGTGAGCACAGGCTACTCACTAGAGTCTACTACATCCCCGCATTGAGGAACTCTATTATCAGCGTGGGACAGCTGGATGAGAACGGTTCACACGTGTTGGTCGAGCACGGAGTCATGAGGATTTGGGATCGCCGTCGTTGCCTTCTTGCCAAGGTAACCAAAGGCACCAATCAACTCTACGTCTTCAACGTGCAGGTGGCACAACCCATTTGCCTCGCCGCCCAACGGGACAACGAGGCGTGGCAGTGGCACGAGCGCTTCGGGCACCTCCACTTCAAGGCCTTGAAGCGGCTCAGTGCCAAAGAGATGGTGCGAGGCCTGCCATGCCTTGACCACGTGGAGCAGCTCTGCGACGTCTGCGTGTTAACGAAGCAGAGGCGACTCCCCTTTCCCCAGCAGACGAGCTTCCGAGCCAAGGAGCGGCTCGAGCTCGTGCACGGGGACTTGTGTGGCCCAGTGACACCGGCCACACCAGGAGGACGACGTTACTTCCTGCTGCTCGTCGACGACCTCTCTCGCTACATGTGGGTGATGGTTCTTGGCAGCAAGGGAGAGGCTGCGGACGCCATCAGGCGCACGCAGGCTGCTGCGGAGGCGGAGTGCGGCCGCAAGTTGCGCATGCTGCGCACCGACAACAACGGCGAATTCACGGCGGCTGAATTTGCGTCGTACTGCGCTGATGAGGGCATTCAACGCCACTACTCCGCGCCGTACAGCCCGCAGCAGAACGGCGTCATCGAGCAACGCAACCAGACGGTTGTGGGGATGGCTCGGGCTCTCCTCAAGCAGAGGGGTATGCCGGCCGTCTTCTAGGAAGAGGCGGTGGTGACGGCTGTCTACATCCTCAACCGCTCGCCTACCAAGGCCCTCGACGGCAGGACACCGTACGAGGCTTGGCATGGGCGCAAGCCGACAGTCTCCCACCTGTGAATCTTCGGCTGCCTCGCGTTCACCAAGGAGCTCGGCCACATCAGCAAGCTCGATGATAGGAGCACCCCAGGGGTGTTCATCGGCTACACGGAGGGCTCGAAGGCCTACCGCATTCTCGACCCGGAGACACAGCGTGTGCACACGGCGCGCGACGTAGTGTTCAACGAAGGGCGAGGGTGGGCATGGGACAAGGCGGTGGACGACGCCTCGACTCCGACGTATGACGACTTCACTGTCGAGTACGTCCACTTCGAGGGAGCTGGGAGAGTAGGCAGCTTTTCTTCACCAAGCTACCTACCCCAGTCCCCTAGCCTCCACCGACTCCGGCAGCGACACACTCTCGAGCTACGACTTCGGCTGTGACGAATTCTTCGCCCACACCACCACAGCCGGTGACCCCACGCACTCCAGCACCAACAGCCACCCCTCCGGGCACGTCCACTCTGACGCCAGCTCGTGTCGAACACAACCCGGTGGAGTTCGCTACTCCGCTCTCCCACGACGAGGAGTGCATCGACGTGTACCACGACGGCGAGCTACTGCTTTACCGTACGATGGAGGACCTTCTCGGCGACCAGCCGGTGCCGGGACTGGTGCCTCGCGACCTAGAGGCGCAGTTGCACCTTGCGAGTGACGGCGGTGAGCGTCGGTCTTTCGCAGAGGCCGAGACACGCGGCATGGCGTGTCGCGATGTAGTTGGAGATGGACGCGGTTGAGGAGAACCGCACCTGGGAGCTTGCTGACCTCCCTCGTGGTCACCGCGCGATCACCCTTAAGTGGGTGTTCAAGCTGAAAAGGGATGAAGCCGGAGCCATCGTCAAGCATAAGGCTCGCTTGGTGGCACGCGATTTCGTGCAGCAGGAGGGGATTGACTTCGACGATGCCTTCGCCCCCGTGGCACGGATGGAATCCGTGCGACTCCTTGCGCTGGCTGCTCAGGAAGGCTGGTGCGTTCATCACATGGACGTCAAGTCGGCGTTTCTGAACGGCGACTTGAAGGTGGAGGTCTACGTGCACCAGCCGCCGGGATTTGCGATCCCCGGCAAGGAGGGCAAGGTGCTACGCCTGCACAAGGCCCTCTACGGCTTGCGGCAAGCACTGAGGGTATGGAATGCCAAGTTGGATTCCACACTCAAGGGGATGGGCTTCGAGCAAAGCCCGCATGAGGCGGCCATCTACCGGCGAGGCAATGGAGGAAATGCCCTGCTGGTGGGTGCCTACGTCGACGACTTGGTGATCACCGGTACCAAGGATGCGAAGGTGGCTGTGTTCAAGGAAAAAATGAAGGCCACCTTCCAGATGAGTGACCTGGGGCCTCTCTCCTTCTACCTGGGGATCGAGGTGCACCAGGACGACTCCGGGATCACGCTTCGACAGACCGCCTACGCCAAGCGCGTCGTTGAGCTGGCTGGGCTCACCGATTGCAACCTAGCTTTCACTCCGATGGAGGAGAGACTGAAGCTGAGCCGCGACAACACGACGGAGGAGGTGGACGCTACGCAGTACGGGCGTCTTGTGAGGAGCCTTCGCTACCTCACCCACACGGCCGGACTTGGCATTCTCCGTTGGCTACGTTAGTCAGTTCATGCAGTGACCGACGACGGAGCACCAGCAGGCTGTGAAGAGGATCATCCGCTATGTTGCGGGGACTCTCGACCACGGTCTTTACTACCCGAGGTGTCCTGGAAAGGCACACTTCGTCGGGTACAGCGACAGTGACCACGCCGGCGACATCGACACCAGCAAGAGCACGAGCGGGATTCTCTTCTTCCTCGGCGAGTGCCTCGTTAGCTGGCAGTCGGTCAAGCAGCAAGTGGTGGCCTTGTCTAGCTGCGGGGCCGAGTACATAGCACCTCCACCGCTTCAACTCAGGCGCTCTGGCTTGCACGACTGCTTGGTGATCTCCTCGGCAGAGACACTGGAGCGGTGAAGCTCAGAGTAGACAGCAAGTCCGCCCTGGCCCTGGCAAAGAACCCCATTTTTCACGAACGGAGCAAGCACATCCGGGTGAGGTACCACTTCATCCGAGGCTGCTTGGAGGAAGGGAGCATCAAGGCGAGCTACATCAACACCAAGGACCAGCTTGCGGACCTGCTCACCAAGCCCCTTGAGAGGATCAAGTTCCTTGAGCTTTGCTCCAGGATCGAGATGGCCCAACTTTCCCACAAGACGACGCACAAGACTTAGGGGGAGAATGATGAAATAAGTCTTGCGCTGTTGGTCTTCTTGTGCTGATTGGTCTTTGTGTTCTTTTTGCTTTTTAGCTTTTAGGACAGGACTAGCATCTTTCAGTTTGGGATGCTTTAGGACAGCATCTCATTTCAGTTTGGAATGCTTGTAGGACAGCATCTCCTTTCAGTTTTAGGATGCTCTAGGGCAGCATCTCCTTTCATCTCCTTTCAGTTTGGGATGCTTGTAGGACAGCATCTCCTTTCAGTTTAGGATGCTTTTAGGACAACATCTCCTTTCAGTTTTAGGATGCTCTAGGACAGCATCTCCTTTCACTTTTTTAGACTAGCAAACCAGCTATAAATATGTATCCCAACCCCCCCGGGATGGTATGGCATTTGTGAGAAATAAACAGAAAATTGCCCCAACTCTCCTAGCGCCATCCTCTCGATGAGAGTAAGGATTCTGTTACTAACAGAGTCGCTAAAGACACTTATATAAAAGTTTTACTCACAGATGATTTTTTATTTGCTAATAAGCGATTCGGATAAACATATGATTTTTTTAAGTTCTGAAGTCTTAAGTGGAGCTAGTTATTGGTTCGCAGGTCTATTGGAATTTGTATGGATCGTACATTTAGAAGCTATACTGCTAAAGAATTTCAAAGTATGTGGTGAAAGATAGTTACCATTGCAGCAGGGCAGGTGGTCCAAATGACATTGGCTATTGAAACTTTCAGAGTTGGTGAACAGATGTGACCCAAATTAGATAAGGATGCCCTCTTCCTTGCTTTCTTGAAGCTTGAAAGTGAATCTACTCATCTATGCCAGAAACAAGTAAACAAACCAAGGGTAAGCTCCTAGTCATTAAGAGCAAAACGGAATCATAACCAAGGAGATGAAAGTCACATGAGCTATCCTTCAACAGTGGCACCATAGAACTGAATGCACCAGTAATATTGATAATATCAATCAAGTAATGATGTTTCTTCTTTAAATAGAGAAGTATCGATGTTTCTGTAGCCTTGGACAGCAATTCAAGCGTACCAAATTAGATGTACTTGAATCATCGGTACTCAGCCTTGTTACAGTCTGCAGATTCTTATCCTGTTGAATTGTCAATTCTAGGAAAGAGAATTGGTCCAAGAGTTGTAAGAATGTAGGCCACGTTGTTGTCTTCTGCACATATTTCAGATAGCAGCAACATGCAGGATAGGCAGGATATCTCCATTATCCACTATATAATGTAGACATGCCGTGAGCACACTGTCTTGTTCTAGCTTGATGATTTTATTGATTGAATTACCCTTGTGTATTGTATCTGATGCACCAGCTGTGAAATCTAGATGCTTTATTGACTATACTTTTAGTTCTGTTTCTGCTTTTGGCATCCATTGATTGTGAAGTGTTGCTGTATATGATGGCAACAGGTGAACTGATCCACGATAAGCCAAATCTTTGTAGCATGTCCAACATGAATGACTTGGTATTACTTTCAGAGTCATTAACAGATTGGAGATCAACCTTGCACCAAGTTATTGCTGTTTGTTCAGAACTATATTAGAAAAAAAAGTTGTCTGGGGTGAGGTTGAAGAAAAGAACTTCAGAGAAGCAGATTGTAGCTGCCTGCAGAAAAAAAAACTAGACATATGACTGGTGAAATCCTGGAAATTACCTTGGCGCTGCAGTATCCTTTTCCTTGATTAAACAATTAAACATCCCCTGGAGTACATTCTTGATAAAGTATGTCCTTGGTTAGTGAACAAATACCAGTATCTCCTGATCACACCAAGGAAAATTTGTCAACTTTCAGAGAGAGTTCTGTATTAAAACAAAGTGAGCAAAAAGAAATAAAAAGAGACATCAAGTGCTACCAAAAGACATATATGAAACTTTTTTTTTTCAGACATAATTATACGCCAGCTAGTGACATGACCCTAACCAAATAGGCCATTTTCAGTAAATAGCTACCTTTAGCAAAAAAGTACAAGGGTGCCCTGTGCACATTGCAGAGATTTATATAACAGAATTGTGTAATATCTCAACAGCCAATACACCAAACAGAAGTACAGTACACTAAATATCACAAGATACACTTTACTCACCTATACCCACAAAAGTCTCAAATCATTTCCTCTGGAGAAAACATCCTAAAAGTGTGTTGAAAACAGTTTGCTTTTCTCTGATTCTTAACAGTTGCCATTCTCCTAGGCCTGTTACCAATTATCAAGCAGCATTTTTCAATCGCATTTTTAGTTTGATGATCCAACAAATAACAAAAGGTTCTTGCCTTTTTATACAAACAGACTTGTGCACTCATTGTTTTAACTTTTAGGTCAAGCTATTTCCCGTTTCCTTCTTCAAATTTCTCTCTTGTATCATAGTTCTTATCCTTGTCACATCAGACCACATTCCAGCATCGGCGTAGATATTAGAAAGCAGAATATGATAGCCAGGATCATTGGGATTTTGCTCAAATATTCTTTTCCCAACCAGCTCAGCAATGTCCATTCTATTATGCACTCTACATGCTGCCAAGAGCCCTCCAAGAACATCGATTTCTGGCTCTTCTGCCATATTTGAAATGAAACACCAAGCCTCATCAAGCTTCCCACATCTACTGTATAGGTCAACAATGCATGAGTAGTGTTCCTTCTCTGGAGGAATATTGTAGTCTTGTAACATGGAATGATATAAGTGCAAACCCTTGTCAATAAGACCAGCATGGCTACAACAAGATAGTAGTGCCACAAAAGTCACTTTATCTGGAGCAATTCTATCTCTCTTCATTAGATCCAAAAAAGATAGGGCTTGATCTTCATGGCTATGCTTTCCAAAAGAAGAAATCAGTATGTTATATGTAACCGTATTGCGTTCTGTCATCAGTTGAAAAACCTCTTTAGCTACTTCTAGGAAACCATTCTTGCAATACATATCTAGAAGTGCATTATTAACTGAACAGACTGAGCTAATACAATACTTGATCACATATGCATGTAGTTCCTTACCATGGATGAGCATATGGTGTTGATTGCATAAAGGAAGAACTGAAACAACAGTCACATGATCAGGTTTAAAACCCACTTTCTGTAGTAACCTCAATGCACAGAATGCAGAGTCTGAATATCCATTCACAGCATATCCTGCAACCATTGAGTTCCAAATGGCTAGATCTTTGTCCGGCATATGCCAAAATATAGTTTCTGCCACCCTTATCAACCCATGTTTGCTGTACATGTCTATAAGTGCGCTCACTACAAACTCACTTCTCTCAAGTCCATGTCTTACGGAGAAGCAATGAATTTCTTTTCCACTCCTGATTAACTTCAGCTCAGAAAGACAAGGAAGTATGCTTGCCAGAGTACTAGAGTTGGGGTTTATCCCTGAAGAGATCATTTCACAGAACAAACTGACACTCGCATTATGCATTCCATTTTGTGAATACCCCGCAATCAAGCTACTCCAGGAGACAACATCCTTGGAATTTGTAGACCGGAAAAGACAATCAGCCATCTCTACGCAACCGCATTTGCAGTACATATCTACCAAGGCGTTGGAAACATATATATCACCACTTACTCCGCTTTTCACTGAACATCCATGCAATGCAGTTCCAACCTGCAATTCACCTGCTCTCGCACACGCTGAAATGACAGTTGCAGCAATCAGAGAATCAACCCCAAACCCTTCTGATCTCATGTGATTGAACAAATCCACCACCTCAAGCCAGTACCATGCGTGCACAGTTCCTCCAATCATCGCAGTCCACGCAGCCAAATCCCTCACTTCCATGCTCTCAAAAACACTCCTTGCTTCATCCAAGCACCCACACTTCGCAAACATATCCACAAGCGCGCACTGCACAAACACGTTGGGCCTCGCATTACTGCTGGCAATGTCAGCCTCCACAATCTCCCGTACCTTCCTCCCCTCCTCAACTGCTCCAAGCGCAGCACACGCCTTGATGACAGGCGGATACGTGAAACCATCCGCCACAACCGAGCCATCGTTCACCATCTCCCAAAACATCTCCAGTGCCTCCGAGAATCCACCGGCGTCGACAAGGCCCTTGATCACGGCGTTCCACGCGAAGGAGTTCCTCCTCGGCATTCCGTCGAACACCCGCAGCGCGTGCGCGACCTCCCCGAGCTTCGCGTACACGCGCACCAACTGCGCGACGAGGATGGTGCCGTGGCCGTGGCCGCCAACGAGGACCACCGCGTGAAGCTTTCGTGCCTCCTCAAACGAGGAGCACGACTGCAGCCGGAGGAGGAGCGACGCGTGGGAGACGACTTGAGACGCGACCGCATGAGAACCGCGGCGAGCGGTAGCGCCCGGAGCGGGAGTGGAAGTCGTTGCCGGGAAGGGGAGAGGAGGCAACCGTGGCCGCGATTTGAGCCTCCCATTGACGGCGGCGGCGGCGGCGGCGAGCATGATCTCCGCGAGCCCTCCGCCGCGCGGGTTTTCATCAGTTAATTCCGACTCGGTGGCGCGTGGAAACTGGAAACTGCCTAATCTAACGTGGCATAGTGGCTTTTTTTTTTTTTGAAACACTCTGAAGTCTGAACAGTCTAAGGCCTGTTTGGGAGAGGCATCGGATATACGGATACTAATTTGAAATATTAAACATAGGCTAATTACAAAACTAATTATACAGCTAGAAGCTAATTCATGAGATGAACCTATTAAGCCTAATTAATTCATAATTAGCACATGCTTACTGTAGCATCGCATAGGCTAATCATGGATTAATTAGGCTCAATAGATTCGTCTCGCGAATTAGTCCAGAGTTATGAAATGAGTTTTATTTTTAGTCTACGTTTAATACTCCAAATTAATGTCCGTATATCCGATGTGACAGAGACTAAAAAAATAAATCCTTCTCCCAAATAGGCCCTAATGCAACGGAAGACATGCGAATTTGAAATTTATTCCTGTTTGAATCGAGAAAAGTCTCCTTTCAAAATTTTATTTTCTACAGTAGGAGCTAGTACTGTACAAAAATCTGTGACGACGAATTGCACGATGTGCACTGCATCCACGTCACGCGTGGATGCTTGTGACGACCATGGGGAGACCGTGCTTGGGCCGGAGCGTGATGACGTCGGTCGGCGCGTGGACGTACTCCGGCGAGAGCTCCAGCTTGAAACGCCGGAGTATCGCCGCGACGACGGCCTTCGCCTCGACCATGGCGAAGTTCTGCCCGATGCACGCCCTCGGCCCCGTGGAGAAGGACAGCAGCTTGGCCATGGCGCCGCCGCCGTCGAACCTCATCGGGTCGAACACGCCGGCGTCGGCGCCCCAGACCTCCTCGTCGCGGTGCATCGTCGCGATCGGGAACGTCAGGATCGTGCCTCCCGGCACCGTGACGCCGCCCATCTCCACCGCCGCCCGCGTCCGCCTCCGGATCGCCGGCACCGGGCTGTACAGCCGCAGAGTCTCCAGCAAGAACAGGTTTAGCTGCCACGAAAAACCGAAGCATATCCTCCATTAATGGTCACACCGAAAGCTCACTCCGCCATTAATGGTGATAGCTACTGCATGCCTACCAGCTTCAGCTTGCCGAGCATGTCGTAGGTGGGGAGCTGGTCGCCGGCGCCGCCGCACTCTCTCACGGCTTCTTTCCGGAGCTTCTCCTGCCAGTCCGGGTGCGTGCTGAGTAGAAACATGGTCCAGGAGAGGAGGTGGGAGGTGGTCTCCTGCCCGGCGAAGAAGAAGGTCTTGCACTCGTCGATGATCTCGTCCATGCTCAGCAGCGGCGGCTGACGACGCTTCGTGCCCAGCTCCGGTGGAGCGCTGGCCTCCAGCATCAGCCCGAGCAGGTCCTCGCCGTAGCCGCCGCCGCCGCCGGCGGCCTTCTCCTTCGCGGCGTCGGCGAGCCTGCTGTTTATGATCTGCATCAGCGTGCTCCTCACCTTCTTGTCCAGCCTCCATACTTTCAGATTCTTCTTGGTTGGAAAATAACTGTAACAAATTACAAATTAGCTGTAAAAAGTAAGATCAAGATTTGGAACTTGTGTTTCTACCTGGAGCCTGGGATTTGGACGCTGAGAAGGCTTGAGAAGGCGATGAACTGGAGCTCCTTGATCGCCATGAAAACCTGCTTCCCCTCTGCGTAGCTGCTCCCGAATGCCGTGTGAGAGATCACGTCTGAAGTCAGCTCCTCGAATTGGCTGCTCAGCTCGATCACCACCTTTCCGCCATGGCTCGCCACCTGCTCCTCCCACCTCGACACCATCGACCGTGCGACACCGGCCATTTTCGCCGTCATCATCTAACGCCAAACAATTTTCTCAGTTCCTGAGCAAACAAGACAGATCCTTGCAAGAAGGCAATATGTACCTTGAGCTTGTCCGTGTTGAAGGCGGGGTGGACGACCTTCTTGTGGCGCCGCCACTCGTCGCCGTTGGCCAGGATGAGCCCCTTGCCGAACAGCTTGAGCAGCATCGGGGTCGTCACGTTCTTGGGGAACAGCTCTGTCCTGTCCGAGAACACCTGCTTCGCCAACTCGACGTCGGCCACGCACATGTCCGGCGTCCATCCAAACCAGTACAAAAACACTCGCCCTGCACAGAAAAGAATCAAGATTCAGTGCAGGCAAGACGAAGACGAAGACGATAGCTGCAGCAGCGCTGGGTTATTACCGTAGAGAGGGATCCATTGGCGGAACTGAGGCTGGACGAAGGGGATGAAGTCGTGGGAGGCGACATCCAGCGGGGCGGCGGCTTCCGCGCGGAGCTTCTTGATGTCGCCGAGGCTCCCGACGAACAGCCTGTACCCGGGACCGCGCACGCCCTGCCGACGCAGCGCCGCGGCCACGGCGCGCGGCCGCCACACGAGGCGCGCCAGCGCGTTGAGCAGGCACGACGTCGCCAGCGCCAGCACGGCGGCGAGCGCCCACCCGTAGCCCATTTTCGCGCGCGGTCGCCGAGACGCCGCGTGAGGCAGCGAGATGCTGCCGTTGCTGTTCCCGATTAGGACCGGAATCGAGAGGAGGAGGAAGAAGAAGATGTGGAGCACGGGCACCGCGGACGACGACGAGCTGTATTCAGTATTTGCTTTTTATCGAACACTGCATATCACATCTGATCCGTGGATTTTTCACAAACACGTTAGATTTGGCTGCTCCTTTCGTGTCCATCCGGACTGTGCTTAAGCGTCATTTTCCTTTTCTATCGTGTGGCGTGCGCGCTCCCACGCGAAACGCTACCCTGGAGGAGCCCATGGGCCTTAATGGGCCATGCTTTTTTTTCCCAACTTTTTATTGATTCTTTTAGTGATATATATAGGCGGTACTTAAACTTATGCGTATTTGTTATTTTAAAATAAAATTTATTTTTGATCTTTGAATTTATGTTAGGTGTCATATATTTCCAAACGAGCTTTAACTAGCTTTTTAAAAAAATTTCTCCTCTTAGATAGGATGGAGAAAAGATAAAATTTTAAAAAAGACAAAAAAATTATGATATAGAGGAGGAACCTTATATGAGAAAAGATAAAATTAAAAAAATACTGCTGACACGTAGGCGTCACCATGACATTTCACTTCAACACATGGAGCCGGTTTGAGTCTATTTGGACCTATATGACATCATAGACAAGTTTGAGAACACGAAAATGCATTTTAAAAGTTTAGGAATCTAGATGACATTCTCACACAAGTTTAGGGACCGTTTATATGGCCGTATACTTCCTATCAAATCATTTAAGAGAAAATCTATCCGTTTACTCATATAAAACATTATGAATAGTAGGTTCATTTTATAATTTGAATATTTGTATGTGTAAAGTTTCTATGGCGAATATTTATATGTATAAATTTTTTATGCTTCTATAAATAAAATCAATATGATGAATTTTTTTATATAAAGTTTTTATATATGCCAAAATTTATATGTATATGAAGTTTCTAGGTACAAATGAGTGTTCTTGATGCGTATATATGAATGGGTTGCAGGTACGCTCATGGGCCAAAAGGCCTATTAGCACGTTTGCCACGCAGAAACGACGAGTAGAGCGTACCGGTCCGGCTCCTCTGACTTCATGGAGCAAAGGCAGAGAGAGCATAGCATTTTGTGTCTTATGCTACAGTGTTTTGCAGTGATTTACTGTAGCAACAGTGACAAACAAGGAAAATACTGTGCAATGGCACTGTTTATGTGGTACTATAGCGATCGATCTCGTTCGTTCGCAGTGAATCGGACGACTGAGAATACCCACAAAGTCATGGCACTGTGCTTCTCTGACTTCACACAGTGAAGTCAGAGAATCTCATCCGAGAGCGTACACACGCGGAACAAGTAAAAATCTGACGAGCATGGTCGGAGGCGGATGATGACCAAATCAACTTAAATCAATTTGGTATGTAGACGTTACATGGGATAAGAACGTCGTCCAAACCACTTAGGACTTAGCGGTAAAATGAACATGTTGTAATACTTTTTTCGTCGCAGCGCCACCTCTTCCTTCTGCCGCGTGGCGTCCCTCGCCACGCCCACCTTCTCACCGGCCTTCCTCTTCACTTTCTCCGTCAACTCGTCCAGCTTCGTCACAGGCGCCGCCGGCTAGGGTTTCAACATCGGCGAGGTCGCCGATAACCTGGCTCTGATACCATGAAGAGTTTGTGATTTTTCTCTGGAAGCTTCATACCTTCTCTATTGCTATTCTCACTTACATATACATGAGTAGATGGGCCAGGTGATGGGCCAACAACAAGACACACACACAAACACTATTCTATTTACAGCCCAACACAATGTAATGGAGATCATACAGTTTTCTATCATCATAGTGAAAATCATATAACCATTCTTGTTGTCTATGTTGATGATATGGTTATCATTGGGAATGATTGCTTGGAGATAACTAGGTTGAAACGGAATCTGAGCAAAGAATTTGAGGTCAAGGATCTAGGTCAGTTGAGATATTTTCTGGGTATTGAAATTGCAAGATCTCGTAGAGGGATAGTTCTTTCACAGCGGAAATATGCGTTGGACTTGCTTAGTGATACAGGTATGCTTGGATGTCGCCCAGCCTCTACACCAATTGATCAAAATCATAAGTTATGTGTAGAGTCTGGAGATCCAGTGAATAAAGAAAGATACCAAAGATTGGTGGGAAGACTGATATATCTATGTCATACACGACCTGACATAACGTATGCTGTCAGTACGGTGAGTCGATATATGCATGATCCAAGAAGTGGTCATATGGAGGCTGTGTATAGAATCTTAAGATATCTAAAGGGAAGTCCAGGTAAAGGCTTATGGTTCAAGAAAAACGGACATCTTAAGGTAGAGGGGTATTGTGATGCAAACTGGGCTAGCTATCCTGATGATAGAAGGTCAACTTCAGGCTATTGTGTTTTTATTGGTGGCAACTTGGTATCTTGGAGAAGCAAGAAACAATCTATAGTGTCTCGTTCATCTGCTGAAGCAGAATACAGGGCAATGGCAGCGAGTTTGAGTGAGTTGTTGTGGTTAAGAAATGTCCTAGTTGAGTTGAAAATTTTGGAGAGCACCCCATGAAGCTATGGTGTGATAACAAGTCCACCATTAACATTGCTAATAATCCAGTCCAATATGATAGAACAAAACATGTGGAGATAGATCGTTTCATTATCAAAGAAAAACTAGACGAGAGGGTTTTGGAATTAGAATTTGTAATGTTTGGTGGACAAGTTGCTGATTGTTTAACAAAGGGTTTAGGTGTCAAAGAGTGTAGTTGTTCATGTGACAAGATAGGTATGATAGATATCTATAACCCATCTTAAGAAGGAGTGTTGGGCTGTAAATAGAATAGTGTTTGTGTGTGTGTCTTGTTGTTGGCCCATCACCTGGCCCATCTACTCATGTATATCTAAGTGAGAATAGCAATAGAGAAGGTATGAAGCTTCCAGAGAAAAATCATAAACTTAGCGGTAAAATGAACATGTTGTAATACTCTCTCCATCTCATTGAATAAAACGCGATCAAATTTGACACGATCTCTAAAACTACTTTTTGACTATAAATTAATATTTTATAGCAACAAAATCATAATCATAGAAAAGACATTCATCACTTTTATCAAATAAAATTCAATTTATAACAAAATAATTATTAATTAAATATTTAAAAAGTTAAATTTTAAAATACATGTGTATGGGATGAAGGGAATAGTTGACAAGCCTCTGTAACTGGTTTTACGGTTGAGAGAACAAAATCGGGATCATGGTTTTTGAGGGGTTCATTATAGACTTTTATATTTTTCTTTCCTCCCCAGCTAGGCCCATCTGTGGTCCAACAGGATAAGAGGGCTACGACACCCAGCACAAGGCCTGGCATGGCCAAGCCCATGCCGGCGCGCCGATCTCGCTCGCATGACAGCTTCTTCTGCGTCGCCACTACGACTTAGGCCCCGTTTAGATGGGACTAAAAAGTTTTAGTCCCTGTCACATCGAATGTTTGTACACTAATTAGAAGTATTAAACGTAGACTAAAAATAAAACCCATTTTATAACTCTGGACTAATTTGCGAGACGAATCTATTGAGCCTAATTAATCCATGATTAGCCTATGTGATGCTACAGTAAACATGTGCTAATTATGGATTAATTAGGCTTAAAAAATTTGCCTCGCAAATTAGCACTCATTTATACAATTAGTTTTATTATTGGTCTATGTTTAATACTCTTAATTAGCACTCAAACATCCGATGTGACATGAACTAAAATTAGTCCCTCATCCAAACACCCCCTTAGTTGGCAAAGAGATGGTGCAGGACATGTGTTTGTTTGTATGAGTTGGAAAGAAATTCCCTTCGCACGAAAAATGGAGCGACTCATTAGCACATGATTAATTAAGTATTTACTAAAATTTTTTTAAAAAATGGATTAATATGATTTTTTAAAGCAAGTTTCATATAGAAACTTTTTGCAAAAAACACACCGTTTAGCAGTTTGAAAAGCGTGCGCGCGAAAAACTAGTAGGGTGAATTAGAAACTCGTCTAACTCACCCCAACGAACTCACCCAAAGTCAACTGAAAAGTCTGAGGACCTGACCTGACCTGTTTAAGAGAGCTTATGACAGCTGTATCTTTTTTTTAGAATTAAAAGTTTTTCAAACACTTTAACTTTTCGTTTAGATTTTTTTAAAAAATAGTTGTAGAATTCAAAAAAATATACTATAAGTCAGAAGCTGAAAAATCTAGTTTTTTTCTCTAAATACTTAAAAACTGGTTACCAACCAACTGTTTTTTAAATCTTAATCTCTCATAAACAAACCCTCGTGAAATCCCTGAACGCTGGTTCAGTGAGCGAGCCCTGATCATCATGGTTAATCAAACTGACGCGCGCAATCATGGTTAATTAAACTGACGCGCGCGCAAGTAGCTATAGAACAATAGCTAGCAGCTTCCTCTTCACGCGTCAATCGATCGTGGGCTCGTGGCCGTTGGGAGTAAGTAAACACTGATTATACAAACTCAGCGTATATAATAGTTCTTCGAGCTACTTAGATGGATAACATAGTATACTAGAACTTCATTTGTTTACTCCCTTTCTCTTCTCCTTGTAATAACTGATTCGCCTAGTCACCTGGACGTCATTTGCATTTGTTTTGTTGTTTGACTCGGCCCGGATCCACGTACGTATTCATATTGCTCTAGTCAATATCTTGGTTGATGAGTTAGGAAATACCAAAAGTTCTGATATCCAACCAACGGTCAAAGCGGAGAAATCTGCACCTGAATTTTGTACAAATGGAATATATATCATACACGTATGCTAAAGAATAACAAAACCGATCTATAGTGTGTAACATCTGGAGTGCCAAACAAGTAACAAAACCTCCATATCCGAATCAACATGCTTATAACGTCACATACAAAGGCAGCGTACGTAAATACAGACATTTCTTCCACATTTCCACATCTTCAGGCTCTTTTTTGGGGGAGAAAAGGCATTACACATTTCTACATCTTCAGACATTTTGTGGATCATCTAGAGCCCATCAGGGCTGCAGTGCAAATTAGGCTTTTGTTTTGTTTGATCACTTGCATCCAAATCTTATATAAACTATTATATGTTTCAGACCCAGCTATCATTACTACAAGTAACTAGTGTATTAAGTTGTGCTTTCGCACAACTATAAACTCACTCTCTATTAAATGTGTCTATAGATTGTGATAGTAATAATAAGCTAAAATTTATAATGATGATTAATTATAACATCTTTAGACAGATGCATAGCTGATAGTCACATTAGTATATCACACACACATATATATTTTCATCACCAATATATATAACTTTGAATGATGTAAAGTTTAGTCGGATCATATGCATCTTCATTAAAAGATAAGGTGTATTTGTAAACCGTCTTTATTTATAATGTGAATTGTGAAATTATATGAACAACATTACTACATTTTTCTCATTTTATTCTTTAATTCGTTGTTGGATCTTTTTAAATATAAGTCAACGATCTATTTCTAAATATTTTTTCCTAAAGGAAAGTTACGTAGATAAAGTAAAAGGGTCTATTTGCAAAATAGTTTTTAATTAAAGGTGTACATTGTAAAATTGTATCCATAACCTTACTATCTTTTTTTATAGGTTAAGGAAGATTCTAGACAAAGTATTACTATTTCTTCTATCCAATGGCTAAGATTTCTTCTTGCTATTTTGTTTTCATGTGAATCCAAATTTTGTTGATTACGTGGCTTATCCTAGTTGATTTTTGAGATTCACCTTTCACTTATAGAGATACGTACAGTCTGACCTAGAGCACTACTTCAGATGATTAACATGTGATTTTGCATACAAACGACGCATATTTGCATAATATATACACATCTCCTTACACATCTAATTAATAAATCTTCAGGCTACTTGATGAATAAGATAGTGAGATCTTAGATGGTTCTTACGTTTAATTTAAAGACTTGCTCCGTCTTTCTGCATCTCTGTCTATTTTCTTGCCTTGACTGAAGCATATGAACCTTGTCAACGATAATTTCGTCTTTTGTTTTTGTATCTCCGATCCATACTGCTCAGGTCAAGAGTAATATACTAGTAGTACTTTGGCTGATGAGATAGAAGTACCCAAAACTTCTTAAATCCAATCAAACAAGCAAACTAGATATATTTACGCGACAGAAGTACCCAAAACTTCTTAAATCCAATCAACAAGCAAACTAGATATATTTACGCCCCAATTTCGTATAAAATGGAATATTATCAATGTATTACACACAATAACATCATCAGTAGGAGCAAATGCTCATGAAAAAAAAACTGATCTCGTGTACAACAAAGAAGTACCAAAATAACCCCCTCCTAATGAACAAATATCTCCTTCTACACCTTGAGGCTCTTGAGGATCATAGGCAGCCCAAACTTTGGCCGAAGCGTGATCACGTCGGTTGGCGTGTGGATATACTTGGGTGATAGAGTAAAGGAGAACCTCGGTAGGATCATGGCAATTACGGCCTTGGCCTCAATCATGGCGAAATTCTGCCCGATGCATGACCTCGGCCCACTGGAGAAGGAGAGCAGCGCGTTAGGATATTTTGCCGCCTTCGACACACCATTCTCGAACCTCTCCGGCTTAAACTCGTCGGCGTCCTTTCCCCACACCTCCTTATCGCGGTGGATCGTTGCAATTGGAATCGATAGGACGGTGCCCTTAGGAACCCTGATGCCGCCGAGCTCTAGCTCGGAGCCGGCCTTCCTCTGTATGAATGCGACAGGGCCATACAACCTCAGGGTCTCGAGAAGGAACATGTTGACCAGCTTTAGCTTGTTGAACATGTCACCGGTGGGCACGTCGCTGCCACACTCCGTTGCCACCTCCTCCCTGAGCTTCTCCTGCCACTCCGGATGCGTGCTCAACAGGAACATGGTCCATGTGAGAAGGTGTGAGGTGGTGTCGTGCCCTGCAAAGAAGAATGTCTTGCACTCGGCGATGATCTCGTCCATGTTGAGTTGTGGCTGGCTCTCCCCATGCTCCGGTGTGCATGCCTCCAGCATTAGTCCGAGCAGGTCGTTCCCGTATCCTACGACATCCTTGTTGTCGAGCCGACTCTTGATGATGTCCATGAGCATGCTTCTCACCTTCTTGTCCACTGACCATGTCTTTAGGTTCTTTTTGGTCGGGAGGTAACTGAACCCTGGGATTTGGATGCTAAGGAAGGTGGAGAAGGCAAGAAATTGAAGCTCTCTTTGTGCCAAGAACACTTGCTTTCCCTCCTTGTAGCTGCTCCCAAATGCTGTGTGCGAGATCACATCAGCGGTAAGCTCCTCGAATCGCCGGCTCAGCTCGATCTCCACTACACCGCCCTTCGTCCCCAACTTTGATTCCCACTCGGACATCATGGATTGGGCACAATCGGACATGGTGACCGTCATCATCTTGAGCTTGTTCATGTTGAAGGCCGGGTGGACCACCTTGCGGTGGCGCTTCCACTCATCGCCGTCGGTGAGCACGAGCCCCTTACCTAGCAGCCGTGCAAAGTATGGGTTTGTCAGGTTCTTGGGGTACATCCCGGTCCTGTCCGACAAAACCTGCCTCACCATGCTCACGTCTGCCAAGCAAAGGGTCGGCCGTGCTCCGAACCAATACAGGAACGTCTTCCCTGCAGCACGTAAATAAATACGAAAAATACATATATATCATAAACTAGCACTTGGATATATATATGGTACTTACAACATCTGATTTTGTAAGAACAAAAACAAAATTCCTTATTGATGAAGTCATGAAGAACATACCATAGAGGGGAATCCATTTGCGGAAGTGTGGCTGCACGATGGGGACGAAGTCATGGGAGGAGACGTCGAGCACGACGCCGGCGCCCTCGTCGCGCAGCCGCTTGATCTCGCCGAGGCTGCCGGAGAAGAACCGGTATCCCGGCCCGGCGACGCCCTGCGCCCGCAGCCGCCTGGTGATGGCGCGGGGCCTCCACACCAGCTTCACCGCCGCGTTGAACGCCCACGACGCCGCCACCGCCGCCACGGCCGCCGCCACCATCCACGCGAGATTACCCATGGCGAGACGACCAAGCTCTTCTCGCTCGCCTGAAGCTAGCCTGAAGCAGTCGCCGGAGTACGTTACGCGCGCACACTACTGCTCGCCTAGCTCTGCTTGGTTGGTTCAGCAGCTGGTTGGTGATGGTGATTGGTGAGAGAGATCGAAGTGAGACTTTGGTGATCACCGGAGGCTGTGATTTTATACGACGCGGCCATGGCCGGGTTTGACCTCCGGGTGGCCGGCCTGGCTTGTTGTGTACGCACGGGGATCAGACGAAAAGAGAGCGGTGACATGAGCCGTGATGCGAGCAGTTTTGGCTTCTAGACACTCGCTGGGCGATCGATCACGTGCCGTTTCCGGCGTGTCGGCCAGGGCTACCACAAATATACTAGCACTGATTAATACATACACGTACGGTACGGCAGTATTGTTTAGTATTTTTTTTCATTTTCATTTAATTGTTATTGTGTCGTTGGCCTTGTACAAAATACTGCTCCCTGCGTTTTTATAATTGTTTCATTCATGTTATAACACGGTTTGATTTTTTCTTTAGTTAAATTTATTAAGTTTGATTAAAATTTGATTTATAGAAGAAAGTATATAATATCAAATTAGTCTAATTAAATTTATTGTTGAGTGATATATTTTTTTGTGTTGAAAATGTTAAATTACTAATTTTTTAATAAATTTGATTAAATTTAAAGGAATTTAATTTATAGGAAAGTTAAAATATTTTATAATATGAAGCAGATAGAGCACCTACGCGTGAAAGAAGAGCAGGTTTTAGCAAAGCCTGAGAAGAAAACAGAAGAGATGATGAGACATGAGAGATTGATTATTGGTCATAGGAGTAGAATAATCAGTGCTAACCCACTGACCTCAACACGGTGTCGAGTTGGCAATTTGGCATTTGCAGAGCAAAGCTGCCGCTTTGGCGCGTTGGTCACCAAATCCATAATGAACATTTTGGTGCTGGATCATTTCTTGTCAATCAAGGTTGGACAGATATTCAGATAACGTTTCTAGAAGGACAAATAAATGAGAAAGAAATCGGCAGTACGTAAGATGATTTATATACTCCATACTACAAACTGCATTACTGCAGCTAGCGTCCCACTCAAGAGACAAGAGCATGCATTACTAACGCATAGTTAGAAACAGGGGCGGACTCAGAAACGGGCCAAGCCCGGGCCGCCCCAATTGGATTTTTGACCCAGGTAAATCTTATATGGTAAATTAGTTGCTATCTCGCGTGTTGCTACAGACCAATCGTGTTAATTGAAGCATATAATTTCAGAGCTAGCTTTGTACACCGGAAGACTGTGACTACAATAAAAGAGCATCATATACATTGAACATGTCCTTTACAATGATATCAATATTTTACGACAACAGAGAAAAAAAGAAAATTACAAATCAAATTATTGGTTGAATACGGTCCTACACAAATAACATGAAATCCACTTGGGTAATCTAGTCTAACATGGAGGACACTATTTACATGATTAAAAGGACTATAAGATGTGATTGTTCTGAATGTGATATCTTTTAACAACAAAGATATAATGTGGATATATAGCTGCTAATTGTATATGCTGATAACTATGACCGTAGTCTTAAAAAGTAACTGTGAAAACACGAAGCAGGTAACTATTTTTCAGAAAACGTGTTCACATTAATCACATTACGTGTGAATGGAAGAATTATACAGACAACATTCTGTGATCTGCAGTCTAAATACCACGGAGATTTTGTCATGCACCTTTTTGAGAAGATGGTGATGGTCAAATCCGAGAGTAGTTGATCCCTCAATCCTGTTGATAGTTTGATATGGTGCAAACAGAGCAACAGTAGAAGCTGTCACATTTATATGCTTTGGCATATATATGAAACTTGGTGATAAACAAACTCAAATCAAACTATGATCAATGATGCTACCTAGAACATGATAGAATTACAAAATTGTCTTAGGATCAAGATATCCATGTTATTGGTAAAGCCTACAGAAATCAATGGTAAGAGAATAAGAGATAGATACGCCAGTTCGGTTATAAAAAAGAGAGATAGCTATGCCATGGCAAATGTAGATCGAGCGAGAGAATGAGAGAGATATTGCGCCGACAAATTTTTAGGGCCATGCATGTATGATGTATGGCAGCAGCAAGGCACGTGCATTTACCCTTGATTGCTGGAGTTGTTCATAGACGATCGCACATTTGTTCCAACAAATCGCATCGGGACTGTGAAATTCAAGGCAGTAAGTACGTATACTGGAAAAGATGAACAGCTACAGGAGTTCCATACAGAAAATAAAGTAAAAGAACTAAAAAGATAACACAAAAAGGTTTCCACGATTATTTGACATTGCCATTACAGTGAAGCATTCTCTAGATAGCTATTTAAACATTCATAATTTTTAAAAAGTAAAAAATTCACGCCAACAGAATGCCAAAACATAAAGAAGGGAGCTAACTTTTGGGAAAACAAATGTCACGCGTTGTGCAGCTGGGAAGAGAAAGGCCTCCACATACGACTGGATATATAGTTGCTGAGCTGCCACCAAACCTAAAGATGCCTGGGCGAGATGAACCATATATATCCAATGGAGTTGATGAATCGGCAAATTACATGATGCATTGATACATTAATGCATTTATATATGTAATGAAGATGAAAATAAATCAAGACATTGGCAGTTATAAGAAGATTAATGGCTATGGCGTTTCAAGCAGCAGCTTTCAAGTACACATCGAGCTGAGCCTTCCAACAGGCTGGCCTAAGATTTTCTGCACTTTTGGGCTTCATATATATGGGAGCAAATTGATCTAACGGCTGATACTTGGAGATGCATGTTCATCTAGCAGCTGACACAATCTTGATGACGTGACTTGACGTGAAGGCTGTTTTATAGTAATTATTTCTGCTAGTGGGTATCAACTATACAATAAAAAGAGATTTTGAAGTGTTTCACTGCCTTTCGTCTTGGGCCCCGAACCGTGGCCCAAGATGACCTAAGGTGTAGGTTAGCCCCTAATTAGAAATAAAGTCTTCTATAACAAAAATAATTTGTTCTTATCAACAAGCAGATCAGAAATACAATCATGGTTTCAAAAAAAATCAGAAATAAAATCTTTTTTGACGCAGGTGGTAGTTACTAGTTAGGCCTATTCGGCTGCACCACAGCCAACCGGAATAGTGCCGCGATAGCAGGAAACAGCGCTGCAGCCTTGGCCGCCGAACATCGTCATTAAAATTGTGTCTGTTCTAGTGCATGCAATTCATGACATTACTGCTCAACATTGATGACCGGCGTTCAGGCAACGTTCTTTTTTACGCAGTTATATGTGCCTTTTGATTGAGGTAACTGTACCGTGATCGTCTTTGCCTTTTGTCCTGGCATCGATTTCACTACATTCGTTTCTTTTTATTCTGAGAACTACTATATTCGTTTCAGATAATGTCATTCAGTTGTCAGATTTAGATACGACGAAAACGCTCTTTGGCAAAAGACCTCAAAGCACGAATTGATGACCAAGTTTCGGTGCAGTGTTGTCTTTTCTTAGTTTCCCTTAGCGGTTTTTGCCGTTTTTTTTTAATCTTTTTTCTTTTTTACCCTGTTTCATCCCTTCCACAATGGCCTAGAGTCATTGCATTGTGTAATCTTAACTCTGTTTATTTTTTAATATATAGATATGCAATTATTTTATGCGTTCGTAAAAAAAAATTGATGACCAAGTGAACACTCAAGAGAATTTATAGGTAGCGTGCTAGCCGTAAATTCACGGAAAATAGCAACTTATGTAGCTCCAAATTAATATTGGAAATTGAACTTTTTTTTAATCACAAGTGTACGCGTTTGGAGGACACAAAGATAGAGTAGTAATTGTTGGGAAACAAATCTCGCCGACGGCGGCTTGTACGAATGGCTCGACTGGGCCGTTTTTGAGAGGCTGGGCCGATCCGAATGGGATGGCATGGGCTGCTTCTAGTGCTCTTTCGCTCACTCTCGCGTGTCTTGGGCCTCCTTAAGCCCACTGTCAAACGGCCGTGTTGGGCCGATCGTTAAAAGATGTACTACGGGCCGTTTTGATTAATGCTAAAACGGGCCTACCAAAATATTTTGGTAGTTTAAAAAGTAAATGCGATTGTTTGGTTTGAAGCTAATAAGTTGGTGATAACAATGTTTAATTTGGCACAGTTCTAAAACTTTCTTCATTATAATATAGAATTTTGGCTTTCAGATGACATCAATCCAAACATATTTTTTTATTACTCTACCAAAATATTGATGCTGTTAAAACTTACCAGAATTTTGGTGCTATCAATATTTTAATAGGGTTCTAAACCAAATAAATAAGCCCTATATCTTTTGAGATGTGGCAGTTGTGACTTGCAACAACACTGAAGTCACCGATTACACAAACTGAGCATATAAAGTATTTCTTTCTTCGAGCTATTTAATGAATAACGTATTAATCCTTCTTTTTAAACATTGTCTCCCTATCTCTCGTAGTAGCTGGACCTTATAAACTTTTCTATTTAAACATTGTCTCTCTTTCTCTCCGGTAGCTGGACCTTATAAACTTTTCTATTTAAACATTGTCGCTCTTTCTCTCCTTGTAACCTGACCTTAATTGTCTTCTGCATGTGATTCGCCAGGTCAACTGAAGGAACACGTGATTTTAGACAAGCACTACATATTTGAATAGTATGACCATTCTTGTTATTTACAAAATTACAAAATTATTATTTATTTTGCTATGACTTATTTTACAACTAAAGGTTATTTTTTAGTGAGATGAATTAGCAAACGATGTTTAATAGTCGATGGCATCATAAGTACTTTCTTTATTTCATATTATAAATCGCTTGCCTTTTTTCTTAGTCAAATTTTTTTAAGTTTGATCAAGTTTATAAAACAATATAATAACATTTTAAACATTGTATCAAAATATATTCGACGCTAAATTTAATGAAACTAATTTCATGTTGTATATTGTTGCTAATTTGTTCTATAAGCTTGGTCAAACTTAAAAAAAAATTTGACTAAAAAAAGTCAAACGGTTTATAATATAAAACAGAAAGATTATTAAGAAAGTGAGTAATCATCTACTCCCTCCATTTGATGTTATAAATCTCTTTAACTTAATTGTAGTAATTATTTTTAAGTTTGATCAAGTTTCTATATACTCTTATAAAAGAGAGCAATGATGGTGGTGAGTGGTGAATATGCCACCACTCTCGTCACCAACTCTCTGCTATTTAGAAAAAAAAGGGACATGTGAGGCCAGAGGGTCCACATATCAACCATCTATGGCCCCACATGCCAACCACCAACTCCTTATTTTTTATGGAAAGAAAAAAAAATAGCATGAGCCTAGAGAATCCACATGTTAGTAACATATATATATATATATATTATATGTATGTATATATATATTATGTATGTATATATATATGTATGTATATATGTATATAATAATGGGTTAATAATAATTTTATTTAATTGAAATCTCGTTGCAACGCACATGCAATATGCTAGTATAGAAAAATATAGCAATGTTTTCAACACGAAACAAATATATTATCATAATATATTTAATGTTATATTTAACGAAACTAATTTGACATTGTATATGTTGGTAAACTATTCTATACACTTAGTCAAACTATAAAAATTTGTCTTAAAAAAAAGTCAAATCGACTTATACTATACATGAACCGGAGGGAGTAGCTCTTTAATGAAGTAATATATTGAATTTTTTGGTGGTTCGTTCTTACATTTGTTTCAAGACTTTTGCTCCGTTTTTCTAAATGTATATTCTATTTTCTGTGTTGACTGACGAGTATATGACATTGTCGACAGCCATTTGCCTGATTGGAAGTTTGGAACCACAACCATAGGTCTCATTTTAAACTCCAACAAGATATAGATTTTTTCTCAATTTTCATTAGCATATTTTTTAAACTACTAAACAATGTGTTTCATGCGAAAACTTTCTACACAGAAGCTGTTAAAAAAATCAAATAAATTCATTTTTAAGTTTTTAATAATTAAAATTTAATTAATCATATGCTAATTACTTGTCTTGTTTTACGTGCGCATTTAATCTTCATCCTTATTGGAGAATCGAACAGGACCTCAGTATCATATTGCTCGACTCAAGAGACTAATTGGTTAATATGCTAGAAATACGGAAACTTCTTATAACCAATCAACAAGCAAACTACAAAAATTTACTCCCAATTCTGTACAACAGAAACATATCAATACATTATACGATAACATTATAAGGGAGCAAATACCTGTGAACAAGACTACTCGTGTACAACAAAGAAGTGCTAAATTAAAAAAGCAGTGTAAGACATTCCTTGGATCTTACAGATCTCTCTTTACCTTGAGGCTCCTAAGAATCATTGGAAGACCATACTTAGGCCTTAGCGTGATCACGCTGATTGGCATGTGGACGTACTTGGGGGACAACGTGAAGGAGAACCTCTGCAGGATCATGGTGATGACGGCTTTGGCCTCAATCATGACGAAATTCTGCCCGATGCATGACCTCGGCCCACTAGAGAAGGAGAGTAGTGCATTGGGGTGCTTCGCTGCCTTGGACACTCCATTCTCGAACCTCTCTGGCTTGAACTCGTCGGCGTCCTCCCCCCACACCTCCTTGTCACGATGGATTGTTGCGATCGGGATCCTTAGGACGGTGCCCTCAGGCACCTTGATGCCACCGAATTTGGCGTTGGTGCCGGCCCTCCTCGATATGAGTGAGACAGGGCTGTACAACCTTAGAGTCTCGAGAAGGAACATGTTGACTAATTTTAGCTTGTTGAGCTTGTCGCCGGTGGGCACCTCGTCACCGCACATAGTCATCACCTCCTTCCTGAGCTTTCCCATCCACTCCGGATGCGTGCTTAGCAAGAACATGGTCCAAGTGAGCAGATGCGAGGTGGTGTCATGCCCTGCGAAGAAGAAGGTCTTGCACTCGGCAATGATCTCGTCCATGCTTAGCTTCTGGCTCTCGCCGTGCTCTGGTGCGCTCGCCTCCAACATCAGTCCAAGTAGGTCGTTCCCATATCCCACGGTGTCTTTGTTGGCGAGCCGACTCTTGATGATGTTCATGAGCATGCTCCTCACCTTCTTGTCTAGTGACCATGTTTTTAGGTTCTTTTTGGTTGGGAGGTAGCTGAACCCCGGAATTTGGATGGTGAGGAACGTGGAGAAGGCAAGAAACTGGAGCTTCCTTTGTGTCAGGAAGACCTGCTTTCCCTCCCTGTAGCTGCTCCCAAACGCTGTGCGAGAGATCACATCAGCAGTGAGCTCCTCAAACCACCGGCTCAGTTCAATCTCTGCTATTCCGCCCTTCATCCCCAACTCTGATTCCCACTCCGACATCATTGATTGGGCACAGTCGGATATGGTCATTGTCATCATCTTGACCTTGTCCATGTCGAAGGCTGGGTGGACCACCTTGTAGTGGCGTTTCCACTCATCGCCGTCGATGAGCACGAGCCCCTTGCCAAGTAGGTGTGCGAAGTATGGGTTAGTTACGTTCTTGGGGTACATCTCTGTACGGTTCGACAACACCTGCCTCACCATGTTAATATCCGCTAAGCATATGTTCAACTGTGTCCCGAACCAGAACAAGAACGTCCTCCCTGCAACATATAAACACACTAATATAAAAAAAATACAAACCAACAAAATAATTGGTACTCATGGCATTTTAAATATCGAAAAACCTTAGAAACATGGCATATACCGTAGAGGGTAATCCATTTGCGGATGTGTGGCTGCACGATGGGGACGAAGTCATGGGAGGAGACGTCGAGCACGATGCCGGCGCCCTCGTCGCGGAGACGCTTGATCTCGCCGAGGTTGCCGGAGAAGAAACTGTATTCCGGCCCGCCGACGCCCTGCGCCCGGAGCCGCCTGGCGATGGCGCGGGGCCTCCACACCAGCTTCACCACCGCGTTGAACGCCCACGACGCCACCGCCGCCGCCACGGTTGCCGCCACCATCCACGCGAAACCCATGGCCAGTACCGGATCGAACAAGTTCGTTCTTCGCTTGAATCAGTCAACCGTCTTCTGCTTGCTTGGTTCAGCTGGTTGCTGTCTTGCGGAGAGAGTGATAGATCGAGCAAGCTAAGATAAGCTTGAGACTTCTTTGGAGTCGCTGGTGTTTGTGTAGTTGAGACACTGGTCGTCAGTCGTAACTGGGGGCGTGATTTATATAACGCGGCCATCTAAAGACTGAGCTTCTGCGTTTTAACTGTGTTTCTAAAGAAAAAATACTCTTCCCTTCATCTAAAAAAATATAGTTTTCAGAATTTGTCTTAAAATATAATAATTTTTTCATCAATATTTTTTTTAACCAATCACAACTCTCATTATTCAATTTTTTCATTCACCTCTACTTCTCAACTAATCACAATCTTTCTGAATTTAATTTACCTAGTTTTTTAATCATTATATTCACCTCTAAAAATTATTATATTCTGGGACGAAGAAGGTAATCACATTTACAACGGGATCTAGGAAACTTGTTCTAATTTGATTTGGAAAAAAGTTTTTCATCTTTTCTACCTAATTTATTTGGTTGGTCAGTTTTTTAGGTGCACCTGTTTTTCTTTTCCGGAACATTTTTTTTATACGTGAGGGTAGGATATAGAGGAAGTGAAGGACGGCTGAGCTTTTAAAATCAAGGGTTAATTGGATCCATGCCATTATAAATTTGTTAGTTTAAAAAATACCATCACTATTTATCTATTTGTAACCATGCCACTACAACTCTCTCAAAATTGGCACATGCCCTTGCTGTCAAAGGCGAGCTGGGATAGGGTCTTGCTGTTGAGCCTATTGCCGGAGAGGTTGAGCGACTGGAGGCGGCCTAGCCGGCTAAGGGACTCCAAGTTCTGTCCGAAGAAGGAGTTGCCGGAGAGCTTGAGCGAGTTGAGGAACTAGCAGTTCACTCGGGACCGGGCCCGATACCTGGTTCTTGGAGAGGTCGAGTTGAACGACAAACGGAATCTAGTAGCAGAGCGCGGGCGGGATTGGGTCCCTGAGCTTGTTGTCGTCGCCTCGCTCGCTGCCGCCGACGCCCGCCTGTTCCGCCATCGCTCGTCTTTTCCGTCTGCTCGCAGCCGGGCTGTGTGTCACTGTCGGACCCACTGTCCCTGACATCGCACCCTGTCATTGGCGCTGCTGCTTGGCGCTTCGCTATACTCGTCATGGGGTTGCTGGGATTGGGGGATTTGTGGGGATTTTGGGCTAGGGTTTCTGGGATTTGGGGCTATGGTTGAAAGAGGATCGGTATGGATATTTTGGTCCTTACAGAAATACAGTACACAAAAAATAATTCAAAACATGTGTTGGTGGCATGTATCCAATTTTGAGAGAGTTCTAGTGGCATACTTACAAATAGATGAATAATAATGATATTTTTAAAACTAGCAAGTTTATAATGGCATGATCCAGTTAACCCTAAAATGATAACCATTTTTGGGTTGGAGGCAGGATAGAAAAAGAATTCAATAGGGCAGTTGAAGGACAGGCAGTAGTCTACAAAATACTCTTCCTTTCGTAGGATTGAGAAAATAGAGAAAAAATAAAACAGAATTTTGACATGAATAGAAATGTAAAACAGAGAATTACAAAACATAGAAAAAGACATAAATAACCATTTGATTAGAGCACATGAAAGCCACAGGAATTTAAGGAATTTAAGAAGAGATAACATGTAGGAAACTTTCATGAGGTGAATCTCATATTAAAATTCCTCCAAAACTTATATGGATTGAGACATTCTTTAAAAATTTCGTAGGATTCAATTGTATTCAATTCTTTATTTTAAAAGGGCTATATAGGAAAATATCATGTACGATTGAAATTCTACAAAATTTCTATATTTTCCTTCATATCAAAGAAACCTTATAATTTTATTATAAATTTTAAATACTAAAATTAATTATATTTTGGAATTGACTAGTACCTGTCCTATCGGAAAGAGACTGGGGGTAAGTTCTTAGTTAGCTTTCCCATCTCCAAACCGTATGCACGGAAAAAGGAACGTCCATTAGCGCACAATTAATTAAGTATTAGCTAATTTTTTTTGAAAATAGATTAATTTGATTTTTTTAAGTAACTTTTGTATAGAAACTTTTTAAAAAAAATACACCGTGTAATAGTTTGAAAAGCGTACCCCGGGAAAAAAACAATGTGCGGCCGTTCCAGCGGACATACCGAACTCAGCCTGGGTAGTTGCCGTGACATCAACGGTGATTCTAGCAGTTTTGGCAACGAGTTACGGAGTTACTTGAGAAAAGGCATTGTTCCAAACACTCAGCTGGCGATCACACGGATCGCGTCGATAGGTTTACCTCCATAGAATCACTGACATAATAAGAATTGACACCAAATTACAATAATTTAGCTGTCCTGAATCATTTCTTGTCAATCAGACCGGATCGACCGGATAGCGTTTCTAGAAGAACAAGTGAAGAACAATTATATGGTCTGAATTTTGACGTTGACAAGTGTTCGATTCATACAAGTGTTTTCTTTTGTTTTCTTTTTCGTTAGTTAACCTTCGTTATGCCTTTTATTTTCTTTTCCTCCCACTCAATTAATATAAACGCTTTTGATTCAGGCAATTGGACCGTGATCTTTTCCATTCGCCTGACATTATTACATTGTAATTCAGTTCTCAGATCTAAAGATCGACATCAAGTTTTTGTTTGATCCACCGCTAGCTATTATCACAATATCCCTTCTTTTAGGGTTAGAGCTATCAACGATGAAACGATAATTTACTATCTTTTTTAGCTTTTTGAATGAAAGAAAAGTAATGAAACCTATGATGACCATTGAATAACCTGCTTTCATTTTTTTATGCGAAACCGTTTGGCTATTTTTTCTTTTTTTGCCAAATCTTCTTCAGTTCTACCCAAACTCAGTTTTGTCCCAAATCTTTATGGCATAAGAAACGCTTTTCCAGCCGCTACATGCAGGTATCCAACAAAATCGTTAAACATGGCTGTTATTTTGGCGATAGCACTCTTCGGTAAAATACGCCAAAGCACAAATTATTGACCAAGTAAAGACTAGTGAGAATATGAAGCGCGCTAGTGGCAACTTCACGGAAAGTAGTAGCAACTTATGTAGTGCCAATTATTTGAAAGATTTTTTGAAAAAAAAAAGAAGTGTAAGGGGTTGAAGGACACAGGGATGGGGTAGTAATGAGTAATGACTTTTTGACTAATTTTGCATGAGTTAGTTTGTTGTGTTCTATTTGAGAGGTTAGGAACATTTTCCTTTTGGCATGTGAAATGGAGCAACGGACTAGCACATGATTGATTAAGTAGTAGTTAAAAAACTTAAAAAATATATTAATATAATTTTTTAAAGCAACTTTTTTGTAGAAAATTTTTATAAAAAACACATTTCTTAGTCCTTTAAGAATAGTGTGTACGAAAAAAATAAGGGAGCATAAGTTGAAAAAGTATAGTTAAGAACACAGTCTACAGCACCTAGAGATAAACCGGATCCTCTAACGTTGAGGGTTCTATGTTAGGGGGATGTTCGGTTGAACGCATGATCTCCGTCGCTTGCGTATCGGACGGCTCCAATCTGTTCTCTGTCCTTTGGCCCAGAAACGCGGAATACACTTCAAAGTGTGGAGATTATGGGTACCGTATACCCTCATGGCTGGCTTATCCGATTGACTATAGGGGATATGTTGTGATTCATGAATATGTAATCGGATTAGGACTTAAGTGTTGCGTTACCTTGTGTAATAAGGAACGGCTTATAGTCCTGAGTCGGGAGTATTATGGAGTCCGATACCGTATGTATTTATGTCTCCGACTTGTGAGCCTACCCTCTAAACTTATATAAGGAGCGTAGGACGTCCCTTTAGAGAGAGGAAATAGATAGATTGATAAACAGAGAAGAGAGATCAGAAGATCAATAAACCACCCGGCGGATCTAATCCCCGAAACAGGAGTAGGGTATTACTTCTTTATAGAAGGTCTGAACCTGTCTAAATTTCTTTGTCTACTAACCCATCGTGTTTGGCGCTTGACTGCTACCCCCAGTTTCTTATTGCCGAAACCAAGTTTCGACAGTTGGCGCGATAGGTAGGGGCCTGCGTCAAGTTTTCTTCTTCATCTCGCCGACTAGCACGATGGGATCTTCATCAGGCATCGACGACTTCGCCTTCGCCCCTGGGCAGGCGTTTCGCTTCGGCAGCCTCGACTTCATCACCTACAAATTCGGCAAGATCTCTCTCCTTGACTCGGATTCGGACCAGTCGGGATGGGGAACCACTCGGCGCCGTTCGGGTTACCAAATGACACTGAGATCTACCACAATCTTCTATCTTCCGAGTTGGAATCGATCCACTTGGGAGAATCTTCTTCATCGTCATGCTGCGGTTCGAGCTCCAGGGAAATTGCCATCATGATTCAACCGCTCGGGTCGTGCTCATCTACTGAGATCGCTGATTACCTCAGCTCTTCCGACTTCGACGACCTCTACGACATCTCCATGGACAAATTCGACGACTCCGACTTCGACAAGGACTACGATATGATGTTCTTCAACGTCCTTATGGCCGAAGTAGCCGAGACCGACTCAGCCATGGCCCGTAGGGTTGCAGAAGAGGAACGAGCCAAGTTCGAACAGGAAAACAAGCGCAAGGAGGAGGAGCTCAAGCGGAAAGAAGAAGCCGACAAGAGAAAATGAGATCTGAGGGCGCCTGGGCGCTCCGCTTGCGAGGCTATACTCCAGACCCGAGTCGACAACGCCAACATCTTCCTCACGCCTCAACAGAACGCGGTCGCTGCTCTCACCCTCATCGACACCGTCATCGAAGTGGCACCCCCCGCGGTAACACCGATTCTAGACAAAGTCAAGACTATCGTCGCAGCCACAGCTGCCGGCGCTCCCACAAGATCCGCATGGAGAGCTATCGAGTCCATCGCCGAGACACCCGAGGGCAGCCGCCTACCACCGATGCGATCTAAAGACTACCGGAGACCCGAGCTCAGCAAGACACCCGCCAAGTCCAAAGACCCTCGTCATTACGCAGCGTGGAAGCATCAAGATCAATCAGCCGACTCTCACGAGAGAGGTCATGGCCGGCCACCCATCCACGATCGGGTTCGTTATGGCAATAACTCCAACTACCAGAGCAGCTCTAGAAGGCCCCCGCCGAGTGACTTGAGGGAGGTACTTGACCGGCACCATCGTGAGCGCAACAGACCTTATTATGAAGACCGAAGGAGATCACCCGACAACTATGACGATGGAGTACCCGCGTTCATCCGGGACCTGCGTCGAGTGGATTAGTCGAGTGGACTCAAGTCCACAGGGATTGACAAGTATGACGGCAAAACCGACCCCGAGTCATGGTTAACTGTTTACACCCTCGCCATCCACGCAGCAGGAGGAGACAACAAGGTCATGGCGAATTATTTGCCTGTCGCTCTCGCCGATTCAGCCAGGAACTGGCTCACAAGTTTACCAAGAGGTTCGATTGATTCGTGGAGCGAGCTTCGGGACCACTTCATTGCCAATTTCCAGGGCACTTTTGAAAGGCTCAGGACCCACTTCGATCTTTACAATGTGATTCAAAAGCCCGACGAGTCATTGAAAGACTACATTCGGCGTTTCTCGGAGAAGTGAAACAAGATCCCCGACATCACCGACGACGTCATCATAGCCGCATTCTAGAAAGGCGTTCGCGACAAGTTGCTGATCGGCAAATTCGGGCGTAAGCCTCCGAGGATGGTCAAGAAGATGTTCGAGACAGCCAACTCCTACGCCAAATCGGATGATGCAATTAAAGCCTCGCGGCAGGACAAGCATGACAAGCAATCCGAGAGTAACTGGCGCCCCCAAGAAGGACAACAGCAACGGCAATAATGGCCAAAAAGATCACAAGCGTAAGCCCGAAGATCTGGTCGCTACAACGTCTATCTACCAACAACAACGTCCCTGAGTCGCCGCCTACGACAAGATCATGAACGCCCAATGCACTCATCACCCGAATCACAAGCACGCGGCCAAAGATTGTTTCATCTACAAATAGTTTGCCGAGCAATATGCAAGTAAATTACACCAGAAGCCGCCAGATGGAGCCGGCACTTCAGGAACCAAGAGGGATGACCCAGCTGGTGGCTCAGAGCCTTTCCAAGATCATAGAGCCGAGTTAAACCACATTTTTGGAGGACCGTTAGCGTATGAGTCAAAGAGGAAGCAGAAGCTGACCGACAGAGAAATCAATGCTGTACAACCTGAAATCCCACGTTACTTACGATGGTCGGAGGTGGCTATCACGTTCAACCGCTCGGATCACCCTGACCGAGTGGTTCACCCGGGGCGGTATTCCCTGGTACTAGACCCGGTGGTTCGCAATGTCAAGCTCAAGCGTGTCCTCATCGATGGCGGTAGCGCCCTCAATATCCTTTTCGCCAAGACTCTGGACGAGATGCAAATCCCGAGATCTGAATTGAAGCCGAGTTCAGCCCCTTTTCACGGAGTCATCCCAGGGCTGTCATCTACGCCACTCGGGCAAATTACCCTTCCAGTCACCTTCGGCACTCGGGAAAACTTCCGGACAGAGAACATCAGCTTTGAGGTTGCCGACTTCGAAGCAGCTTATCATGCAATCATCGGAAGACCTGCGCTCGCTAAGTTTATGGCGGTCCCGCACTACACCTACCTCATGATGAAGATGCCTGGACCCAACAGAGTCATCACCCTGCATAGCGATGTCAAGCAAGCCTTCACCTGCGACAAGGAAAGTTACGACATGGCCCAAACTCGTGAGAGATTACTCGGCCAATAGGAGGTCCGACTGGCTGCATCAACATCAGGCGAAGGCGAGATCCCAGCAAAGAAGATAGCCAAGTCAGGAGAAGGCGACGCCAAGACAAAGAAGATTCCCCTTGATCCCTCCGATCCTTCCAAAACTGCTGTGATAGGCGCCGAGTTAGATTCCAAATAGAAAAGTGCGCTCGTCACCTTTCTACAAAACAATAAAGATATATTTGCTTGGAAACCGTTTGATATGCCGGGTATTCCTAGAGAGGTGATCGAGCACTCATTAAATGTCAAAGAGGACGCGAAACCTATAAAACAACGACTCCGCCGTTTTGCTCAAGATCGAAGGGATGCTATCAAGGAGGAACTCGCCAAGCTCTTGGCGGTTGGATTCATCAAAGAAGTTTACCACCCTGACTGGTTGGCCAACCCGGTTCTAGTTCAGAAGAAGACTGGGCAATGGCGCATGTGTGTAGACTACACCGACCTCGACAAGTCTTGTCCCAAGGATCCCTTTGGATTGCCCCATATTGATCAAGTCGTCAATTCAACAGCCGGCTATGAGCTTCTGAGCTTCTTGGATTGTTACTCGAGATATCATCAAATCAGCCTGAAGGAGTCCGTCTGCCTGAAGACATCATTCATTACCCCGTTCGGAGCTTATTGTTACATCACGATGCCTTTCAGTCTCAAGAACGCCAGAGCTACTTATCAACGTATGATTCAGAGATGCCTTCAGAGTCAACTCGGGAGGAACATGGAAGCTTACGTCGACGATGTCGTCATCAAGACCAAGCAAAAACAGGATTTGATCGCTGACTTAGAAGAGACTTTCGCAAATATTCGGGCCTTCAGAATGAAGTTGAACCTAGAGAAGTGCACTTTTGGCGTGCCGTCAGGCAAGTTACTCGGCTTTATGGTGTCTCATCGCGGTATTGAAGCCAATCCAGAGAAGATCAACGCTATCCGGAATATGAAGTCCCCGAGTACCCAAAAGGATGTCCAGAAGCTTACTGGTTGCATGGCGGCGCTGAGCCGTTTTGTTTCTAGACTTGGCGAACGAGGCATGCCCTTTTTCAAGTTGCTCAAGAAGATGGACGAATTTCAATGGACCCCGGAGGCCCAGAAAGCTTTTGAAGACTTCAAGGACTTCCTCACAACGCCGCCCGTGTTGGCATCGCCTTACCCTCAAGAACCTTTGTTGCTCTACGTTTCTGCAACCTACCAGGTGGTCAGCACGGTTTTGGTCGTCGAACGAGAGGAGGAAGGACGAGCTCAAAAAGTTCAAAGGCCGATCTACTTCGTCAGCGAGGTGCTGGCCGGATCCAAAACACGTTACCCCCAGGTACAAAAATTGCTATACGGAGTCTTAATTACCGTCAGGAAGTTGGCCCATTATTTTCAGAGACACTCGGTTACCCTGGTCACATCTTTTTCACTCGGCGATGTCATCCATAACCGGGAGGTTACTAGGCGCATTGCGAAGTGGGCCTTGGAATTGATGCCACTGGATATCTCCTTCAAAGTCAGAACGTCTATAAAATCCCAAATCTTGGCTGACTTTGTGGCCGAGTGGACCGAGCGTATAGAAGATGTACCTAGGGAGGAGCTGCAATATTGGACCATGCATTTTGACGAGTCTAAACAAGTCACTGGCTTGGGAGCAGGAGTTGTCTTGATTTCTCCGACTGGGGAGAGGCTACGGTATGTTCTTCATATACATTTTCCTGCCTCACACAATGTCGTCGAGTACGAAGCTTTATTTCGTGGCCTACGACTTGCTGTATCACTCAGCATACGACGGGTGGTTGTACAAGGAGATTCCTAGTTGGTGTTCAATCAAGTAATGAAGGATTGGTCTTGCTTAGATGATAATATGGTAGCCTATCGACAAGAAGTTCGCAAGCTGGAGGACAAGTTTGATGGATTGGAGTTATCTCATGTTTTGAGGCACAACAATGAGGCGGCAGACGAACTGGCACAGTTTGGGTCCAAGCGAGAAGCAGCCCCGACTGATGTTTTTGTAGAACACCTCTATGAACCGACTTTTGCTAAAAAATCAGTTGCTAATGAAGAAGTTACAGACCAGGTTGCCATGCTGGACGCCGACTGGAGGATATCGTTTATCAATTTTTTGACCCAGCAGGAGCTACCCGAAGATCGGGATGATGCAGAGCGAATCCGATGTCGCAGTCAGAATTATGTCATGGTTGATTCAGAGTTGTATAGGAGAAACCCGTCTGGAGTTTTGTTAAGGTGCGTCACGCCTGAGGAAGGACGACAATTGTTGCAAGATATTCACTCGGGAATTTACGGCAGTCACGCGACAGCGCGTACTTTGGTGGGCAAGGCTTACAGGCAAGGTTTTTTCTGGCTCACGGCGGTCTCCGACGCCGACAAGGTGGTCCGCACATGTGAAGGATGTTAGTTCTTCGCTTGGCAAAGCCATGTTCCAGCACAAGAGTTACAAACAATCCCATTGTTGTGGCCTTTTACGGTCTGGGGCTTGGACATGGTTGGCCCTTTCAAAAAGGCTCCAGGAGGATTTACACATCTATTCGTCGCAATTGACAAGTTTTCCAAGTGGATTGAGGCTAGACCGGTTGCTATAATAACTGCGGATAAGGCACGAGATTTTATTTTAAATATTGTGCATCGGTTTGGTGTTCTGAATAGGATTATAACTAATAATGGAACTCAGTTCACTGGCGGCGTCTTCAAAGAATTCTGTGAAGATTTTGGAATCAAGATTTGCTATGCGTCGGTGGCACACCCCAAAAGCAATGGACAGGTTGAGCGCGCCAATGGTATGGTTCTTCAAGGTATTAAGGTTCGAGTGTTTGATAGGCTAAGCCTTTATGCTGGAAGATGGGTCCAAGTGTTGCCTTCGGTATTATGGTCATTACGGACTACGCCTAGTCGGGCTACTGGCCAATCACCTTTCTTTTTAGTCTGTGGCGCTGAAGCAATGTTGCCAAGTGAGATGGAGTTCGAATCTCTTTGAGTTCGTAGTTTCAACGATGAACGCTATGATCAAGATAGAGTTGACGACCTGACCCGACTGGAAGAGGCTCGTGAAGCTGCATTGGTTCAGTCGGCAAGGTATCTTCAAGGACTTTGACGTTATCATAATCGTAACATTCGGTCACGAGCTTTTATTGTTGGTGATATGGTTTTACGGAGGATTCAGACTACAAAGGATAGACATAAGTTGTCTCCACTATGGGAAGGACCTTATATAATTGCTGAGGTCACTCGGCCAGGAGCATATCATTTGAAGCGCGAAGATGGGACCATGGTGGAGAATGTGAGCCCCCGGTTTTGTATACCGGAAACCCCATGTGTATTACAATACCATTCCCTAGATCAGTAGATGGTACACACATGGCACAGTTGTATATCACAAGCTGACATCGTCATACAGGTCTTACAATCTATTAATAATACAAGGATAGCCCAAATGGGATCCGAATAGACCAAGCATGGTCGACAACAACACAAAATACCAACACAAATAACCACATCCACATATCATACATATGGAGTGTATAACGTCTATGTAAGCAGGGCTAAGCAGTGAATAAATAATCACGCGTAAAGTAATATACTCAGGTAACAAAGGTGTGTAAATACATAAGGATAAACAATATCAAAGGTAAGGCTTAAACAAGTGTAGATGCGTATTTTATTATTAGTATGCAATTTTATTTGTAATCAACACATTTATAAAAATAGGATCAACATGTTCGAGGAAGGGGGCGTAGTGACTTGCCTTGCTCAATTCGGGGTTCGTTCTCAATTAGCTCAGTTTCCTCCTTGCAGATGTACGTCACAAACTACTCGCTAACACAAAAAGAGCCAAAAAAATTCCAGAACAATCAAAAAAATAACCAAACCAGTGCCATTGCGTAGATCTTGATTTTAGAAAGATTTTGACGAAAGTTTCGTCCAACTCCGACTTAAAACGAGGGAGATACGGATTTGGAGGATTAATGGATTTTCTGAAATACGGAAATAAATTTATTAAATTGGAAAGGAATATTCCCAAGAATATTCCTTGGCTGTGATGTTGAGAGGGACGAATGTTGGACTTCCTTTTGTGAAGGCTTGGGCTTTAGCCCAGAGATGAAGGAGGTCGGGTAGGAACCTGATATAGACTTTTGGATAGGGGCCTGGGTGAGTAGAGGGATATGCATTAGACTTTGGTGAGGAGGGAGGCCGTTGGTAAGCTTCGGCCCGGAGGTTATAAGGTAGACTTTTGCGGGTCCATTCTGGGCTCGGTCCGAGGAAACAGGGGACGTTTTCTAGACTTTTGTGGAGGACCATGGGCTTCGGCCCGGAAAAGAAGAGGGAGGTGATTTAGACTTTTTGAAAGTCTGCGGTCAAAGGCCCGTCGGGAGATAGTCAAGACAGTGGGGCCCACCGGCGGGTCCCACCTACCTTCCTCTTTTTTTTCTTTTTCCTTTCTCTTTTTCTTCTCTCCTTCTTATCCTCTTCTTCCTTTCTCTTTCTCATTCTCTCTCTTTCTCTGCTCTGTCGGGAGAGAGCCCGAGTGGGTGGGGCGCCGGCCGGGCGGAGGCACCGCGAGGGCGGCGGAGCGGCACGCAGGCGGCGGGGACGACGCGCAGGCGGCGCGGCGGCTGCGGTCGGGCGGGTGAGCGGGCGCGGCTGGGAGCGGCGGCGCCGGCTCGGCAGCGCGTGGCCGGGAGGCCGGGGGCGGCTGCGCGGCAGAGCGCGCGCGATGGCCGCGTGTAGCCGAGGTTCACGACTCGGGCAGCCGCGGCAGGAGACGACGTGCTGGCCACTACGTCGGCCGTGCGCGAGCTGCTTGGCATGGGACGACACAGCTTGGCGCGTGCGCCGACCAGGGGGTGAAGTCGGCATGCCGACGGCACGCGCGGCAGGGGCGGCAGCGCGCCGGCTCGAGCGGCTGGCCGAGGTCAAAGGACAGCCTCGGTTGGGTGGGCGACACCGGCCGAGGCGGCTCGACGCAGAGCATCGGCAACGCGGCCGGGCATGGCGGTGCGTCGGCACAGCCTGGAAGGTAGCCAGGCGGCTCGGCCGAACGACGACGACGTTCGATCTGTTGGGCGGCTGCAAGTGTACATGCATACGCATACCTACAGCTAGCTAACTGATTGCATGCATGCATGCACACGTTCGGCCAACTAGCTGTATGGCGCATGCATGGCCAGCTGTGAAGCGACGATCGCTGCGGAGGGCGGCCGCGCAAGAAATGGGCACGGTGTTGCGCCTCACGACGTCACCGTGCCACGGCAACAACGGCGGTAAGGAAGCAAAAGCAAGAGAAAGAGCAAGAGAGGAGCTCACCTTGCGGCAGCCGGGTAGCGGCACACCGAGCGGCGGTCCTCGCACGAAACTACGGTCGTCGATGTACAGCCTGGGGGCGGTCGACCCGCGGATCGTCCTCGCACACCACGTGTTTGATTGGTGGTAACAAACGAACACACATCGTTAAGGAGTAAATGTTAGTGGGTTAGTGCAAGTTAGATGTCAGGGGTTAGCGAGTTAGAGGTCAGCGGGTTAGTGAGTTAGAAGTCAGCGGGTTAGGTGTTAGGGGTTAGCCGTTCGATAAGTTAGTCGTTCTCAGGTTCAAATGACGGCGCGGCGGCCTATCCGTCCTCTTGCTCAGCTGAGGCCCAGCCGAAGCCGGCCGCGGCGGAGAGATGGCGGCGTGTGCGCGGGAGGGTGTGGCTGAAGGAAAACAAAGCAAGGAGGAGGAGAAGAGAGGATGGAGAGGGATGGGTTGCGTATTCGGCTATGGCTGCTCTTATATAGGTTCCACCGCACGGGCTCGTATTGAATTGCCATGAAGACAGGGACGGGGTGGTTGCAGCGGCCGCGCGGGTTGGCGCGCATGCTGCAGCGACTATCGTCGTTCGGGAGACAGAGGCTGACTCCTGTGCTGCCTACTGTCGCCACCTACCAAAACGGAAGATGGCAACGGTAACTCGGCGTGGACCACCGACGTTCGATAGGAGCGTCGCCCGGCGTACGTGCATAGGCTGTTGGAGTTAGGCGGATGGTGCATGCCTGCTAGCTTGGGCTCGACTAGCCGCTTGCATGCAGGCATACGCATAGCTAGCTAGTTGCATGGTGCCTGCTCGTGGCTGGCTTGCTTGCATGCATGCACATGCACAACTAGCTTGCTGCATGGCTGGCGGCGGTGCGAGGTTGGGCAGGACGCGCGTGGAATGGACGGCAAGCTCGCCGGTGAGACGGGAGCGGAAGACGACAGCCGGTGATGTCGCAGCGGCCTCGTCGTAGTGGCGCGGCGTGCGGCGACGTCGTCACCGAAAATAGTATGAGGGAAAATTAGACTTTATCTTTTTAAACCCAATAGAAATGAAAGGGCTTGGGGAGGCAACATGGACTTTTTCCTGAAAAAGCCCAGCAACAAGAAGGCCACAGTAGAGGGAGCTTACGCGGACTTTTTGGAGTAAAACTAATTTCGGTCAGAGTGAAAATCTTGGGACAAAAACCAAAAGATTAGAGGAGTAGAAAAATTGGAAATTTTCAATAAAAGTTTGGCACTGGCATAAAACAAATAAAGAAATTGTCGGCATGATGCAAAAGTTTAAAAATAAATCGGGAATGATTTTTGATCGGCGTATTTTTATTTAGGGATTTTCTCACGGTGTTACAGAGAATTCCTGGAATATTGAGCACCTTCGTCGATATTATACTTAGACTTATTGTATCATGTTTTTCTCGACTGTCGACTTCAAGTAAGTTGCCTTCTTGAGTTGTCAGTCGGGGGCTATACATATCAGTAAAGTGTGATGTTTTTTTATCAACAATGACTTGTTCATACTTGATTTATCATTGTTTAGTGTTCTGGTTTGAGTTGAGCAAATAAGGACTGAAAATTTTTTGATGGCTTAATCAAGTCTAGGCTTGGTGACAGTCGGTCGAAAATTTTTAAGAAATTAAATGCGAAGACTTGAATTAGGGCATAAACATAAATAAACTGAGAATTTACAAGTTCGATTACAATAGTGATTTACATCGAAGAAGTCATCCCTGAAAGTTTTCAATTACATCAGCAGCAATTTTCTTAGCCGACTCCTGTCCTTCATTGGTCAACTCCAAGGCTTGTTCATCATAAGTGCTATCTGCAAAGCCATCCCCTATAGAGTTTATGTCTACTCGAGGATAGAGCGTCTTTGTCATCGCCAGGGTTTGACTTGCACTTATGACAGCAGCATCAGTAATATTCTCTATGTACTTTTTTGGAGCCGTCCTGAGTTTATCGAAGATTTCTACAGCATCCATAGAGCTTGTCCCAAGGCTGTTCTCATAGAATGTTGACAATATTGGCATAGCTGCATTGGCGATGTCATCTCTGACTCTTTCGGCTTTTTGGACTTTTTCAGCAAAGACTTTATTGAACATGAGATTTAATCTTATTAGCTACAAGTTTGATATGATTCAGATTATACAATAACCGATATCAGTTAGATCAATGAGTATGAGTTTCAGGGGTTACCTTCAATTTCTTCTAAAGCTTTATTTTTGTCAGACTCAAGCTTAGCGTTATCAGTCTCTGCTTTCTTTAATTGAGCCTTGAGGGAATCAATCTCAGATATATTGGCTACAATATGAAGATCTGGAGTTAATAGAGCTGAACAGATTATACAAGAATAAGATTAGTTGATTTTTATTACCTCCGATTGAACCACGAAGTTTCACGTTCATATCTCAAAACTTATTGATTTCTTCCCTAAGGACGACTTCTCTAGCTGCAACTTCTTCTCTGGCTTCTTTGAGATCTTGCTGGATGTTTTCCAAAGAATTGACATAAGGTACCAGCTTCTCTAGAGTGTCTGATTTAGCCATTGAGCGACGATGTATTCTCTGCATTATGGAGATTGAGCCAGTTGAACAAGACTATGCGGTTGAGATATGAGAAATTTATACATACATTCATCAGCCGAGTTGCTTCATTGAGGCTGGCAACAAGCATATCACGTTCTTCAGTTTCTTTTTGCTTGTTCAAAATGATGCCTTGCCTTTTGCCTTCGGCATCTCGCCACTCTATTTTGATTGGAGGTACTGAGTCTTCTGTGGACTTTAGTCGGGTAATCTCTTCCTCTTCGGTTGTTTGCTGTAAGGATGATGAATGAAGATGAAAGTCAGAAGATATGTTCGAGACAAGAGTTTTGGGATTATCGAAGATTACCTGTCCTTGGAGTTGGATTTTTAACCGGAGTTTCTTGACTGCAAGGGCCTTGTTTTTCCCTGTCCGGCTGGTTTCTAGTCGGGGTATTTTGACTAGTAGTCGGGGACTCCTGCTCGGGAATGTCCTCACTCGGGAGAGGGTTCTGAGACCCTTGTTTTGTAGACCTCGATTTTTTTGGCGTTACGAATAGGTTTATTTTTTCTGTCTGTCCGGTGGGATCTGTCTTGAGGTTTTCTGCAGAAGAAGATGATAAAGATGATTGAGATGGAATCAAATAGGTTTTCAACAAGAAGATGAATTTGATTGTGTGAGGGATACCTGTTGGATTTTCTGATTTTTGGAGCAAATCTTGTGGATGGCCTGGGAGAGCTTATGTTGGCTGTCGGGGTTTGGATTTTCTCAGATTCTTCATCCGAGTCATCCACGACCAATTTCCTCTGTTTGCAAGCACGTTTGCTGGTATCTTCAACGACAACAACTCTTTTGCTTTTAGTTTGAGGCTTGATTTTTGGGCCACCAGTTGGCTTCTTGGTAGTCGGCTGGGCAGTTGTATCTTCATGTAAAACTTTGTATGGCCTAGAAATAATTAGAGCGTTTGCCTGCGAGCCAAATTCTTAAGGTACATTGAAGAATATGGACAGATTGAGAAATAGTTCATGATGCAGAGTCTGCTTACTGGAGGAGGAGGCCGATGAAAACTGAAGGGAACAACTGGCAGCATATTGCTATAATCCACTGCAATTCCAGAAGAGAAGATTTTGTACATGCGAGCACACAAGACCTAGAAACTCAGGGATTCACGGTCTTCCCGATTGGGATCGCTTTGACCTTCATATTCAAATGCTGGCTTAGACCTTTGTTTGATTGGAGCCAGTCAGCACTTAATGAAGTGCTGAGTGATTTGTTCTCCTTGGAGGCCCTTATTCTTCATCTCAAGGATTTTAGCCAGGAGGTTGTTAGCTTCTATCCAATCTTGGTCTTCTGGCAGAGTATTCCAGTTGGCTCGTTGGATTGGTGGGAGACCAATGAAGTCGGGCAAACTGGGGGCTGGGTTTGAGATATAGAACCAGTTCGCATGCCAGCCCTTGTTGGAAGATTTTATGGGAAGAGGAAAGTAGTCTTTGCGGAGAGTACCACGGAGTTGAAATCCGCCGCCACCAACAACGCAAGGGTTATCTTTGGTTAGGTGTGCCTTAAGAGAGAACATGCGGCGGAAGAGGTTGAAGTGAGGATAGATACCTAAGAAGGCTTCGCACACATGGATGAAGATGGCAATATGCAGAATGGAGTTTGGGTTCAGATGATAAATTTGAAGACCGTAGTAATCGAGGATACCATGGAAGAATTCGGAAGTAAGAAGACCAAATCCGCAATAGAAGAAGTGGGTAAAGACTATAATCTCACCGGTGTTTGGAGTTAGGAACTCTTCGCCGTACGTCGGGCGCCAGCCGATGATTTCCTTGGCAGGAAGAACTCCGTCCTTCACCATTTCCCGTAGAGTTGATTCTTTCACGTCGGATGTTGCCCATTGGTTGAAGGGGATTTCTCTCTCTTCTACTATGGATGCGGTTTGAAGGAAGCGAATCTGGAGCTGGGAAGTGAGGATTCTCGGAGGGAATGTTGGGAGCTAGATGCGCGCGGTGAATTTTGGTGGAGCTTTGAGCTTATGGATGGATGGATTTGGATGTGCTCGAGGTCTAGGTTTCTTCGAAAGAGCTTGTGAACAGGAGCGCGAAAGGGGAAATTTTCAGAAGATGAAGCGGCGGGGAAGACGACGGCGCTTCAATGATTTTTAGGGTATCGGTAGGCTTTCTCGGATTTGGGCCGAGACTCATGAGAGACTTATGGCTCATAATTCAGGTGTGACTTGACACATGTCTTTAGGGACTTAAGCAGATTTGCCTTGGCAATGTGCACGTGTCTTATTGCCGATGCCTTCAAAAGCCTTTCATACTGCAGTTACAGGACTTTTTGAGGGTCGGTACAATGCAACTTGGAAGGTGACAAACAGTAAAGTTTTTCATAACTGTCCTGGTAACTTTTCTATAGGTTGCAGGAGCTGTTTGATTTTTTACAAAGCAATTGATTTTATATTATATCAATGTTATTTTGCCACCTTGGTGTGCTTTTTTGACTATATGCTTAGTTTGTTTAACTAAACACATAGTCGGGGCTACACCTAATTAGGTGCATCTAGTCGATGCACCTAAGTATATATTCCTAGTAATTTTTGAGTTGTTTTCAGTCCTTCACAGCCTTTTTGTTGAATGATAAAGCACTCGGTAGACTCAGGCAGAGATGATGGAAGCACTCGACGATGGAAGCACTCGGCTAAGGAGGTACTCGGTTATGTGTTATTTGGGTTTGAGACAAAGTTATCTCGTCGACTGTGAAGGTCACAGGGGCTACTGTGGAGATTATGGGTACCGTATACCCTCATAGCTGGCTTATCCAACTGACTATAGGGGATAAGTTGTGATTCATGAATATGTAATCGGCTTATGACTTAAGTGTTGCGTTATCTTGTGTAATAAGGAATGGCTTATAGTCCTGAGTCGGGAGTATTATGAAGTCCGATACCATATGTATTTAGGTCTCCGACTTGTGAGTCTACCCTCTAAATTTATATAAGAAGGGTATGACGTCCCTTGAGGGAGAGGAAATAGATAGATTGATAAACAGAGAAAGAGAGATCAAGAGATCAATAAACCACCCGGCGAATCTAATCCCCGAAACAGAAGTAGGGTATTACTTCTTTATAGAAGGCCTGAACCTGTCTCAATTTCTTTGTCTACTAACCCATCGTGTTTGGCGCTTGACTGCTACCCCCAGTTTCTTATTGTTGAAATCAAGTTTCGACAAAGGGCCAAGATAACGCCTGATTTTCATTGATGAAGGTATTTATTTATTACAGGCTAGGTAGGAGAAAAACTGCAAGAACTAGGCAATTCACACTCAAATCTGTATTTCCACAAGTGTATTCTTCCAGTTCCAGGATGTACGTATATACACTGAACATGAGAAGAAGGGAGACGAAGATGAAATGTTGTGGTCTACATGGGCCCTCATAGGCCTTGTCCAGGCTACTAGCCGCAGGCCATGGGCCCAATAATTGAACGAGCATAATAGGGCCGAAACTTGGTTATTTATATCGGACAAATTTTGGCCCAAAACTTCGACGTACGCATTGCTATTTTTCAAATTCGAAGTGGAGCTAATTAGAGGGCCTCGAATTGAATTGCTAAAACCCAATTTCTGCCCTGCTCATATATACGGCATGCAGCCCAAGTCAACATGAGGAAGCAATTTCCAATCTACAAGCAAACAACATAAATTTACATCCAGTTTTGTAGAAATGAAATATATAAATAAATACACAATAACATTATTGGAGCAAATACTCGTGAACAAGACCGATCTCGTGCACAACAAAGCAGGGCTTAAAAAAAGGGAGTAAGATTTTTCTTAGTTCCTACATCTCCCTCTATATCGTCTTGAGGCTCCTAAGGATCATGGGGAGACCATACTTGGGCCGCAACGTGATCACACTGGTGGGCATATGGACATACTTGGGGGACAAAGTGAAGGAGAACCTCTGCAGGAGCAAGACAATAACGGCCTTAGCCTCGATCATGGCAAAGTTTTGCCCAATGCACGATCTCGGCCCGCCAGAGAAGGAGAGCATGGCGTTGGGATGCTTCGCTGCATGCGACACCCCATTCGTGAACCTCTCTGGCATAAACGCATCGGCGTCCTCCCCCACACCTCCTTATCACGGTGGATTGTCGCGATCGGAATCATTAGGCTGGTGTCCTTGGGCACCTCGATGCTATTGAACTCAAGGTCGGCGCTAGTCCTCTTTATGACAGAGATGGGGCTATACAATCTTAGGGTCTCGAGGAGGAACATGTTGACCAGCTTTAGCTTGTTGAGCATGTCGCCCGTGGGCACCTCATCGCCACACTCCGTCACCACCTCCTCCCTGAGCTTCTCTTGCCATTCTAGGTGCGTGCTCAACAAAAACATGGTCCAGGTGAGCAGGTGTGAGGTGGTCTCGTGTCCTGCGAAGAAGAAAGTCTTGCATTCAGCGATGATCTCATCCATGCTCAACCACGATTGGTTCTCATTATGCTCTGATGCGCACGGCTCCAGCATCAGCCCAAGCAAGTCATTCCCACATCCCATGGCGTCCTTGTTTGCTTGTCGGCTCTTGATGATATCCATTAGCATGGTCCTCACCTTCTTGTCTAGTGACCATGTCTTTAGATTCTTCTTGGTTGGGAGGTAGCTGAACCCTGGGATTTGGATGGTGAAGAAGGTAGACAAGGCAAGATATTGGAGCTCCCTCTGTGCCAAGAAGACCTGCTTTCCCTCCCTGTAGCTGCTCCCAAATGCCGTGTGCGAGATCACGTCAGCGGTGAGCTCCTCAAACCAACGGCTGAGTTCAATCTCCACAACACCGCCTCTCGTCCCTAACTCGGTCTCCCACTCAGACATCATGGATTGGGCACAGTCAAATATGGTCACCGTCATCATCTTGAGTTTTTCCATGTCGAAAGCTGGGTGGACCACTTTGTGGTGGCGCTTCCACTCGTCGCCATCTGTGAGCACGAGCCCTTTGCCGAGCAAGCGTGCAAAGTCCGGGTTGGTTATGTCCTTGGGGTACATCCCTGTACGATCTGATAGCACCTGTCTCACCATATTCATATCTGCCAAGCATATATTTGGTTGGGCCCCGAGCCAGAACAAAAACGTCTTCCCTACAATGTTGAATACACAAAT